>MU842831.1:0-306977 GCA_030867305.1 Colletotrichum zoysiae
CCTCCCCTTCTCTCTGCCCGCCCCCCCTCCTTCCATAGTTATTGCCGCCGCCACCCCCTAATTCTAATTCCAACTTCCCGGGCTCGCCAGCGAGCACGCGCCCAACGCCTCCATTACCCGACTGTACGGTACAGTGTTCAGATCATCATGTTTTTCCCATCTCTGCTCACCGGATGGCCTGTGCTTGGGACAAGGCCAGCCGCAGCCTGGGGAAGGACCGAATTGACGGTACCGGGTTCTTGCTACAACTAGACTAATTGGAGCGCACCATTGGAGCCTGCCTGACTGTCTGTCTGTCTCTCCCGTGTTGCCACATTGCCTCTTTTTTGATTGTCGTTTGATTATTCACCCATTCTTTGGTCTCCCATCTCCCCTGCAATCAATTCGTAATCATGAGCATCCACAGCCCGCGCGACGCAACGTGACATCGTCGGGCGACGAAGCATTCGCTAAACGCCGTGTGAGGGAATTGGTATCAAACACTTTCCGGCCCTCGGGCCGATGATACGTCACGGACATCTCAGTGATACACCACGGCAGTTCCATGGAACCAGAGGGCTGTCCAAAGCAGTTCTGAGTTTCAAAAGCCTATACCTGGGGGTATAAGACTTGGTAGTAAGTAGTGTGTTATGTATAGATGATATTCGTGAGAGATGGGAAGAAGGTAATGGGAATGATGATGAGATGAAAAGGGAAGAAAATCTGCCTTCCGCACGGCTGTCATCAGACACCCTGATTGGACCCGCGCTGCCGGTACTGGTCTGCCCAGCTAACAACAATGCTTTTCTTGGCTGCAAAGTTGCAGCCACCAACGCCGCCGTCTTTGACACAATGCCGCCCAACTCCTCGCTTTCCTTCTTCTCCAGCCGCCAGACTCCAACCCCTCCCATCTTCCGCAGTCTTTGGCCTGAGCTACTCCTCCTCTCATTTCAGGTGCGTCCGGCCACAACTCTGCTCTCTCCCTCCCCTCCTTTCTTGTCTTGTGCACTTCTCTCTCTCTCTCTCTCTCGTTGTAGGTGGGCAATAAGCAGTACAGTAGGTGGAGGACAGTTTTTGGCAGGCAATAATTCTTTTGGTTCAGTCAAGGTGATGCTGGATCGTGATAGCACCGTGCGTAAAAAGCTTCATGTTCTTCGTCAACCCTCTGGTCGTTGGCGAGGCAGAGGGATGGTGGCCGCGGCGAATAGAAGACGTGTGATTTGATGCAGATGATGGGTGGTCGTATGGTTTCGTAGTGTCGCAGTAAAGAAAAAGAAATGATGGATGCTTGTTCGACGTCAAGAAATCGGATGAAAACGTGCGCCCCAAGGGGGGGTTCGAAGATGGAGAGGAAATGTCGCATACTCGCTTGTCGCCCTAAATCAACGCAGACATCGTCCACCCCGCCATGCCCGTACGCCTTCAGTCGAATTCGAAATGTCAAACGGTGTGGGAACCACAGGTAGGCCATGCCGTTACTTGAGTTTCAAACTCTCGATCTTGGCCTGTATGCTTTTGAGAATCTCTGGGTCGGGTTCCGGCTCCACTTTGCGTGGCTTCAAACGAGGACAGTCGCCGCACTTCTCGTGCTCACACTTCTTGCATGCAGTCCCATCAGCGGCACCTCCGGGGTATATCGTCTTGCATTTGTGGCATTCGTGGTGCGGCACGGCATTCGGTCCAAATTCATCGCCAGGGTAGCCAAATGGATACTTGTCCTTCTTGGGCCTGATGTACGGTTAGCATTGGGCATCACTGGCGGGTGGACGGGGGGCACGTACGGGTCTCTGGGACAGTCGGTGCAGCGGTTGTGGTTGCACTTGGAGCAGGTTTTGCTGCCGGCAGTGAAGAGTGTCTGGCACTCGTGGCAAGTCCTCCTTACCCTCTGGCGGGGCTTCTTGTAGATGAGATCCTGTCCTCCGGTCTTGCTGGGGCGCTTGAGGACGATGTCCTTGGCGCCCTTGATGTCGTACGAGTAGTCGGGGACAATGGGGGGGTTCTCCTTCTGGGCCTTGAGGATGGCGGCCCGCTTCTCCCGGCTAGCGATGCGCTCGGCCTCGGTCCGCTTGGGCGGGTGACGGACGCACTTGGTGCAACGGGAGTGTTGGCAGCCGGGGCACTCTTTAGCGGCACCGAAGGTAGCGTTGCACTTGTGGCAGGTTCGGTGGACGCGCATGCGGATGGGCTTCTCAACACGAAGAGCGGTGCCCTCGGTAGAGATCCACTCGCTCTGCTTGATCTCGAGGCCGAATCTCTCGCCCAGCTTCCTCGCGCGCTCCTCGAACAACTCGGAGCGGGGAACCTTGACGACGCCCGGGAGATCCTCGTACTTGCTCTTGGGAGCCTCCTTCTTGGTGGGTTCCTTGGTGGCGTCCTTGGCAGCGGTGGCAGCGGCGGCAGGCTGCTCGGTAGCCGGGGCAGTGGACTGACTGTGGTCGTGTTAGATGGATGGTACAAAAAGGCCGGTGACACTGTGTGTGGAACAGATGTCGACGACAACGGCTGATGTCTTGCTTACCCGGGAGTGATGGCCTGCGAGGGAGGCTGTTGGCCGGCGGTGGACAGAGTCGACATGCGCTTGGAGGAACCGTCTCCTCTCTTGAAGACGGTCTTGGCGCGAGACAATATCTTCCCGAATCCCTTCTTCTCCTTCGGGACCGAAGGTCCGGCTTGCGCTGGCGAGCTCATGTTTGACGATGTCGTCGTTTTACGACGGGTCAGGTTGGAAAAGGTGGGGTCCTAGGTCGATTGCGGGTTTCCCTGAGAAAAGACTATCTGTATGGTGCACTCCAACCCAAGCAAGCGAGGCTGGGATTTGATGTTTGTCGGAACAAAGTACACGAAAAAATAAATGGTGCCTGGCAACGGAGAAGTCGAATTGTTGGCCGTTGTGTTTTTTTAAACAATCCAAGTTTGAACGGGTGGCGAGTGGTTCCAAGTACTATGTTTCGTTGCGAAACAGGCGACAAGGGGTTGCGAGTGGTTTGCGTGGTTCGTGCAATACGACAGATCAGCAGCGATTGAAGGCGAGAACGGGGTGTCGATCGTTGTCTATGTTGGCTGATTGGAGGGTTTTCGCCCAAGTGCATGCGGCAAAGGCGGTTTCTTCGTCAAGGGCAATTCTACCCTTCTGCTTCTCATAAGCAGTCTGGTCGTTGTTCGAAATGAGTCGGCCAAGGGAGGAGGAGGACGACGAGGAGGAGAAGGGTGTGGTGTGGTGTGAGAAGGGGGGAAGACGAGGAAGAAGAAGGACGGGAAGTTAGTGACGGGACGCGGAGGAGGTGGTTAAAGGAAGGAAGAGTGGGAAAAGTGGGAAAACAAGGTGCTAAGAGGCAAGGTACCTAGAGGAGGAGGCTAGCGTCGAGAAAGGCTAGTCGTGGGTGGGAAGGCAGGTGCCAGTGGGAGAATGCAGTGTAGGTAGGTAGGTACAGTAAGTAGTGCAGTGCAGTGCAGTGCAGTGCAAGTGCAGTAATGTCAACACCCCCTTCCCTCTCTCTCTGGGGGTGTTCCTCCGGTGGTGCAGTGCAGTCTCCCCAGGCAAGGAAGGCAGGGTCTTGCTCAGGTTGCAGCTTCACGACGCAGCCAATCCAATTCGGCGCGAGCGCCAATGTCAGTTTAGTTTAGTTCCAGACTCTCGTCTCTTCTCCTTCCCCCCTCCCCTCCCTTCCCTTCCCTTCCCTTCCCCTTCTCCTTCTTTCCCCGCCCCCCCGGTCGCGACTTCTTTTGCAGCGAGGAGGTAGGTGCCAGATGCAGCAGCGCGCAAGTTGCAACGAAGGACTACATTACATTCGATACATAACACACCCACGACACGCCATGCCATGACGGCGGCAGAAAAAGACCAGACGGGCCCAATAAAACGAGGTCTCCAGCGCAGCGGTAGCACCACAGAAGAAACCCACCTCGCTGGGTGACTGGTGACTAGGTGGTCACAGCACGGTGGCTCCAGTGCGACGAGTTCCACCTATTGGGCAGGCCCTCTTCCTCCCTCCAGCCTGTTGGTGCTGTGTGGGTTCTTGGTTCGAGTTACTTGGTACTATACAGTGCTACATGTAGTATCTAGGTACGTACTGCGTAGTGTGCGCTAGAGTGCTCGAGGTACGTATTTTCCCGACAGAAGGACACCAGAATGGCGACAGACACAGCAAGCGTCAGTGCAGGGGAACTGCGACCGGGATACATACCTAGGGTGGAGTGGAGTGGAGTGGAGTGGGGTGGGTGGGAAAGATCAAGGGCTGGCACACTAGGTATGTACCTGGGTGCAGCATGGGTGGAGAGATCCACAGAAGCGGGGGGGGCCCTGGTGCCTTCCAATTGGGAAGGTTGTCCGAGCTTTTCTGGTTTCTGTGGTTGCGGGTCTTTTTGGCTCTTTGGGAGCGGCGGGGTCGCGATGTCGGGTGGGGTCCACCGACACCCAGGTACTCCCTGTCGAACGCCCACCATGGGACCCAAGAACAATGCCTGGTTCACAAAGACACAACCAGTTGAAATGGGAAGGAGTAGTGTACCTAGCTTCCCGGGTGAATCCAAGCCCGGGCGCACGGAGCTACTCTGGAATATCTGCAAATCCTGTACGTTAAATCCGGAGCCAAGTCGCTCGAGGGGTGCTCCTTGTCTGCTTTTCTTGCTTACCTACATCGTACATAGTACTAAGGTAGTAGACTACCTAGGTAGTACTGTAATCGTACATACCCGTGCCTACCTACCTTAGGTACCTACGATAATAGAGCCAGCCATCCGGGGAATAGTAGCAATGCCGTTCGTTCCTGAGTCTGCCATCCGTGATACACATCTTAGCTAAGACCGCCATCGTTCCCTTGGCGTGCGGCGCGAACGAAGCATGAACCAGAAGCGAAGCAACGCAGCGGCCTGGAACCCAACGATCAAGATGCGCGTGCGTGCGTGCGTGCATGGAGGCTCAGTGAGGCTGACCATCGCAAGGACGGCTCCTTCTCCAGCAAGCAACCTTGTCTTGTTCTCAGGTCCTCCTCCTGGAGACGACGAAACACAGACTCGACGCAGCAACCGCCGCCGCCTCCCGTATCATCTATCGTATGCGCTCAGAGGCCCGGTACGGCATACGGTCGCATGGCTGGCTACCTCCTTGTAGGGACACCCAAGGGACCATTCAGGAGAAGGGCGGTAAGCAAGCAAGCAGGCAAGCAAGCACAATGGCTAGTCTAGTGCCTCGAGTAGCGCGCCTCCTCATGCCCATGTCTTCCCGTCCACCTAGTGTACGAAGTAGTAGTGCCTACCTAGGTAGCCTTAAAGCACGGCCAAAGGTGTGTGTTCGTGGGCAGAGGGAAAGAGATGGCTGAGATGGCTGATGCAAAAGTACCGAACCAAGCCAGCCTCTTCGTTGGTAGGTAGGTTCCGGATGTAATCACAAACATTGACCGACCGCAAATCCCAACTTTACTAGTGCACGACCGCACCCTCTCCGACCCCCGGCATTTTCCAATCGACGGCTCCGTCTGCCGTCCATACAGACATACATACATACATACAACGTGTGCTGTCTCACTCCTGGTAGACATTGGGGGTGGGATCCGACCGTGTTGAAGAAAAACCCAGTAACCAGAACCTCGGAACAAACATCTGACCGGCTCGTCAATCGCCCGGAGGTTTTTGTCTGTTTTGATCTTCACTTGTCGGTTCTGTTGATTCGCCTTACATCTTCCACGGAGGCCTAAGCGACCAGCGCTTCTGATTTCAATCGCGCATGTAGAGATCGTGCGCTGTGTCGTTATCATCAGACGAAGAAAGAGACGGCAAGCGTCTGTGTGTGCTGCCACTACCCGGGCCATAGTCGACGGGTATCTAGATAACCAGCCGGTCCCGAAAAGGGCTAGAGGAGGGGCCTCCCTTTCTTCCCTCCACCCTCCCATCCCCTCTCACCTCCTCTCCCCTCCCCTCTTCCCTTCTTCGACTTTGCCCAATTACTTCCCGCGCCAGGTACGGATAGGATAGTAAGTGCGATTTCTATGTGGGCCAAGATGCAATGGCCGCTATTCCGCGGCGCGCCCGTCTTGATCTCTCTCTCTTTTCCCTCCCAAGGCAGAGGTTCTCCCCCGCCAGGGAGCGGAGTCCAATTCCCATGTAAGACGCAGGAGACGCGGGCGAACCGTACAAAAGGGAAATGGCACCGCAAGAGTGTTTGAATGGGAGGGGTGCTCATCACCGCCTCTTCCTATCGCCCAAGCCTCACAATATCTAACCACGGGAGGTTGACCTCATCTCAAACATCAAACCACGATGAAATGTGGACGAGAGTCCGAAGGGGCCCTGCCCTGCTGGTCTTGATATCCGAAGCCACGGACATGCTCTCCGCTATTGGGATTGGATGCTCGCGGGGGGAGGGGGTTTGGTACCGGTATTGCAGCAAGGCAATCCTCCTCACCTTATTGGAATCATCCTAGCCCCCTTGGACGCCAGGCTGATGGGACAAGATGTCGGAACTCGTGTTCCGAAAAGAAACGTGCTACATTCGCGCAGGAAGGGAATGCAGCGCGTGGAAGGCGCGGAGGCGATCAATGCCAGGTACGCATGCTTCGTTCGCTCTCCCATGGAGCCTGATTTTGGAGCGCGCCATGCGTTTCGTGGTGAACTGGCGGCGTTTTCTTCTTCTTCTTTTTTCTTCATTTCCTTTCGTAGATGTCGGGCATCCCTCTATGCCTCGTCGTTACACTGGTGCGATGTGGCATATGCCATCGAACCAAAGTAGAACAGTCGACGGCAGCAAACGAGCCACCGCTCGTCTGATAGTTTCCTGTACGAATAGGTGCCGCGGTCGCAACCTCCAAGCCCCCGCGAAGGAGTTTAGGAGGAAACGCTGCGACGACAACCCGGCAGAATGGGAAGGGGGCCGCCAAGCAGCCAGCGGTTTTTGATTTGTAACCGGGCTGGATCCCTCGGCTCGGTGGTGTAGTGTATGTAGTGTACGAAGTAGTACTAAGATGTTTGGTTCTGCACTAGGCAAGAAATGCTCCGTCCTCCGTCCCTTGCTGCTCCCATGTCTCGCGCCCAAACACGTCAAAGCCGAACGAGGTCCCAAACCGCGTTTCCACCCTTGGAAGGAGCATTTTTGGTGGTTGCCAACCCCGGGAACGTCGCCCGACCGCAATCCCAGGTCGAACCTAGCAGCCAACCGCCGTCATTGGGGGGGCTTGTCAGACCGTTCTTGCGGCCCAGGCCCGAGGCACAGCACCAACAGCGAGGCTCAATGGGTAGGGTACGAGAACGACCAGGCAGGCGAGGCAAGGAAGCTGATCTGTCCCGGCAGAAGGGATCCGGAGATGTTGCAAACCGGTCCTTCAGGCTGCTTACCGATCTTTTGTTTGCTGTCAGCATGTGTCTGTCAGATGAGTCGATCGGGGGCCAGATTTCTCGTTCGCAAGTATGTATTCGTAAACGGGCGTTCGTTCGCTTCGGCGAAGCCTCCCTCGTCCTACCCCTGCCGTTGCGTCTGGTGTACGTATTCTTGTTTTATTTCTGGATCTGTACTCCATCCTCTTGTCTCCCTCTCCCTCTTGGTGAAATGGCAAAGGCATTTTGGGTTTCGCTACGCCGACCTGACCCGGTTGTCGGTGGGGTCCCCGCTTTCTCTTACAGAGTACCTATGTCCGGATACACTGTATGGGTAAGTGAATGAACGAACAAGGCGCACAAGACATCCGTACGTACCCCCCCCGTTTATTCCCGCGACTCTGGTTGCTGTTGTTTGCACTAGCGATTTCTTATGCGTTGGTCTCGGCGCCGGAACGGGGATCGCGGTGGGTCTTGGGGGATGGCCCAAGTGGACTTTACAGGGTGCCAAATTTGGAAGAGCTGGGAGCTGGGTTTTGGGAAGGGACCACTAGGAAGCTACCCTTCCGCCTCTCTTGATTTTGGGAGACTTTGGGGGGAAGGATCCAAGGCAAGTCGGTCCACTGGGCACAATGAGGTCCAGGCGCCCCGGAGACGAGAGATGAATGAGAAGTTAGAATCAGTCCACACTTCATTCAGAGCCCGAACGCCGGGAAGAGCAAAATACCTACCTACCTACCTAGCGTTACAAAACAATTACAACATAGTGCATCTCCCGCACGAAACCAAACAACCAAGGTTCCAGATTACATAAGACACAATAAGGGCACCGATCCCGACTCCGACTCCCTTTGTTCTTTCCCTCCCGGTTCCCGTCACCAGGTCTCTTTCGCTACCAGGTACGTACCTGCTCTCGACCAAGGCAGGAACAGCCAAGACGGTAGGAAGGCAGGGCCTAGGAAGAGAACGGCAAGAACAACAAGCCCTCGACTTGTGAGCTGGTGAATCAACCTGACAGAGACGAGACTGCGTGTTCGAAAGAGGCTTTTCCTTTCGGGCGGCACCCACGCGTGGAATGTCTCTGTCTCTCCTGACTTCCACTTTACGGCCGCATTCACAACATCCACGGTATAATTCGATGCGGTTGGTTCCTCTGGCGTTCGCAACAATACGCACACCACACGACCATGTCAGCTACTTGGCTCCTTGGCGTATCGCTCTCTTGCTCTCCCAGCTGAGCGGTCACAACAATGCTTTTTTTGTTCCCGGAGCATTGGCGCCGGCGCCTAACTGCCAGCCGCTTTCTGCATAGAAGCACGGAATCGCCTCTCTCGAGCCTCCATGGCATCTGGGTCAACAGCTCATCGGGGAAACGCCTGTTTTAGATGAAACCAGCAACAGGGAACCCGAAGCCCCCATCAGTGTCTCGCCAACAAGACGCCAGGCTGCCAAACTGTCCCCGTAAACCACCTTACCGAGGTACCCTGCGTGGCTGGCTGGTTGGCTGACTGTCCTGCTTCGGTACAGTCATTCGCCTACCTATTCTGCTGTCCCCTCGATGGCCGATATAGGTTATTGTACCACGGTTGCACAGGACGCCTCCTCGCATCCACACATGCCTCGGCCGACAGGCATGGGTAGGTCGGCATGAGTCCGTCGCTTTCTCTGGCAGGAATGACGATTGTTCTAGTATTTGCAGTCCCACGCCGTCTTTGCTTATTGCTATCCGTACGTTGGACCATATACCCGTTTGTCGACACGCCCTTGGCGTCTCTAGCGGTCAAGACATCGGACCGTATCTCTGACGAACGTCAATGCCGCTGTCCACGCCAACCTAGTGTTTGTTCGTGCGTGCGAACTCAGACACGGACGCACCCCCAGAGATGACGCATCGTCTCGATCTCTGACTGCACACAGCTTCCAGGAACCGAGAAACTGTCCAGCCAGCCAGCCAGCCAGCCAATCAGGGAGACCACGACTTGACCACTCAGGCTGTCTGCCAGCTGCGTGGCACAACACACACAGCCAATAATCATGCCACCCCGCAACTGCACCGTGGGACTAGTACACCGCAGCGCAACGCCTGGGCACCGCCGCCCGCATACCGGTGGCACGCACAATGTTGGGCACCTAACCTACCTAAACGGTTACCTTGCGCTGCAGGCGGGAAGAGGTTTGATTGGAAAACATGACAGAACCGGCCGTATCCGATTGACGGGATCCTTGTATTCATCACGGATGGGCCCAATATGTGGAATTCGCAGCGGCGGCATTTGCGAGGCACCCCCCAAGCTGCAGGCCGGCTAGCCACAACAGCGTGGCAGGTGAGACATGACAGGTCCTGGCGGACAAGGTGCCGCCGCCTGCCTACTTGCATCCAATCAAGCGTATCGCCAGCGTCGCAGGCGGGCCTCAATACGTACATGCATTCAAGCATGGCAGAACAAAGTGCTCGAGGATACGTCCTGGAGAAGCAAACATTGGTTCTCGTCAGGTGCGTCAACCAGTACTCGACTCATCGGTTGACAGCAGCGTAGGATCAATTTGGCGAACGAGCAGATGTCAGAACCAACAGCATAACAGTTGCATATGACCCGCTCGCCGGTCGGAGGCGGCGATCACGGCGATGACACCTCAAACTACCCAGCTGACCAGTCGGGTCGGTGAATTCTTTAGCAATACCAACATGCACTGTAGTTTCTCAGTCCAACCAGCCGAGGCACATATCCTTCGAGCTAGTGCCAGCTCCAAGCACTCGAACAATTCCATTAGCCCCGCACGAATGCCACACCGTCGATGCAACTGGGCCCAGTTCTGGCTCCGGGCTTGACTGGAAACGGATCTCTCTGCATGATACTGGGGCCCGCAGAGTGAAGTTCGACAACGCTACCAGACAGCTGCCCTTGACAACTCGGTCTCGTGTCGTCATGTCACACAAAATGCGAATGACTTGCAGCGGCTACATGTCCTTTTACAACCCCGTGTGGATGCCCGCGCATGTATCGACCAGGAAGAGTTTTCTGCTCGTCTGTCAAGCGGCCGCCCTCTCCTCTTTGCTTGCTGTGGCAGTCCAGCGACGGATTCCGTGGACTCCGACGACCGCGCTTGCCCAAGCGGGTAGGTGGAAGATGAGCAGGCAAGTACCTCGGGGCGAGTCGAATAGAGCTCCGATGGTGGCAGATCATACCCGCCCTCTAGAGTGTGCGGGTTTTGTGTGGCGCTACGGAACGATTAGCGCAGATCGACATTCCTACTGTGCTAGTCGGGGCGGGAAACCTACCGTGCTGCGATGTTCCCGCTGGACCCTTATCTCTCTCCATCTCTCTTTAATTACGGAGGACACTTTCGACACCCATGACGGAGCATTTTGACTCGGCCTCGATGGCCGAGTTCCGACACCCGGCTGCCTCAGATCATCTAGTTTAGCGCCGGACGCCGTCGAATGGTGTCTTTCATTCTACCATTACCGGCCTGCTGGAACAGTCGACATCAGGTGGCGGCGGTACGACAGCGGCCGAGTTCCAATCATCGGCCGATGCCGCTGGTGTCTGTCTTGGATTTATGTGGTTGTTTGTGTTGTTTTTTCCCAGTTGTCTTTGGTGTCGTGCGTGCGTC
The DNA here is from genome assembly GCA_030867305.1 of Colletotrichum zoysiae. Lineage (NCBI taxonomy): Eukaryota > Fungi > Ascomycota > Sordariomycetes > Glomerellales > Glomerellaceae > Colletotrichum > Colletotrichum zoysiae. The sequence goes on from MU842831.1 coordinate 10,900, forward strand.
CCAGTTGCCGCCCTACCGGGTTTAGCCTTGCAGTGTTGATGGTCTGGCAGCAAAAGCCCGTCTGCCTTCTTTCCGCCCCCCCCCCCCCCCCCCCCCCCCCCTTCCAGTGTCTCGCCTCTACCATTTGTGGCTTTTCTTGGTTTCACAGGCTTAGGTATTCAAGGGCGATTGAGAGAGAGAGAGAGGGTGCATGTTTTCTCTCCCTTATCACCTGTTCAAAGCCAATCAATGGCCAAGCCATTGCCTCGGAGAAAAAGAGAAAAAAAGTAAAGTGAGAAGGAATTTTGGGAATCGAACTATTAGAGCAACCAACTCTTTCAATTCTACAGGCAACCCCCTTCAACAACAATCAATGCGTGGGTCTGGGCATATCCACTTACTCCTCGCCGGATCCAATCGATTCCTTTACGTTGGTCGACCTGCCTCGCAGGGCGACGACGTGTCTGTCACGACTGACTCGACACACAAAGACCTCTCGGTCAGCTGCAAACTTTTCACGACTCGGCTCATTTCGAGGGTCGCTATTGCCGACACATGTGGCGACAACAAGGGCCGCCAACCATGCACACGAGGGTTGACGAGAATGGCACTGGGGCCAAGCGACTCATGGTACGGGTCGCCGACCCCTTCGTTCCGAGTGTGACGGGAACAGGAAGGTATCAACAATGACGAGAGCCTTCAAGGGCCTTGCAACCTCGGCGCGGCGAAAGAGGCCGTCACCTCCCGTGTTTCAGGGTCGCAGACCACGGTTGCGCCGATTGACCTCTCGAATCGCTCCCCAGCCTGGCTGCCAGTCTTCGATTGGCGCTCGCCGCCCAGAGAAAGACTGGCGCAAACGGATTTTACGACTCTGTCATTGTCTGGCACCCGTCCGCTGCTTTATTTCCGGACCACCACGCCAGAAACACGCCACTCTGCGCCAGAATCTCCGAGGGAACGGCGCAATTGTCCAACGGTACTTGGAACGGTAACGCTTGCCTTTGGGAATTGATAGTCGGCCCGGAATGCGGCGGCCCATCACCGGGTCGATGTCGCCTCTCCGCTCCCTGGACACGGCCCTGCTGTCACATCGATGACGTCCTCGCGGCTTGAGCGTGTCGAGTTTGCCTAATTTGGGAGCTCCCAAATCCTGGGGGCACACATGGTTATGTTTTATGTCCTATGGCGTCTATTGAGACTTTGGCATAGACTGACACGGCCTAGGTTGGTTGCATGACTTGGTTAGTGGTTCCTCTCAGTGTCCTCCCACCCTCGCAAGCAGAACAGGCTGGTAACCGCGAAGGCACCTCAATCACCACATCCAAATTCAACGGCGCAGACTTGGTTCGACACAAGCGGCTCCTTGGGCGAGGAGGTCGTGCGCTGTGTTGACGCCGTCGTCGCACGGTTTTTCGTCCGATCGTCGTCCTCACTTTTGGCATGTTTGGAGGAGCCCTGGTCCCTGTAAGACGGCCCGAGACGAAGCGTCGTCTCTTGTCTTCCCCCCATGCCACTGCCCCTCTAGTGCGGGGGCGAAGACGTACGTTTGGACGTCCCGACATCTCTCCGCCGCCAACATGGACGTTTCGCCATCAGTTCATTCGTTTTCAACTCCGTTGCGCGCTGCGCAGAGCAAAGGGGCTGTACACTATTTGCGAGGAAACCATATTAGGCGGTTATGCAACCCATTGGATTGTCCTCTAAATTGCAACCTCACCCGTCCCCCCTTGCCCTTACCCTTGTAACGGACCAGGTCGCGTAACTTGCCTTACTTGTTAGTCAACGCCGTTTGGCGGCAAAGCGCCCCCCTTGAGGGAGGGAGGGGGCCCTGGTCAAAGATCATTTGCCGCGAGACAGATTCCTCTGCTCCTTTCAACCTTAGTGTCATAGGTTGTCATTCTGTGGTAACGGTTTGTTCGGCGACGGCGATCACCTCGGAGCTGGATGATAGTCCTCTCCCTGCACACGTATCTTGCACGCCGTCGTGTACCGAGTCAGCGACTGGCCAGAGAGCCACGGAACTGACGAGGCCTGCAACGTGGCTTCACGCACACAGCCGCACGCAGCAGCACTCAGTCGATGCTCTTCAGCCTTCGAAGGCTAGACCCCCTCACCACTCACCACTCACATCAAGTTCACATCTCTTGCAAGAGACCCAAAGTCGCGGGCGGTCCCAAGGCCCTGGAGAGTCACAAAACGTTGCTGGTTGTTCCGAGAGACCGCCGGGGCCTCCTCTCTGTTTAACACCTCTGGCGGGACGGCCCATCGAGAGTGGATGAGTAGTTGACGATGTATGCACGTAGAGGGGGGGTGGTTTCGATGATGTTCCTTATGCATCATGTCGCATATACAAATCTGCACTGGTCACGCGTTTTGAGTGGCCTGGAATTGACACATTTTTTTCCAGAGCTTTCGTTCCCCGGCAAATGCAGTTTGAAAAAGTCTCGCTGGGAGCCGCAAAGTCACAGCTGCCAAGTACGATGTGGTTCCACGGGGCGGTTGAGGGTATGGCCGGCCGCATGCGCCCAACGAGGCAGGTCCAGTGGCTTACGAGCCCGGCAAGTCCTGAACAGGACAGGAGTTCGCGGTTTGAACGTACCTTACCACTAGTGGTGTGGCGTGGTGTGATGTACCATCCCGTGCACGTCGTCCATCCAAGGCCGGGGGTGGTATGCCGGAGAGCCGCGGTGCGCTATCAGGAGCCCCTCCGCGGAACGACCGCGTGGTGGGTGGGGAGGAAAGGGTGGGCTCGTCTTTTCTCTCCCTCGTGGACGGGCAGGCCGTTGGCGAATGAAATGCCAACGGTGGCGAGGGCTCCCGCGGTTTGCCATCAGGACCCGGCCAGGGATGTCTTATAGAAATAGAAACCATCTTTTCATGTGCTGGATGCGGTGTGCCGTATTCGACGGGGGATAGGGGACGTGTGTGTGTGTGTGTGTGTGTTGTGAGAGAGGGGGTTGGAGGAGACTCAGTTTCGAGCATGCACGCGATATGTACGCAGGGTTACCTCTTGGCTGGGGGGGGGGGTTGCGTCTGATGCCGCGCCGTGCGCTGCAACCCGTTAGTATCGACGGCCACACCAAAGCCCGAAGATTTTCGTTCTCCTTTCTGCAGTGCAGTGATGAAGAGGGGAGTGGGTGGCAGCGGAGGGCGTCTCCGGGTTTTTCTCTGTTCGTGTTTGGTTGTCGGGCTTTGAGTTGGCGCTGCGGGCAGGGTTAGCGCGAGAGAGAGAGGAGGAACCCGACCAGGGGAGGGTTTTTGTTCAGGGAGACACGGTTGGGTATACTGGCATGGAAGGGGGGCCCCCCCGTCTTGGGTATCCTGCGGTCTGTTGTTGTACATGATTTCGAGGGTTGATTGATGAGCTTTGCGACTGCTGATCGACGAGGCCGCGAGATGTGATGAATGTACGCCGCGCTGAAGATTGCTGCGAAGCCCCGCCACCACCACTTCCCTCCTCCTCTTCCCCCCTCCCCCCCCCTGAGTATTGGAGCCTTTGATTAGGAAATCTTCTCGAGCGGAGAGTCAGGGCCTGATCTGAACCTTGCGTGTGCGCGCGCGCGAGAGAGAGAGAGAGAGAGAGAGAGAGAGAGAGAGAGCGGAGACCACTGGCCAGGAGGAGGAGAAGGGTTGATGTGCTCAAGGTTTATCCGTTCCTTTCAAGAGAGGAAGGCAGGGGTCTGAGGTGGTATCCCGACCATGCGCCGCCTCGAAAGGCCTCGTTTCTTTTTCACGGCCGGGCCCGTACCAGTTGTCCATGTACATGTAGTATAACCGATCTCATGGCCTCCTCCAAAGTTTATCAAGGGCACCTCGACAGTGGACTCCCCCTCCTAAACCCCGGGGCATTGCCAAAGAAGGGCCTCAGGTTCTTGAATTTGGGAGAAGGGGTGGGCTCTCTACAAGTTTAAAATGACAATTTTAAAATGATAGTCGCGTTTGGCATTCTGGCAGGGCCCATCTCGAAGAACGGCAAGGGGAAGCGAGACAACGGGCAAGACTGGGGCGCGGCTGGCCCGTCTCTATAGAACCTAACTTTGCTACCTACGCATTCATTCGTACAGTGTTCTGGCACGCCGAGGTACTTCTTGGTATGCTCCCATGGTCTCCCGTGCCCGCGGTTCTCAAAAAGGTTGTGCCCGCTCGAGACGGTCCATGTTCGAGTGGAAAAGCCTGCTTGGCCGTGGTGAAGGTGAGACGGGCAAGCCGAGAGGGAAACGTTGCCGTTGGCCGTTTACACCCCCCCCCCCCCGTTGCAAGCAGTTCACCACTCGTGCAATCCGCGGAACGGATGGAGACACCCAACGAAACCATTGCTTTTTTGGCTCTGTCAAGGCGCGGCCCAAGGAGACGGGTGGCCTAGCGGAGACCTACGTCAGTCCGGGTTAGAAATTGCTCCTTTCGCAGGATGATTCGGCGTTATTTTCCTTTAGTGCAGATCACATTTATTTGCGCTGCCAATGCATGAGTGGATTTCGATGGTGGATAAAAAGGTGAACACCCCCCTTCCCAATGAGTGGGTTGGGATGGCTGACTCGGTCTCGGACCCGGACCCGGATTCCGGGAGCTCTCGACTATTGCTGATTTTTATGCTTCAGTCAGTGCGCCTACGGGCACGGCCGTTGTGACAGGTAACCAATCCGCGAAGCTGGGATCTTGTGTGGGACAGCCAAGGCCGACGACGCCCAACCAGCCAACCACGCTGTGTGCACCGGCCGGACCTGGCCTGGCCGCGACGGGGCGCGTCCGGGTGCATCTCGACCGGGGAAACCGCCTTCGTCGATCGCAGGTTTTTGGCCGGCTCGCTCGACACCCAACACCACGGCACACTGCTTTGACGTTGGTAATTCGGGTGCGGAGGTCGAGAGAGAGAGAGAGAGAGAGGGAGCGGATGAACGCCGTGGGCCTGGCCTGGACCGCTTGCAGAGATATTGTCGCGGGTATCCGCATATCGGCGTCCAGTGGTGGGGCGCTCCCAAAATGCCTATCAAAGACCCTGGGCTTCGGGAGACGAGACACGGGCCCTTCCTTCTTCACTTTCTCCATAAGCTCCATAAGGCTTTGCTGGGTATGGAGATTGGAGAGCGCCAGGGGTAAGGGGTGCAAACAGAGGGAGAGGGCCGCTTGGGGGGAGGGGATGTTGAGATAGTGAGTCGAGGTCCTGGAACCGGTACAGACCCCGTCCTGTGTCCTGGGAAAGTCTCCAGGATGCTCGTCGGATCACCTCGGACTGCTTTACATGGCAGGTCGGCGGCCGTTACGGCCCTGGTAAAACCGGCGGCCGCCCAGTTTGCGTGTTCCATGGATGATTGATCTGCTCTGAGATGACGAGTACCAACGGTCCGTCTGCTAGTTCCCGCAAAGACACAAGGTATACAGGGAAGGCATGTGGCACGGCATCTGGGAATGCTTCCAACCGAGCAAGAGTTAATTAGCCGCGTGGGTTCGCGTAAGTCGCGGACGAGTCGAGTTCGGCAGATGGGAAACGCCGACGCGGATATCCCGTCACCGCAAGTCTGTCCTGGCCTGGCCAGGCTCCTCCGGTCGGCTCGTAGGTTCTCGTCGTCGTCCAGTCTGCCCAGTCAGCCAGCCAGCCAGGGCATCGATCGCTGCCTTGCTTTTGGGCCTGTCGCGTCGAGAAACTCGGCCACAAACCCTGCTGGACCGGCACTTGAAGGCTTGCGGAAACCACGGGAGGGTATGAGCTACGAAGATAGTAAACCTATTAGCAAGGAACCGCAAAGCCTGTTTGCCTTTCCCGCATGTCTCCCGCCATCCGCGGGTCCTTCATTTCTCGTAGTCCAGGCATCCGGCTTGCGCTGCTTGCCTCTGGAAGTAACTTGAGCGCCTCTGATTTATCATTCCACGTATACATACATACATACATGTTGATAGACTGAAATCGTGGTGGGGGGCCCACTCGAGGAACTACCAAAGATTGTTGCTCCCCACCATCTCTGGGGTCTTAGGGCAGCCCAGCCTGACCCAATAACACGTCAATCCGAAGATCGTGGCGGACATAGCTCAGTTGGGAGAGCGTCAGACTGAAGTCAACTTCAATCACTTAATCTGAAGGTCGTGTGTTCAATCCACACTGGCCGCATCTTCATCTTTTTGCACATTCGGCGAGAGGCTCCCAGGGTTGCGTACTGCGTTGCCCGACTTATGAGAATTGGCTAGTTGGGAGTGGCGGATGTGCGATGGTTCCCCCCCCCCTGGTGATTCACTTGTGACACCGAACCTGTGTAGCTAAGAACCCGTGTTGCTAAGAACCTGTGTTGCTAAGAACCCGTGCTGCTAGGAACCCGTGCGGTCAAGAACACCTTCTGGCCGTCTACTTGAACCATCCTTGCGGGAAGGTGTATTGTGGACAGTGACGTATCAAGACTCTTCTTCACAAGCAGCAGCGCCAACCGACATTCCTTCCACAACAAAACTCTGTCCCTTCCCAGGTCTGCCGAACTCTTAAAGGTCGTTTGGTCAAGCTGGTTAGAGTGTCAATTGCTCTATTTTGGTTCGATTCACCCATGGCCCAAAGCATTTAATCGAATTTAGCCATTTATGGCCACCACTGCACATCAATCTACGAAGCGGCCTACGATCTTAAGATCGCGCCCCACATTTTGATACTAATACCGACCAATGAAAACAAGCCGGCAGAAACAAAGAAAAATATAAATTCTAAGAAAATTCTCCCTCAAAAAAGCCCAAAAAGAAATCCCCTCAGAGCCAACAGCTAACAGTATCTCTCATCCTGGCGGATGTCAACGAGCGTTTATCTTCACTGGGGATTCTTAATGCCTTGACGATTTTGAGGGAAAATGTCACTTAAATAGGGTCATCTCTGTATTCGGGGAGAAGGAATGAAGCAATAGAGGATGGCTCCTTCTCGACGTTTGAGGGATTGTGGGTGATTCCACTCCTCAGAACAGACTGATGTTGGACCTTCCCCTTGGGGAGCGGTTCCGGTCAGGTACCAGCTTTTCTAGAAAACGGTGATGAAAAATGGGTTTGAGAGCTGCACCCCTCAACAGGTTGCATTAGACTCCAACCAGAATTCTGAGTTTTCAACATTTGATCAAACGCGCGTCGCGTTGAATGTCAAAAGAACTTTGCCAAAGCTGTATCCCGTCGCTAAGTGGAATAGGTGGTCGGCGCGAGCGGGGTCAGTCGACGGCGGGTTACGGCGGCGTAGGTAAATCACTATATGACGTTAATAACAAAACCAATGAGCTGCAGCGGAGACCTAGACCTGACGCGGAGATGCTTCTTGGTCTGGAAGTCGATGTTTGCCTGCTCGAAGGCGGCGACAAGCGTCACCTTGACGACTGACTGCCCTGACCTCAAGACCCCTCAGCGTGCGTGGGTGCGGTACTGCGTGTCTGGCTTAACAGCCATGAAGGCCATCGCACGGGTGTGAATTTGGGAAATATCTGTTGCGGGAGATGCCAGATATGGCTGATACTGAGCCGCATTGCTGATGAGACCCACGGGCTGTGCGATAAGAGAGCCCGGCCCGGGGATGTTCCACCACCACCAGCGCCCGCAATCTCCCGGCCATTTCGTCACGAAACGCGACTTCGAAAAGCTACACTTACTTGGCTTGGCCACTCTACACGACATAGACACGTTACTCCCTACAACGCAACCGCATCCCATCGCATACTCTATACGCATCTCGCGCATACTCGCCTCCCAAGCCATTCTCTTAACCCAAAAGACTGTGCACATCGTCTTTGCACAGTCGCCCGTAACCTGCCCACGACCACCCCCACCACAGCTTTATGCAACATCGGCCGACCGAGTCTTCAGAAACGCAACATCAACAAGACAACCCCTCGACATCCCCTTCTCCGATTCAGCATGGCTCTTCTCAACCACACCAGCCGACCAGCGTCGTCCAACTTCGTCGCGACGACCCAGGCAGCGCCTCCCCGCGTTCCGTTCCAGACACCGCCGCCCGCCATGCATCGCTCGATGCCGTCAGCGCCTACCAGCTTGACGAGAGGCTTCGACGGTTGAGCGTCTCCGATACAGCGTGTACCGAAGGTCACCAAGCCACCATTGCTGGCCAGAGAGTGATTGAGTACGAAAATGCCTTGACGCCGTCCACGCCTCGGCAGGCCCTGGGCTTCAAGGTCATCAAGCGATCTGATCCTCGACCCGATGGCCTACAACTAGCAGACTTTCCCAATGGTACGCCTCTTGCGCAGACATCCCCCGGGCCAGGAACGGACTGACACATGTACGTGCTGCAGAAATTTTGACCCATATCCTGTCGCATCTGCATCCCGACTCCCACTCGGCGATAGCTCTTGTGTCGAAGCGCTTCTACTCTCTCGTCACCACCCCACATGCGTGGCGAATGGCCTTTTTGCGATTCTTTCCGGGCCATGACAGCTTGGTTACCAAGACCGACCAGAGTCGCTCGGGGCCGTTGGACTACGACCCGTCCGAGTTCGTCCGGTCTGAGGCGCGCTACTTTTCGCGTTTGACCTCCCTTGCGACTTGGAGAAGCGAATACCTACTCCGGACGCGTCTGTTGCGGGGCCTCATCAGAGGGAAACCAGGAACCAAGTCTGGCGGGATTGGCGCTTCCGGCCGAGGCGGCAAGAAGACGAGCGCCGTCTTGACGTACAACTCGAAGCTGCCATGGGCCGTGACTCACCTCCATGCCGACTTCTCCGCGAAGAAGGCTCCCAGAGTTATTCACGGTGCTTCGGACCTGGGCATCGCAACTCTCAGCGACCCCTTCATCGGCAAGGTGGAGAAATGGGGGTTCAGAGACCCCTTCTCCATCCTGCAGCTTGATGAGGCGTTCCCCAACCTTGAGCCGTACGGTCTGGGAGACGGCCCTGCCGCTTGCCCGAACCTCATGGACGTCAGTCATTCTTACGGCGTCCTCTCTGGTGAAGGCTTTCCAGGTGGTCGTCCGTACTACCGCCCGATCAACGAGTTGCATGGTCGGTACCTTGGCAGCGACACTAGCGTGGTCGACACCTATCCCGACATTCCCAAGATCCCTGAGCTGTCGGAAGCGATTTCGAGTGTTTGGCTCGCCAAATCCACCGCTGTTCCCAACATGACGCACTCGGCGGTTGGCATCTTGACGGGCTCCACGCTCGGCATTGTCACGTCATACGCTCTCCACGGAGACGGGAGCGGTCCTCGGCATCCGAACGGCGAGATGACGGCGCGGTGGGTTCTCAGCCCCGGCGTGCCCATCATCTCAATCAAGGTCGATGACCAGTACACGCAAAAGCGAAAGACTGCTCAGCGCATTTGGGCCGTTGCCCAGAACGCTCTGGGCGAGATATACTACCTCGTCGACACGCCCAAGACCACCTTGGATCGGTCAAAGGGCGAGAATGCTACCAAGAACGCGTGGTACGCAGCTCGCTCGGTTTACTGGCGGCTGGTCGACGAAACACGTCGCCGGGCCAGACCTGATGAGTTTGACAAGCACGCTCTCCGAGGTGCCTACTCTCCTCGGTCGCCAGCAGACGCCATGAAGCTGAGCAAGGAGCAGCTCGTCGCAGAGGCGCGCGAGATTGAAAAATTCTTGCGCTACAAGCCATCCCATTTCCGCAAGGTCTGCGAGGGCTGGGACATGAGAAGGAGGCTCGAGGTCGACTTCGCAAACGACGATGCCAGCGGTGCCGGAGAGGTCATTGTTTCCATCCAGCGTGGCCTTGACGAGGCGACCCCGCCAACTGTTACCCGCTACATCAGGGCTCTGTCTCAAACGCCTCGACCGACGCCAGAGGACTCGGATGGTCCGACTGAACTCGCACGAGACATTCCCGAAGCGCCCAAGTCGATTTTCGGAGCCGGCAAAGACTACCGCCAGCCTGAGGCTAGGTCCACGACCGCTCCTGCTCCGGCGGTGGGCGATGCAACACCCATTTCATCGGGTTCGCTCACTCCGCAGGCAACGCTCGACTCTTCGGACGAGTGGGCTGTGGCGACAATGGCACTTGGCAGCCACGGCCAGTCGGAAATCACTGCGTCTGCCCTCGATCTGTCATCCCACGCCCTCTTGACGCTGTTGGAAGACCCTCTCCACTTTGGTCACAAATCGGCTATTTCTCCCACCACGAGTCCCCTGACTGCAGACTCTGTGGCCGAGATCCCTGGTCGAAGAACGCGGATGCTGGCCATAGGTACCAAGGACGGATCTGTCGTCGTCTGGAACTGTCGCGACCGGCGCAACTTGACAGAGGTGGCGCCTCTTCGTGTGATTCAGACAGAGTCACCGGAGATCAGTTGCCTGGCCCTGACGGCGCTGTACCTGGTTCATGGGGGAAGTGATGGCCTGGTACAGGCATGGGATCCATTGGCTTCCTCCCTCGAACCTCTCCGCACTCTGAACGGCCGGTCGAATGGGCGAGTTCCACGTCACATGATGACGATGAACCCTTCTCTCCAGAGCGATACCTACTCGGCTGCGCGGGCCATCTATCTCGACCCGGACCCTACTGTGCTGCGCGGCATCACCTCCTTTGGCGCCTTCCTCCGCTACTGGGCCTATAGCGCAACCAGCCAGCCGCCGGGCCGCAAACGTCGCCTCCGACATGCCGACGTCCATGGTCGACTCGCCACCCGTCGGCAGGGAGGGAACGTGTCAGGGTACATAGCTGCCGAAACTGCAGAGCTACGCCGCGAAGAAGAGCAGAAGGCTCGAGAAGACGCATGGCTGCGCAACAGGTTCGGCGTTGGCGCCCTTGGCGATTTGACCGAGGAGGAGGCTCTCCAGTACGCAGAGATGATTTCGCAGGAGACCCTTCTGCTCGAGGAGCAACGCCGTACTAGCGCCAGTGACACGGGTTCGGCGGCAGAGGCCAGCTTCGACACCGCTTCTTCCTTCAGCGAGAGCACAATGGACACTGTCACCCCTGAGCCCAGCATCGCCGGCTTCACGCCGCCCCCTCCCGTTGCCGAGGAAGAGGACGAGTACGAGCAGCAACTCCAGCAAGCGCTTCGCCTCTCCCTGATGGAGGCCACCGATGACGTGGGGCAACCGCACCGCAAGAACAGTTCTGGCGACTTTGACTTCGCCATCAAGTACAAGCCGAAGCCTTCAAAGAAGGCCAAAAGGTCGCCCTCCACATCGCCGTTCGCAAGCTACATGCCAGTTGCCGCTCCCAGTGCCGGGTCCTCCAGTAGAGCCACGCCTAGAGACGACGACCTCGAACTCGCCCTCAGGCTTAGCAGCGTCGGTCCCGCCAGCCACGCCACGCACAGGGATGATGATCTGGAGTTGGCCTTGAAGCTAAGTCTCCAGGAGGCTGCTGCCGACGACAACGCGGGCCTCGGCATACAGTATGAAGAGTTTCCTATGCTGGAGACCAAGGGCAAGGGCAAGGGCAGGATGTGAGGAGGCGAACTGGTTGCCGCACGGCTCTGAAGCGTGGGTTTTTCCGTCGTCTGTTGCATTTTACTTCTCGTGCTCTGCTGCATGTAATATATTTGATCCACTTCGTGGCAAGCGGGATTATCGTTTTGCTTGCTTCCTTAAGAATGGGCTTTAGAATAGAGTCATCAATCGAGCTCTCGGCGCTAGAAACGAAAAGCTTTTCTCTCGTCAGTGATGGGAGGCTTTGGAAGCTGGGTTGCAGATGGGCTTTGGGTGCACGTCCGCCCTCTGTCCCTCCTCCGCCCCCAACTCCGCCTCGTCGAATGGCTAAAAATGCAAGTGCCTCTGTTTTACGAGGACGCTGCGTATCTACGTGATGCTGGGTCGTCTACGATAGCAGTATGGTTGGTGGTGCTAGGAACATGGAGACGGGTGTGATGACTTTGCTTCTGATATTAGGATTTACACAAAAACGCGGGGGTTGTTGTTGTTAGGTACATGGCGGCGCGTTCGTTCGTCTTGACGAACAAGGCAGCGACGCAGTATGGTTTGTATGTCTAGATGAATATCCACAAGCGACGGGCATCCTTTTCCGGAGCGCCGGTTGAGCGACCACGTTGGACACCCCAGAACCCGTTGCCCAAAGCGTCGGTGGTATATGTATCTTGGCAACACAGTGTTGGCAGTTTCTTCAACTCTGGCGGGTTGACAGGCAAGCCATGGGACGCATGCAGTCGATTCGCGTCGCTCACAAGGGGGTTCCCCGCTATTGGAAATAGTGACGAGCTCTGGCTTCTTTGCAGGCTCGAAGATGGGATCCGAGACGATAAGCCTGGGCTGCAAAAGAATCCGATGGTAGAAGGGATTTGGGCTGCCAGTGCCGATGGCTTCTAAAGTAGCCACGAGTCTGATGGAGGAAGATTAACTGGAGAAACCTCGTATAGCTTTCTTCACTGCCGCGAGTCCTTGAATCATTGTGGCAAGCATACCGGGCATCGGAAGCCACGTAGGTGCCCGGAGCTTCCGTTAGGGACGCTGTGTCTGAGGTGATGCGAGAGCACTGGCGGAGACCTCGCTCCGGCACGATTTCGGGGTTCTTGGTTCGGGAGGCCGCCGGCCGAACCGGTGTTCGCCAGCCTTTGTTTCAACGCCGGCCGCCCGGAGGGGGGACCGGATGTACCACTGCAGCGATGGGTACGACTGCCGCCTGCGGATCTTCGACCACTGACTTCTATGCAAGTTTCCAATCCGATTCATTGCTGAGACCTTTTTGCCTGGCCGTTGTACGGGATGGCATCTGAACTGATCATCTACCGTGTTTCTGGCTGTGGGTTCCCGTATACTTGGACGCGATCCAGCCGGTGAGTGGCCATTCTCACACGCCTGTTTTGCCGCTTGTTTCTTCACTTATTCTTCCAATACATTGGTGCTTGTTCATGCCGCTCTTGTTCTTGAGCTTGTTGCTCTCCTTGGGTGCCATGTCGTGGGCACAACCTACCAACTCATACAATTCCCCCTTTCGCTCTAATTCTTCTAAACAACGAATCATCTATATTTGCCCACCCCTTTCCCTTCCTTTTCTGTTTTGTTTCCGTTTGAAAAAAAAAAAAATGCGTGTCTAGAAGCCAGCAGGGCTGCTATATCAGGACTGTTGGTACTGGTGCTGATGGGTCTGGGGGTGATAATTGCTGAACTGAACGCCCATGGGCATGATTGGCCGACCTCTTTCTCACCCGTAGAATCTACTTCCCTCCAGCTCCATTCCCTCTCCCCCGGAATACTCAAAGAACAACAGAGTAAGGGATAGCACCAACGCTAATTGATCTTACATGTAGCTCTGCTCAACCTCCCATTCCTCAGAGAGCGGTGGAGGGGCAGAGCCCTCTAGTTAATGACGATATTAGCGCTGGCTTTGACCTTACACATTTCCTCTCTCGAGGCGCCAAGGGAGAGTTCTAGGAGTTGGTTGGACCGAGGAAGTTTGGGTTAGTTGTATTGCTGTCAAGGCAATACCCCCATTCATGGGCAGCAGTGAAAAAGGAGGAAAGGTTCCGAGTGTGCCTCCAGCCGAGAATGAATGACTTTAGCAGTTCCAACGTTGTACGCCCCTCCACATGTTCCCATTCCACGGCATGGAATCCACGTTTTGGTTCGAGGTCTGCCTTGCGAGCACCCTGAAGACGCACTCCGTGATTCATAATCAAATCCAGCAAGCCCACAGTCCTGAACCTTCTTTCTTCTGGCAAGGATCACCAGGGGGAGGTTTCCTTGGCAGGAGGGAATGGAACAACCTATCGCTGCTTCAGAGATCCAAGACCAGCGGGGGAAGGGTGGAGGGGCGTACACACGCCCACGCATAAACGCACGCTAGAAAACATGGCTGAGAGGCCCGAGGTTATGCTCCAATATACATGAGGAGCACCGCCAGACGAGAGCACGTGTAAGAAGCCGGCCGCGGAGCAGGGGCTCGTCCACCCACGAAGTTCTCCCTCCTTGGTCCTTGTCGCTGGAACCCGGGTCGTGGATAGAGTGCCTTTCCTGCGCCGCGCCAGGGCCCGCCCCAGGGGAGGCGGTCGCGGTCAAGGGCGGGTTTTCGGCCTCTCTGCGGGACCACCGGCGCGGGCGGGCACCCGCGGGGCGCGCATAGGGCGAGGCAAAGCAGAGGGGAGGGGAGGGGAAAGACAGACAACGCGTGCTGATCGTCCGTCCCCGCCGGTAACGAGCCACCCATATATGCCCGCGCCCCCGTGTCGGCTCCACGTCCGCCGAGGCTAAGCCTGGAAGGCCCGGGCTGCGTTCTCTTCCTCTCTCGACAAGGGGAGCCGAGTTCTAATTATTACCTGCCATGAGCTCCCAAGAGGTTGTCGACGCTATAGAGCTGCGGTCTCGAGCCCCACCACCTCAAGTCGCGCGAGTGTATCATCCGATCTTTTGCCTTGCCTTCAGCCTCAGACCTTTTCTCGGCAGCCTTCGTCCGCCCTGCCCGGTCGAGCGAGTCCGCCGAACCCACGTCGACAGCCGCCTTCTTTCCTCTTCTTCATCTTTTCCCCTTTGTCTCCCACCCTCCCGGAACATCTTTGATCGGCCTGTATGACAGACGGGGCGCCGTTTTTTGTCGATCGGGTCGGCACCCCGTCCGACTCCCACCCGAGAGGCCGAGCCTAGGCCCCACGTCAAAGGGTCGTAACCCGCTGATGGCTGTGTATACATGTGCTGGGCGTTAAAGGACCTTCGATCAGGGTGTTCCTAACAGTAACATCTCAGGCCATGGTTACAAGAGCCGATGTTTGCGTCAGACTTATTAACAAGGGCGATTGGTTTAGTGGTATAATGACCGCTTAGCATGATTCATGAATGCGGTAGGTCCAGGGTTCGATTCCCTGATCGTCCATAATATTTTGCTTTTTCCCTGTTCATAACGTGGTTAATTGCTACCGTTGGTTTTGCCTTATCGACTTCGCACCTTGTCGGTCGAGTTGAGTGAGCTGGACGGTGAGGTCTCTGAACCGAATGGTTTGCCAGGTGACGGAGGGCAGCTAGCGTTTGGTCACTTCCACGTAGCAAGGTAGAATGAAGGAGGGAGGGAGGGAGGGAGGGAGGGAAGGCGTGGTCCCACGTTCCGCGTGGATCCTTCCTCCCTCACTCTGCCTCTTGGGGTTTGGAGTGTTAATGTATCACAACTGCTACGCCGACTATCGCGTCAACTTCAGCCCTTCCCGCCGTTGCAGACAGAGCCCCCCATGCCGGTTTTTGTACCAAGCAGGCGTGCGTGCACACTATAAGCCCTGCCCGTAAGTAGTAGCCCTTGCCTTGCTTGTTGCGCCATATTGTGCCATGTTGCGCAGCAGCATCTTCCATTAGTCAAGCCATAGCCCCTTGCGCGTCTCAAACCAATGCGCGCCCCCCTAGAACCCGGACGCAGATCGCCATGCGTTAGAAAAGACCAAATGTCCGTTCGTCCTTGCTTCCGTATTCTCCGTCGACACCGCGGGCGATTCTGGCGGTCGCACACCGTTTTGTTCTTCTCCGTCATGGACGACGACGGCGGCGGCGGCGGCGGCGGCGGCAGGGCCTCTCTCGTCGTCGGGCCGTGTCGGTTCTCTTTCACCATCGCCAGGCCCAAGCGAGCAAATAAGCGGCAGGATAGCGTTGCCAGACTAGACGGCCCCGGTTGCTCCCAGCCCCCCATCATTCCTCTCCCCGGGACCGACTGCGGAGCTCGCGCGCCGTCTACAATTCACCACCGAGGCACCGAGGCACCCCAGCCTGGAGGAGACCATCCATCCGCCTGTCGAACGCCTACATAGCATATATAGATAGATCGTGTTCGAGGACAGTCGGCGGAACATCCCGAACCAACCCCCTCAATCACTCGTCTCCCACGTATCATCCTTCTCCGCCTTGACCGAGCGAACAAGGAACGTTACTCTATACTTTATCGAAGAAACCGTCTCACATGCTTCGCGCTTGCAGTCTGAAAAAAAAATGAAGAAAAAAAGGGCCCAGAATACCCCGCATCTTGAGGTATACTCCTACCATTTCGCTTCAACCACGAACTCTGCTATCTAGGCTTCCTTTCATGGGCGCCGAGGCCGGCTTTGCGTCTGCTTGCCAACATTTGCGTGCGAACGTGTTATCACCTTACTCCCACAGTGTGTCGCCGATATAGATACACCGCAGTTTCCCCGGAATCCAGGTCCAGCCCCTCACAACAAAACGTCCAACCAGCCACGACAATCCCAACCACAACGACCTGGTCGTCGTTTCGCCCAAATTGACCCAACCAAGTCCAAAAGATGGCAATCCTGAAGACGCTCGGCCTGGTGTCCGTGCCTGTGACATATCTGGCGTGCATCGCGCTCATTGCCTGCGTTGCTGCCGCCTACCTCTCTCGTCGCACGCAGCGCGCCCCCCAGCCGCCGCCGCCGCCACCGGGACCCAGCGTTGCGGAAAAGGCGGCGCAGGATGACCCGGACGCGCCCGTCTCGGTCAACTACTTCCCGTCCCGCGAGTGCAATTACGCCTGCGGCTTCTGCTTCCACACCAACACGTCGGGTTACATCCTCCCCCTGGACGACGCCAAGCGCGGCCTGCGCCTCTTGAAGGAGGCCGGCATGCGCAAGCTCAACATCGCCGGCGGGGAGCCCTTCCTGCACCCCAAGTTCCTCGGCGAGCTCCTGCGGTACGGCAAGGAGGAGCTTGGTATCGAGAGCATCAGCATCGTCAGCAACGGGAGCAAGATCCAGGAGAAGTTCTTCCGCGACTTCGGCCGGTACTTGGACATCCTGGCCATCTCGTGCGACTCCTTCGTCCGGGAGACGAACGACGCCATCGGCCGCTCGGAAAAGGGACGCGCGCAGGCCGACAAGGACCACGTGGACCAGGTCTTCCGCATCGCGGGGTGGTGCCGCGCCTACAACGTCATGTTCAAGCTCAACACCGTTGTTAACATCTACAACTGGGACGAGGACATGTCGGTCCAGATCGCGGAGCTGGCCCCGTTCCGGTGGAAGGTCTTTGAGTGCCTGATCGTGGAGGGCGAGAACGAGAACGAGAGCCGCGTGCGGGACGCCAGGAGGTTCCTCATCACCAAGGAGCAGTGGGCCACGTTCTGCGACCGGCACAAGCACCTGCCGTGCTACGTGCCCGAGGACAACGAGACCATGGCCGGCAGCTACCTGCTCCTGGACGAGCGCCTGCGCTTCCTCGACAAGGGCAACGGCCCGATGAAGAGGAGCGACTCGCTGCTCGACGTCGGGGTGAAGGAGGCCATGCGCCAGGTGAAGTGGGACAAGGGGGCCTTTGATAAGCGCGGCGGCGTGTACGAATGGCAGAAGCCACAGACGGCAAGCGGCAGCTGTGATGGCGCTGCGAAAAAGGAACTGGAGTGGTAAGCAAGACGACGGACGGGTATGGGGACCGGCCGACGGCAAGTTTCGTCACGCAACAGAGCGGGGGGCGGGGTTGAATGTATGATGGGTCTAGCCACAGAGAATGTCATCTGCAGTAGCAGGAAGCCAAACGGGCAGGCAAAGTGTGACGGCGCCGCTTTTTAATCCGCAATTGCCGAGCGCCAAAGGGGGCTCTCCCCTAGCTCTTTCTTTAGGTTCTCAATGCTCTCTTCCTTGGTGCCATTGTTATCAATCTAGAGGTTGGTAAGCCCTACTCCGGGTCCAACATGAAGAGCAGATTAGGTCTTACCTCGACCAGGAGACCGGCCTCCCGGTAGTGTTTTTCAACCACCGGCCCCTCCTCGAGATACTCGGCAAACCGTTTCGCAAACTTGTCTGCGCTGTCGTTACGGTCACGCCCCCGCGCCAGGTATCTCGCCTCTGCCTTGTCCCTTGCAACGTTGAGAAGAAGCACGACATCAGGCTTCGCGTCATCCTCCTACACGAGCCACTTAGAAGAGAAGTCATGCATGTTAGAGGGGGATCATCACATACCAACGGGATAGTTTCCTGGAAGGGCCACCGTGTCCAAGAGTTAAGCTGCTCCTCACATCTTGGGAACCCGTCAATCATGATGCCCTTCACGTTCTGCTGCATCGCATCCTTAATTGCCAAACCCAGGAACGGGTTCAGCTCTGCGGACGTCAGGAACCCTTGGTTGTCAAGCCTGTCTTGGATTGTGGACGCGAGAGGCGTGTCGCTATTGGTTTTCATCCAGGTACGCAGACTGTCGCCAACGGAGAAGTGTTTTAGGCTATACTCCTGTGCGAGAAAACTACAGATGGTCCCTTTGCCTGAGCCAGGCGGTCCTGTTTTACATAGTGTTAACATCCTTCTTCATCTTGGCAAGACCATAACGAACCAATGATGAAGATGACAGTGAATCTCCGTCTTTTCGTTAAGGAACAGGGTTCCATCTCGACGTTGCCAGTGGAGGAAACGTGCTCGGTCGTTGGTGCTGCAGGGGGTTACTGGGTAAGCTGACCAGAGGTTGTTGAATTATTCCTCGGGGTCTACGTAGGAAGACTTAAGAACACTGTGTTGACACAGTGTATCGGAATATAGATAATCCGCTTCCCGCTTGAATAGACTACCCAGCTGCTTCACTCGAGGAATTCCTTTTGAATGCAACAGGACCGATGTGACGGAGTGTCTCTCTCAGCCATGACAGCGCGGGCCAGCCCGGCCAAAGCAGGGTTGACACTTCTCAGCGACGACAAGAGACCTTCGAGTCAGCATTTCCATGGACCGTCCGGCGGCCAACCCCGACGACAGGAGGGATAAGTGAGCACTGATCAACACCTTGCCATAACACTACCTTCCGGTATGCCTCTCCTCCCGAGGGGGCTCTCTGTTAAGCCGGAAGGTGTAGGTTCTTGGCGTGCTCGTAGTCAGTCTGCTGCCCGATCAATCAAACCTTACTCTAGGTCATAAGCTTTTACGCGACAAAGGCGTGTGGTTATTGGCGAGACAATTTACCAAGGCCCGCTTTCAACAAATTCCAGCGCATATGGGTACAGTCACTGTGCGTCTGGAAAACGTGCAGGTAGAGACGCGGCATATGTGAGATGTCTGGGACATGCGGAAAGGGCCGATGTAGGTATCCGTACTTTCAATGCCCAAGGAACCCAGGGTCTGGAGGGTGGCCTAATTGCAACTGCCGTCTCTGCCCAAGTAATCTTCTGGCATGTCATGCTCGGACTCACTTTGGGATAGGTACTGTCTCGGAGACCTTGAACTTTCACGCTTCATCCCGGGAACGGAGGCTCCGGTGATTGCCTCGGACCGCAAACATTATCGATATGCATGCAGTTGGTCAGCATACGGCGTAGGGCCGATGTCAGCATAGTGCGTATGAGCTGACAGCCTGAACAGCTCAGCATGCGTCGGGGTCGACCTTTTCCGCTCGTTTGGTGGTCCAGATACAAGTCTTGACGCTTCGACAATCGACATTTGCCACGGTTTGGGCGGCTGAACGAACAGGATCGACGTAGGACTGTCGAGACAGGTCTAGTGCCCCCCCCCTAAACCCCCGACCTTCCGGCATTTGTAGCGAGATTTAATGAGTGCCGCGCGAAATCTTCCCTTGCACAATGTCAATTAGGTAACCGTTCGTGGTCGGACTCCTTGTCTAGCGTACCGGCGCGAGCGGGGCAGGGGGGTGGACTCATGGAGAAGGGGACGCTACCCTGGTATGCAAATGGAGAAAAGCTTTAAGAATTCGGTGACAGTTAATATCAGGCCATGGTAGCATGAATACATCAGAGTTCGTCCTTTGCACCGTGGTGGTTGGCCAACTGACCGTCACATTATAGGTGTAGGTAGGACCAGCCAAGGGGCCGCTCTGCAACTAGAACTTGCTGGACGGCGATGATGGTCGACCCCAGCGACATTATCAGCTCGATGAATGTTGGCGGCGCGACCAGCAAGCGCGAGGATGTCGGAAGATGCAATTTGATCCGGGCCGGTCGCGGGCGGAGTGTTTGGCTTGGCCGATGTGCCGGTTTGATAGGTACTCGCGAGTCTCGGCCAGGCCTTGCCGTTTGCCTCTTTCTAGTGCCGTCCACGCCGCCGGGTTGTGCATGCGATGCTTGGAATCTTGTGCCTGGCCAGGCTGATGGAGTGTTTCAAGTTGACGACGAGTAGGTCGATGGACTAGGAAAAGTTTGTTTTGTTGCTCCTTCCTGCGTATCTGTATGCCCATCGGTAGTGGGCCGTGTGAAGCTGTCGTTATAGCTCAATCCATATACCCTTGAGCTGAACCCCGGAGAAAGCGCGCCAGGTTCGAAGACAGGCATTGTGGGCCTAGGCTTGGCGAGTCAAAGCGAGCGTCCACATTCCGGCACCATCACGGTGGACGGCATTCTCCGTCGGCGGAAAAGAGAATACCTACCTAGGTATCCGTAACATGGTATTGTTTTTCTATCCATATAGAAACCAAACTTTGTTATTGTGTTGAGTATTGGGCATGATACTTATACTGTGTTTTTCAAACTGTATCTATGTTATGGTGTACCTGGCGACCCTACGAGGAACCAACTGCCTTGATAATGCACCTTAGTAGGTATCCGTAACGTGCACTAGTATCGGCAGAGGCGACGGCTGTGGCTGCGATGATGGCACGTCTGTGTCCGTGCGAGAGTTGTGAGAAGTGACAGACAAGACACGAGTAAAAGACGTCTGAGAAGCACGGCAGGTGTCAACCGAGGGGGCCCTGAGGATAGGTAGGTAAACCGTATCCGTACATACGTAAACTAGGTAGTTAGGTAGGTAGGTAAAGGAGCGAACCCCCCCCAGAATAGAGACATCCTTGACGGCGGGTATACGATTTGGACGATACGGCGCAGGGTATCCGTACCTAGCTAGCAATCAATTGTCCAGCTGTGGGGTTGGTAACTGACGATCAACAATGAATCCTTCCTGCAGTCAGTCTGGTCACAGAGGGGAACGGAATGGCTCTAGTGTGGATTGGAGTGGTTGACGTTGCATTGGGGTCGACGCCAACGGATTTTGCGGGACGGTGATGTGCATTTGCCGCTACGTCGAGGCCGTGGTCGCAGTCGTGGCCAGCCTGGCCTGCATGCCCAGCATCGAAGCCGATCGGTTCGGGGGCAGGCGGCAGACGTGGGTGAGGAGAAAACTACACATATTAACTCAGTTACATCCAGCCCGACTCCACACGGCTCACAGACAGACGGACGGCGGCCACTCCGGTTCATCTTGAACGTTACGGTGACCAAGATTAAGGGGAGGACAGAGCGACGCAGAGGAAAACAGATGAGACGGAGGAGCGCCAACGGACGGATACGTGGGCAGTCAGTACCTACCTACCTATGCTGGCCGATGATGGGTGGAGGGGCACATGCAGGAAGAAGGAGGTCGAGAGACGGGGACTCCGACGGATACCTAGGTAGGTGGTTGGCGATGGGATGAATCAATGCGGAAGCGTTTTAATTTTTATTTAATTTTTATTTAATTCTTGTTATTATTTACCACCCGGGTCACGCCCAGCATGACAGCGCAGAGCACAGCACAGCACAGCACCGCGCCAGACACAGCACACGGCTCGGCCTCGTGCGTCGCTAGCTCCTTCCTATTCGAGCTGCAGCGTGCATGCTTCTAGAAGCAAGTGTGGGCTTGACATGTCAATCTCACCATCCATCAGTGGGTGTGTAGGTACATCTTACATCGTACATCGTAGTACTAGTAGTATGTATATGTGTCTACGGACCTCTCAGCATCCAACACGGAGGATGGGCCGGTGAGAGACAGGTCAGGATAATCCACGTCTCTCACCACCAGCCACTGTGTCCATTTGACACATTGCCCGTCTTGTTGCCCTCCAGGTAGATTGTCTCGCTTGCGCAACCTTGGCGAGGTGATCTGGACAAGGAAGAGTTTGCAATACCATTTCTTGACAGGCCGGCCTCATAGTAGAGCAGGTGCCACTGTACATACCGTGAGGCATGTCTGTCTGCCTGTCTGCCTGTCTGTCTGTCTGTCTGTCTGTCTGTCTGTCTGCCTGTCTGTCCGTCTGTGTCTGTCCGTCTGTCTATCTACAAAGTGCCGGTATCCAATCTGTCTGTCTTGGCTTACAGGCCAGTCCTCGTCCTGACTCACTGCTTCGTCGCATCTCTCCAGGGGGGTGTACTCCGTGCTCCGTACAGCACAGACAAACAAGGTATCTGGCTGCTGATCCACCAACCAAGCGCGGCTCAGCTGGCGGGTAGGCGGGTTCCTGCCGCTTCAACTCATCGTGCATTACAAACTCTCCCTTGCCCGTGGTCCCTACCAAAAATTTTCCCGTTGAAAAATCATCTCACAGTAAGTGGCTTACAGTAGTCAACAGTTAGTGTCCCTACCTAGATAGGTAGCTAGCCTGCACCAGCCTAGGTAGGTAGGCAGGTAAGTACCTAGTGTCGCGTTACAGAAATGGCCAAAACTCAAAAAAGGTCACAAAGACACTAACAAGAACCATACCTAACAAGAACGAGAACGAGAACAAGAACAAAGCCATCGCCTCGACAACCCACCCACCGACCGGCTGGATCAGTCCTCATGCGCCGCCAAGAGCCGTTCCATCGCAAGCAAACAGATGGATGAGAAAGAGAGGTGCGCCAAGATGGCGCCCAAACCCGTCGTCACGACGTCGCCGAGTTGCTGGGTGGGGTCTTTTTCTTGTCTTGGGACGTTACTGAATCAGATGCCGCTTCCCGCCCGCCCCCTTCCCTCGCCTACCGCGTCTAACTCGAGTCCGGATGACCAACCCACACCTCTAGTAGCAGACCAGCACTGCACTACCTACCTACTACGTATCTCACCGCTGTGTTTGCCGGTGCAAGGCCCTACCTACCTAGGTAAGGTAGTGGGTGGTAAAGTAGTACCTCTGTGCTGTACCTACTGTACCTACAGTACGGATACATAGTACGGATACCGACCTTCTCAATGGCAGCAAACCTGCATTGGTGACGGCGACAGCGCCATGCTGTAAAGGGTGGCTTGTCGATGCTCCGCCGCACTTGACCTGAAGCGGCATACCGTATGTATCTACGATGTAGGTATGCAGTAGTATACTAGGTACGCTACTACGTAGTGACTAGTGAGTAGGTAGGTAGTCGGACAGGGGGGTTGGCCGGGGGGCTTCGTACATACCCCAGTCCCCAACTTTCCCGAGAAAGATATGGACGAGGTGGACGTGACGGAGAGAGGGGTCCTGGTCCTTGTCTCGTACCCTGTACGGATACCCATAGTACCTACTCCGTAGTGTACGATGCACTTCCCTTGCTTCGGCACGCTGACGGCACAGCCCTGAGCCAGAGGTGTCTCTCGTGCTTGTTCTTCTTTTCTTGCCTGGATGACCGACCGTGGGTGGCATGGACGGCTGCTACCTAGGTAGGTACCTACCTAGGTACCTATCTTCCCCCGGCCTGCCGTCTACCGACTCAACTCAATGACAGAAAGTCAGTTTCCTGTTGATCGTTCCATTCCGCAAGTCTTCAATTACACGTTTCTCCCACCCCCATTCCGTTCCATTCCCTCCCTCCGAATTTGATCTTCTCGCTCCCCCCTCACAGCTTCAACACCCATTCGACTCGTCTCTCCTACTGCGCTGCAAACCAGTAGAGCAAACCAGGCCATCTCATCGGCCTACACAAAACGCATTGTCTAGACGAGATTGACAATAGCTCCTGTTGATGGAGAAGCACCTTCGCACGGCCAGCCTTCCTCCGGGACGCCCATGCAAATCCCAAAGACGACATGGTGACTAGGCGCACCTCGAATGAACCGCCAGCTGGGTCCAGCCCCAAAACCGACAATATGCTTTCCACCGCCTCTCTCATCGCCGCGTTGCTCGTCGCCCGAGTCGCCGCAGACAGTCAATCCGCCGTCGCCCTCACCCCCTCCAATGCCTGGTATGTCCCCGCTCTCGCCCGGCCTGCGCTTCTCCCTCTTAACCCTTCCAAGGTACGGTGTCGATGGGAACTGGTCGACCGTCGAGCTCCAAGTCGGCACCCCCGGCCAGACTGTCAACGTCCTCGCGAGCACGTCGCTTTCCGAATTCTGGGTAATCGGAGCTGGTGGCTGCAGTGCAAGTAAGTTCTTCTTCCGCCCTCCTTCTGTTCTGCGGCATCCATGTACATGTCGATGCGCTCGGCGGCCAGCACGCTCTTGGCTGACATACGACCACAAGATGATCCCCTTTGCAACACTTCCAGAGGTGGCCTCTTCGAGATGGCCGACTCTAAATCTTGGAATTCTCTGGGCGCATGGCAGCTTGGCCTCGACTATCTCGACCGTAGCGGGAACGGGGATTATGGACTGGAAACGCTCTCAGCCACTCTGCTAGGGGACAATGGACAGTTGAGCATGGACAACATCATCACCGCGTCAATCAACGCCACCGGCTACTACCTTGGTTTTCTCGGCCTCGGCCTCACCAAAGGGAGCTTTGGCAACCAGGTCGCCGAGTCACCCCTCTCCCAAGCCGTCAAGACGTCTGGTCGCATCCCCAGCTACAGCTATGGCTACACTGCCGGAGCCCACTACAGTGAGTGTGACGACCATCCCCCACCCGATATATGACCTGACAGCGTGCAGTGGGCGTTTCTGGTACGCCTTGTTCCCTGACCCTAGGAGGCTACGACGAGAGCCGATTCGTACAGCACAACAACGAGTTCTCTCTGGACCCCAGCGATGGACTACCTCACGCCCTCGTCCGTGCCATCGAGGTGACAACCGGCGAGGGCAAGGCGCTGCCGGGTGGCTGGAACACCAGCACTCGCACTCTGTCCAACATGTCGACTTCTTTCGTCGCCATGATCGACAGCTCCACTCCCTATCTTTGGCTGCCGGACGCCATTTGCGACCAGTTTGCCCAAGCCTTCAATCTGACTTACAACAGCACACTCGAGCTGTATACCCTCACCGAGAGCCAGTACACCGACTTCAAGTCTGCCTCGTCCTACTCTTTCACATTCTCTTTCACCAGCCATGACAACAGCGATGACTTGGGCCACCCGCTCACTGTCCCCGGCGTCGTCAACATCACCATCACTGCCGCCGCCTTCGCCCAGGCCCTGCGGTACCCCTTCCAGAGCGACGCGATCCGATACGGCGACCCTGCCGTCCCGTACTTCCCTCTGCGACGAGCATCCAGTCTGACGGACACCTTCGTCATTGGGAGGTCGTTCCTGCAGGAAGCCTACCTCATCACCAAATACGATACGGGCGTCTTCTCTCTCCACCAGGCCGTCTTCCCGGAGGAGCCACTAGAGTCCATCCAAGTCCATAACGTGGCGCAACCCAACAATAGCCCCTTTACGCCACCGGCTTCGGTGAATCTTCATGAAGGTCTCTCAACAGCGCAGATGGGTGGTATTGCGGCGGGTGTGATCGCGGCCTGCATCATCATGCTCGCTTGCTGGTACTTCTATCGCCGTCAGAAGAAGTCGAGGGCAGAGATCAGAGCATTGGAAGACGGGAAGGACGCCGCCTCCTCGATCATGCCAGAGTCACCCAGGAGACCGGTGACCCTGGTATTCACCAAGATGCTTGGCAAGAAGAAGGCCAAAAGAGCCTCCGCACATGAGGTCATGGGCAGCACTTCCCACCCTGCCGAGGTGGGGGCCGACGCCAACCACGCTCTATACGAATTGCCAGTTTCCGCGAAACCGGCCGAACTGGGCGGTGATGACGGCAAGTTGGCGCTTTCGCATAAAGATTTCGAAATCGGCGGCAGGTATAACATGGACACATATGAGGTGGGAACAAGAAACGTGGAAATTCGTCTCCAAAGCCCTGTGCCGGCATATAGCCCGCCCGAAACACCCGCAGCCCTCCCGCCCTCGGAGAAATTATTACGGGACACGAGTCCTGTTGCAACCTTTAGACCCGAAGAATATGGGTCGCTGCCGTCCGTATCCCCGACATCGCTTCGCGGGTCACTCCCGTCGCCATTGAGCTTCCGCTCAGGGGAGTGGACGAACCGCACGTCGGATCTCCTGTCCCCCTGGACGGATGGTCATTCGTTCCACAGACCGGCTTCCGCGGACAATAACGCCGTAAACCCCTTTCTATATCCCGTTTCTCCAGAGAGCGAAGCCTTCAGGCCGGGCACTGCAAACTCTTCGAACACGCCGCCGCCCATTCCGGTCTCCGTTCTACCCGCATCTCCTCTTCCGACTCACCGCAGGGTGCCGCCTATGGAATTCACAAACGTGATTTGCTTAGGCCCCTTGCCAGCTAATATCACCTTACCAGCGCCTCCCGCGAGACCTCCGAGACCTCCGAGGCCTCCTCCACTGGCGCCTCCTCCAGCGATTCCCGACATTGTTATTCCTCAGGTCCTGGCCGCGAACCGCGCCTCGACCGACACATTGGGAAGCAACTGGACCGAGTTCGAGGAGGAGTTGATTGCGCAAGAGATAACGAGGCAAGAGAGCCTCCGGGAGGAAGCCAGGAATCAGGCATTGGACTCGGGCTCACCGCGCAGCCTGCACCGCCTCGACGGGACCGAGTTGATTCACATCCCCCAGCCGGCGGAACGACGTTACAGCTGGGAGAATTGAAGACGGACTGACAGTTCCGTCTGACCGTTTTTTCGACATTCATTGATATCACTTATAATGCTCGACCGCGCAGAAGAGCGGACGGCACGCTATTTTCACTTCGATTTCTTTCTCCTTTTTTTTGTTTATCTCAACTTTCCTCCTTCTCTCTTTCACAGGCATGTAGGTTTAAAGCGACGGAGTTTGGGACAACCAGAGGGACACCCCCTCAATCATGGGACAGATATCAGCGAGCGAAATATGTCGGGGCGTCTGCATATCACACAAAATCGAGACCCGGATCTCTTTATTTTTCTTTTGTACTTTCCCTCCCCATTCAATGGGGCGCTGGCTTGTTTAGCCAGAGGAGGGACTGTGTCCCGATTAACGAAGAACAGGATGCAGTAACGGCGAGGCCCGACATGTAGGGGAGCCTCGGGCGTTTCCCCCCCGGAGACTATTTTTTTTTATCTGGAAATATCTCGAGAGACGAGAAAAGGCGGTGGTCGGGGAGTATATTCCCGGGACCATGGTTAAGCCATATGTGTATATGTACATGCTTCTATATGTCATGAGACTTGAGACTTATATAACAAGTCCCCCATAGAGAAGAGACAAAGATTCCTTAGAGACAACGATAGTGATGTACTCCGTATGTGATATGATGCCAATCAACATGTCCGGGGCGGCCTTCTTCGGGCATCCTGTCTATGGGGGGTCGTTTTACGATGACACCTCTATCAATGCCTATCATTTCCGGCGGCGCCTTCTGACCACGGCCTCCAGTGCTCCACGGTGCTTCGCCGACGCCGCGAAGCGTACATTCGGCTCCGCCGCTTCGGTCCGCTTGGCGCTTCTCTATCTCGTCTCCGTCTGCGTCCCAGCCTGCGCCCAGAGCAGCGCGCCTTCGGGTGGTTCCTCCTCCACAACCGAGCACCCCTTCTCCCCCCCCCCCCGCCTCCGCTCACCATATCTCCTCCCACCACGTCAGCCCCGCGAAGGCGGCATCCACCGCGGCGTCGTCGGGGTACATCTCGGCGTCCCCCCGGAGGCAATCCCTGACGGCCTCCTTGACGGCGCGCGCCATCTTCAGGCTGCCGCCGCAGACGACGAAGATGGCGTCCGCGGCGACCATGGCGCGGACCGTTGGCGCGTGCTGCCGGATCACGTCCTGGACGTACTGCCGCGGGGCGGACGGGTCGCGAGAGAAGGCCGTGTGGACGTCGAAGCTGCCGCCCGGCGCCACAGGGTCCCGGGTTCCGGCGGCGGCGGTGTACCGCGTCTTGAGGTCCTCCCACACGTCGCGGAAGTGGAAATCCGCGTCCCGGCTGCGGTTGCCGAAGAAGACGGCCGCGTCGCCGACGCGCGTGGCACCCGACGAGGCGTGGGAGAGGCGCTCCTCGACGAGCAGGCGGAGGGGCGCGACGCCGGTGCCGGTGGCGACGGCGCACAGGGGCCGGCGGGCGTGGGCCGGCCCGTGCAGGGAGGCGGAGCTGCGGTTCAGGGCCACGCGGAGGGGCGTGCCGGGGCGGGTGAGGGACTCGAGGTAGCGCGAGCAGAGGCCCTG
Source organism: Colletotrichum zoysiae (assembly GCA_030867305.1). Lineage (NCBI taxonomy): Eukaryota > Fungi > Ascomycota > Sordariomycetes > Glomerellales > Glomerellaceae > Colletotrichum > Colletotrichum zoysiae. Next base: position 38,800 of record MU842831.1, read on the forward strand.
GCGGGTCTTGCGGAGGATCGTCCTGTATTTGACGAGCGCCACGAGGAGGGTTATACTCGTCGTCGTCGTCGAGGCCGCTGCTGGTCTTGGTGAGGATGAAAAAGGACCGGAGGTGTCGTGGTGGTCCACGCTAGCGATGCTAAAGTCCCGGCCGCGCATGACGGGGAACATGTCGAGGACGCGGGCGAGCGGTATCCGGACCGAAGTGAACTCCTCGAGGACCTCGAGGATGGTGCGGCGGGGCCGGGTGGTGTAGTCGAAGAACTCGTCCGTGTACTCGCGCATGGTGAACTCGAGGAGGCGTTGGCGGTGGTACTCGTCTGAGGAAAAGTAGGACATGTCCTTGAGGAAGCTGCGGCGCGGGGTGCAGGTGATGTCGAGGTTGTGCGTGAGGAGGTCGCGGAGGGTCGTCGGGCGGTGGGGGTCGACGTGAAAGCCGCGAGGGAGGGACGGTTGCCCCGAGGGAGCGTCGGAAGACGAGGCAGTAGTAGGGGCGAAGGCAAGGGGCGAATCTGCGATTTCGGACCAGCCCATGAGGTCTATGAGCTTCTGGACGTCTTGGGGGAAGTTTTTGGGGTATATCGTCAGGCTATCAAAGGGCTGTATCGTAGGCGGTCCGCCGGACGTCGGGTCAATGGCGAGACGAACAAGGCGGACGTCTTGGAAGTGGGTTTCCGGCGTTACTCGCTCGTTGAGCTCGAGAAAGGCGTCTAGGCCGCCGGGGATAGGGAGGAGGGTCGGCGACGGCTGCTCGACTTGGCGCGGTTCTTGGGACGGGGTTCCGGCCTCATTCGTTGACGGAGGGTCTTCGGTCATTGTGATGGAGGTTGTTTTCTTGATCAGATTACCGACTGCGCCCGTCGCGTCGGTATCGGCGCCATCTGACTGAGCTTCCTGGGCTGCGGGTTCGACGGCATGGTGGTCCGTATAGCCTCTAGTGCTCTGTTCCTGGCCTTGACTTCGACGTGCGTCCGGGCTTGATGCCAACCCAACGGTGTATCTAGGCGGTAGCAGGACGTCGTCTGGGATAGGGACAAGCCCCTCAGGTAGAGGGTATAAATCGAGCAGTTTCTTGCGCAGGTCTGCCGCCCATGGCATGTACCTTTCGTCCACGCTTGAAGGCATGTCAGTAGCGTCCGTGGAAAGATAGACAGTGCCCCGGTGGGATTCATGTCCAGGAGTTAGAGTAGCAGCGCCGGACAATTACAGTGATTTATTTTCAAGTGAAACCGATGTGAAGAGGCAAATAAATAAATATAAACACCCTTGCGGCCAAGGTTGTTGCCACTCGGCATAGTAAACAAAAACGAACGGCCGGACAGCGACGAAAGAACTCGAACTCACCCATCCGAGTCTTGCTCGTCGGCTTCACCTCGGGGGTAAAACTCAACTGCGCCTAGCTGCTCCAGTCGTTTATGAAGCTTTCTAGCAGCCCAGTTGAACCTGTTACCAACGTTAGATTCCAGAGAACTCATAGACACGGTGGCTCTAACACGGAGAAACGCATAAGACCTGGAGGAGACACACTTGATATACATGCTGTCGCCGAGCCCAAAGGTCGTGAACCTGACGGCACCGAGACACCCCGGGGGCAGCTTCTTCCTCAACAGACTCCTCCAGAAGGCGGCGGAGTTGCGGGGCATGTCACCCTGGCCCGTCGTCGATATGACGAAGACGACGAGAGTATACTGGAGGAGGGTGCTCTAGGTGGGCAACGAATCAACATTCTGCTCGAACCGGTGCATGCCAGGCTGGCAGTGCGGCTCCGAGGGTTGGAAGCCGGCAATTCCTCTATGCCAGTCCGACAACGTCAAGGTGCCAAGGGAACAGGGGCCAGGGTAGCTCACCAGCTGAACGCCGTTCATCTCGTCGACCCTGGTCTTGAAGTGCAGCCGTTGGGCGTCACGGCCGATCTCCTCGGCGATGTCTTGGCTATTGCCGGTCTCCGAGCCGTAGAGGATCAACATGGATCGGCCGGGCAGTTCCGCCACCCGCGCCGGCTCGGGGCCGATCTTGGGGCTTGTCATGTCTCTGCCCAGTCTGTCTTTTCCTTTTTCTTTTTCAGGTTAGACTTTTGCTGGAATGGGGGTTATCTGTCTTGACATTTGACTCCTGGAATGCCAAGTCGATAAGATGCTGGGTTCTAGTGCTGAAGGCAACATTAACCTAGTCTCTAAGTGTTGTTGTCGGCGGAGTGAGTCGTAATTAGGTGCGGTTCAGAGGTCTGCTAGCGCGGTGGTGCAGCTTCTTGGAGACAGGGTTTTCTGTGCGGCATCGGAGCCGCGGGTGCCATGCGGCGGAGATGCAAATGCCCTTGAAAGAGTCACGTGTTGACGCATAGTCTGACGAGCAATCTGAACATCGAGTAAGAGAAAAGGCAAATTCAACAAAAAAACAAATATTGGTTTTCAAGACATGGACTAAGCAATGAATCTCGAGGCGTCATGGAAAGCCTGATATTTAGTGCACAGAGGATTACGGTACAAAGTGTCTGTGTGACGTGACGTCCAGCCACAGGCCCAGAGATCATGTCCGTGTGCGCCACAGGCTTCCAAGTAAGAATGGCATCGAAGCCACGCGGGGCTAGCTGCCGGGCTGGAGTCAGTCAGCGTCGCACGCCTAGTCGTGTTGGGATTAGGGCGTCAACGGGGAGAATGGAGCCGCCGAAAGATGCGGCGTGCCGGGGCTTGCATGGCAAGTGAGTGAGGCAAAAGGCTAGGTAGGCAGGCGTGCCGGACTGGACCCGCGGCGGATCCGGGAGGCCGGTGCTGGTGTGACCTCGACGCAAGGTGAGTGACAGCGCCCCGTTCTACCTAGTTTGCAGAAGCTCCTGTGAGGAAGATTGAGAGGCCCCTTAGTGCGCCAGCACAGCTAAGGCGAAGTTGGCGAAAGCTCGGAAAGCTTCGCGACTCGGGTATGCCGCCTCACCCTGCAAGCCTCCCACCCTCCTGTTGATAGGTAGGTAGGTATCCATGGGCAATCGTACGAATAGTTCAATGTGGGCAACAGGCGAAATGGCTTTCGCGAATACGATGGTCGTATATTTGGCGTCTGCACTTTTGCTGAAGAACGGGCTTCTGCGCCGAAGCCACAGACAGACTTGGGAGATTACCGGTGGATCAGCAACCGCCATGTGTGATCGTCCAAATAGCATGCGAGTCTTGACAAGAATTTCGGATAACAGACGATGCAAAGAACGATGGATGATGGGTAATTAATTAGAAGCCGGGAGAAGGGGGAAAGGAAGCTTCTCACCATGACCCATCCCCTGCAAGGCGCCGTTGGGAGGGACCCTGGGAGCTTTAGCGCGGTGTACCAGGGGACCCTCCCAAAGCCTTCATGCGCTCCGCGAAATCCAGTGGGCCATGGGAAATTGTATCGTTCTGATCAAATTTCGGACACCAAAGCAGCTTTCCTAGGTCCCATGCCCCAAATACGGGAGCACGGCGCCAGCCGGGGACGGAGAACGGGGTCCGAATGGGTTACCGCCCGAACCCCTTCAAATGTCGGCCGGTCCAGCCATTAAGTTTGCGCTCCGCATAATATGTCCTCTTTGTCGTTCTGTGGGTGAGGATTCTCGTGTTGTTACACTGACAGAGGTTCTGCCTTCTCTGGCGTATTGCTCTTGCAGAAGAAGAGACGACTTGGTCGGCGAGCTACTGCAAGGAGTCAGCAAGCAATTCCAGGAGCCAGTACTACGTTAGCACTTGGCCTGTACCGGTAAGGCAACGCGAGGTAAGGTAGGTAGGGTAGGACCAAACTCAATCGGCAGACGGCGGCTGTTGGCCTAGGTGGACCCTTGGATTTAAATCTCCGGCGCATGTCTCTCGTGACCACCGACAAGAGTGTAACAACGAGCAGCTGTGATGTGAAAACGGGGGGAGTAGGTACTGGCGACTGCAGGGAGGAGTAAATACGAAGCGTTTTCCTTTGGCTCATCTCGCGCAAGGTTTGAGCGACCCGGAGCAGGTCCCTGGAGACGAGAGAGATTGGAAAACCGGTCAACCACAAAAACCAAGCGGTGGCGAATCGGGAACCGGCTTCCGGAACGGGGCTGCGCTGCCACAGATGAAGCTGGTGATTACTGGGAAGTCTGTATGTGTCAATGCCAAATCGAGTCCACAGCTCCTCGACGACATTAACAGCGTGTTCAACGGTTTTATGCCAAAAGCACATGTAGCAAGCAGCCCAATCGGCAGAGGGAAACATGACGACATGGCCAACACCCCGTCCATCGGCGGTGACATTAGAAGTTTACCGGCGATTGTTGCAACTCTTGTCGGCCGAATAGTCGAGACAGGAGACACCCAATCCGATTGGCATTCGAGGACAAGCCGCCTGCCTCATTGGCAGACGCTTGCTTGCAGGCATTAAAGGTGCAAATTGGGCACATCAAAAGCTCCTGCCTTCGCAATGCATGTATGTACAGTACATACTGTACGCAGCCACCGCAAACCTCTCTCTGCACACCTCAGGGGCAGGCGGGCAGGCCGTGGCTGCCGAGATCTCTGTTGCCTTTCTGGTTGGCGGTGGGCTCTACGAACACACACATCAGCGGGTGGACACCAGATCAGGCCTGGTTGGCCTGGGATCCCATCGCAACCAATTTGCGGGGGAAGAGTCATATCATTCCACTGATAGGCTGGTGCCGCCTACACACATACAGTAGTACTGTAGTACGCTAGGCAGATCATACGGGTTTCTTCTCGTGCGGGTTGCAGTGCAGCGCGCAGCAAGTCGAGAAGTCAGTCAGGCACGCCCGCCCGCGTGTTGCTGCTGCTGATGATGTGGCTGATGTGGTGGTGCCCTGAACGGCAATGGGGAAGAAGAAGCAATGAAGAAGTTCCTGCCATTCATCACTGGACGAAGTACCTAGGTAGGTACAGAAATATGTACCGTGTTCTCTTCACCTGCAGGGGTATGGCGTATCCTATTTCGAATGCCCGTGCTCTGTGGCTTGCCGGACATGTACCTGCCACGTCCAACACTATCGGGTGGGTCCATTTTTCGATGGTATCCGGCCGCCCTTGCCTCCCCGGGACATGCACCGTGGTCGCTGTCACCTCCTTTCCGGGGGGATCTCAACCAATGTGGGTAGGTAGGTAGGTATGTATTAGATGGTAGATGGTAGATGGCAGGAGGCAGCAGATACCGACCATCGGCTGCAGATGATTTCTTGCAGAGGCTTGTACGATATCGGATGTGGACAAACAAGAAGAAAAGAAAGCAGCACCATCGGAGCAAGACAGATTAAGCCTATCTGCCGCCCATCATTATGTTGATAATCCTACATATGGTAGTCACGACAGAATAACAGCATTGCCATTTCGTCATCCGGCGAGCAGATGTGGAAAGCTGCCTGCGCTGCCCTGGCCGTCATTTCCATTCGTGCCTTTCCCCTTCTATCTACCCACCCAACCCCCGACCCCCCCTGCGCTGTTGCTGCAGACACGATAGGAAAGTACCCACACGCACCCTCGTCCTTCCGCACCGCCACAACAGCCAGCAGCCCGCTCTTGCCATCCCAAGGTCCCCAGAACGTGGACCGCACCTGCTGTTCGGTGGGTTTGCGCCTCGCTTACCCTCGTCCGTTGGTCCCCCTGCTCACCAAGAGGGAAAAAAAATATTTGTATTTGAGGTCGCGCGGCTCGAGCCATCCCTTTCCTCTCTCCTTTCCCTCCACATCACAACTTCAAGATCCTGTGTCACCGCGCAACGCAACGTCGTCTGTCAACTTTTTTCAAGCTTTCTAGGGCACCAAGCTACCCTGAGAAAATTCCCCCTCATTGTTTCAGAGTTCAACTTCACCGAACTTCAGTTCTTCTTCAATCCGAATCTTTGTTCCTGTCACCGGGTCCAAGTTCGCACGTCATCTGTTATCACGTACTTCCACCGGAACGCAGCCTAAACCACCCAAGCTCCCATCTCTCTCTACCAGACCAATACCGCCAAAATGTCTGCTGTCGCCGAGAAGGTTTCCGAGGCCGTCAATGACGTTACCAACGCTCTGAGCAATGCCACTATCTCCGACAAGGCCGCCGATAAGCCTGCCGCCAACAACGATGCCGTCCTCGCTAGCGCCGCTGAGGGCCGTCGTCTCTACATCGGCAACCTGGCCTACGCGACAACGGAGGGGGAGTTGAAGGAGTTCTTCAAGGGTTACCTTGTGTAAGTTGCGCGGCTCTCATCATCATCACCATCACCACCACCACCACCACCACTACCATCATTGCAATCATCACCCTCACCATCATCATACCCGTTTATCCTCGCTGGCCCCTGCAGCTTCTATCGAGAGCTCGCATACACGGGGATGCTGCACCTTTCCCAGAGAGCCCTGCCCCCACATGTACTGCCATGCACACCTTGCTTGATTGCGTCTTCTCGTTGGAGTTGTACCGCATCGGTACTGGGGTCAGCATCGTGGTGCTCGCTTGACTCGTTGCCCAGACCGCCTTGTTCGGCTGTCACGATGTTGCAGCGTGGCCTCTCCTCCCTCGTCAGCCCCGCAAATGCCCACCCACTTGCGTCACGCATGCCAGCTCATACTGACCCGCCTTTTTCCACAGCGAGTCCGTCTCTATTCCCAAGAACCCTCGCACCGACCGCCCGGTTGGCTACGCCTTCGTCGACCTCTCTACTCCTTCTGAGGCCGAGCGCGCCATCTCCGAACTTTCCGGCAAGGAGATTCTCGAGCGTAAGGTCTCGGTTCAGCTCGCCCGCAAGCCCGAGCCCGCTGGAGAGAAGACGGAAGGTGCCAACGGCGAGGGTGCCGGCGAGGGCAACCGCCGCCGTGCTTCCGGCCGTGGCCGTGGCCGCGGTCGCGGTCGCGGTGGACGTGGTGCCCGTGGTGGCCGCGTGAGTCACATCAATATCCGCTTCGGCCATACAACTACTGACATATTATATAGGAGGACGGTGCCCCTGCTGAGGCTGCCGCCGCCGAGGCTCCTGCTGGCGCTCCTGCCACCTCTGAGGTCCTTCCTCTGACTGACGCCACCAACAAGGAGGCCAAGAGCGATGGCGAGAAGCCTGGCCAGGCTCGTGCTCCCCGTGAGCGCCGCGAGCGTGGCCCCCCTGCCGACGGCATTGCCTCTAAGACCAAGGTCATGGTCGCTAACCTGCCTTACGACCTGACCGAGGAGAAGGTCAGTTTCCCGCTTTGCACCTCTTCCTTGATCCTTCGCTGACACCATCCAATAGCTCAAGGAACTCTTCGCTGCCTACGAGCCTTCTTCCGCCAAGATCGCCCTGCGCCCTATCCCCCGCTTCATGATCAAGAAGCTTCAGGCCCGCGGCGAGCCCCGCAAGGGCCGTGGCTTCGGCTTCGTCACCCTTGCATCCGAGGAGCTCCAGCAGAAGGCTGTTTCTGAGATGAATGGCAAGGAGATTGAGGGCCGCGAGATCGCTGTCAAGGTCGCTATTGACAGCCCTGACAAGACCGACGAGGAGGCCAACGCTCCTGCGGAGGAGACCAAGGAGGAGGCCAAGGTCAACGGCACTGGTGCCACGGAGGCCGCGGCTGCTCCTGCTGCTGCCCCTGCGGATGCCGCCCCTGCCACCACCGCCTAGATGTAGGCGACCAACCTACAGCCCCCGGCGTGTCTCTGAGCCAACATTCGGAGATGCTGCCTTTACGAGCTTTATGATGCGGTACCCGTTACGACGACTTCAATTTTTTTTTTTTTTTTTGGAAGTGCCCCCCAAGACGGGTGGCCAATTACATCTACGTCTTGCCTTCTGACCAGACTCGCTCTCGGTAGATAGGGCAAACAAGATGTTCAGGGCTGTCTTCATCCCTAAACTAATACCCATGATCTTACCGGCCACCTTTCTGTATTTGTTACCTAACCTCCATTTTCTCCGTCACCCAATGCTGGGTTGTACAGTAGTAGCTTTAGCTGGAGGCGGTTTGGAAGGAAGAGGAAAAGTTCGGCGCAAAACGAATAAAATCGGGTAGCTTTTCGCAGTTAAGAATGAAAGGCGGTGCATCACCAAAAAAGAAAAAAGAAAGACAGAAAAAGCATGTTAGGCTGTATGCATAAGCAGTGATGATGATGTGTGATGTAGTTGAGGACCTTGCGGTTCGCAGGCTTGTCTGAACGTCTCCATGATAGATGGGCCATGCAGTTAAAAAGGTGTCGCGTGGTCCCTGGGGTCTGGCTGGCAATATTGTTCAGTGGCAACATGTGGTTGGTTTCAGTGGTGCATTTACATGGTTGGAGCCCCCAAACCCAAGTAAGTGTGCCAGAATGCAGTCTGGAACCTTTTGTCGCGTTCGAGTCTCCAACAGAACCCCATGAAATGCTGTTGTGCCCCCTGTCTTTGGGCTATACCTTGCGAACTTAGTGATGTATCTTGTCTTGTGTTTCTGAATGCACGGCTTCCTTTTAGGAGATGCCACTCTGAGATGCATAAATCTGTGTGTGTATGTGTGTGACGGATTGGAAGCAATTTTATAGTCTGCGTGTCCTCATCGCCGACCGAAGCAAATCAGAGACACTAAAGCCAGAGCAGGGCAAGCGTGGAAGGCCCAGACACGCACGCCCAGACTCCCGCACCCTGGTCCGCAGCCAGCAAACCCCTTATCGGGCATCAGGAAAGCCCCTCCACAGTTTCTTTGCTGCGACATCCTCCAACGTGCTTCGATTCAACACTCTACCGCCAGGCACTTTTTTACTTTTCGCTCATTACCACGACTGAATACTTCCCACAATGGCTTCCAAGGCCATGTGGGAGGTTGACCCCGAGACGCGAGCCAAGGTGAGTTCTTTCGGGCGTCGTATGGCTGATTGCGACCGCGCGGCCTTCCGCTAACCCTCCTTCGCCTCCCAGCTGGCCGCGATCCAGAAGGAGGCCAAGAACAACGTCTGCTGCGACTGCAACGCACCGTCACCGCAATGGGCTTCCCCAAAGTTTGGAATCTTCATCTGCCTGTCATGCGCCGGCGTCCACCGCGGCCTCGGCGTGCACATCTCCTTCGTACGCAGCATCTCGATGGACGCATTCAAGCAGGTCGAGATAGAGCGGATGCGCCTCGGCGGCAACGAGAACTGGCGAAACTTTTTCGAGCAGCACGAGGACACCAAGATGAGGGGAATCACGTGGGACGACGCGACGATCGCGGAGCGATACAGCGGCGAGGTGGGTGAGGAGTGGAAGGAAAGGCTCTCGGCCAAGGTCGAGGGTAAGGAGTACGTCCCGGGCGAGAAGAAGCCTGCGCCAGCAGCGGCACCGAAACCTGTCAGCCGGACAGGCACGCCGCTGGGTAGTGTGAACAGCCGCTCGGCCAGCCCCGGCGGTAAGGTAAAGGTGGACGACAAGTACTTCTCCAAGCTCGGCGCCGAAAACGCCTCCCGACCCGACGACCTGCCCCCTAGCCAGGGAGGCAAATACGCAGGCTTCGGTAGCAGCCCCATGCCCGAGAAGAAGGACCCTGGCATGCCGACCGTCGACGATTTACAAAAGGACCCGGTGGCCGCTCTAACCAAGGGATTCGGCTGGTTCACAAGCACGGTGTCCAAGACGGCCAAGACGGTCAACGATGGCTACATTCAGCCCACAGCGAAACAGGTGGGTGACCCTTCTATTCCATCTCCGCCCGCGCCGGTCCGGACGAGAAACTCTGGACTAATCAGACGGCCTCCCTGAACAGCTGGCCGAGTCCGAATTTGCGAAGCAGGCGCAGCGCGTCGCCCAGCAAGGGGCTCGCAACGCCCAGGACGGCTTCAACCGCTTTGTCGAGGGCGGGCCCAGCAACAGCGGCGGCAGCAGCCACGGCGGCGCATACAGACAGGCACCGCTGGACGAGAGCAAGAAGGACTTTTGGGACAGCTTTAGTAGTCTTGCGGACCAGAGGCAGGGGAACAACAGCAGCTCGATCGGAACCGCTGCTATGGGCAAGGGCGGCAAGACGGGCGGTGCTGCGGCGCCTGCGGCGAAGAAGGACAACGACGGCTGGGATGACTGGTGAAGCGTATTGGGGGGGGGGGGGGGGGGGGGGGGGGGGGGGGGGGGGGGGGGGGGGGGGGGGGGGGGGGGGGGGGGGCGGTTGTCGGTGACAAGGGGACAGAGGCCGGGGTTGAGTGAGCGATCGTCGTGTTTTGGCAGGCCTGCATGTCATAGAATATCAATTTGGGGCTGCAATTTCACTTATTTGGGCATAGAAGATGCTGCTTAGTAGCAATGCACCTGATGAAGGCCTGTTGACAATGGCCATTGATGCTGCGCGGGCCTGCCATGTCATCACGTCACCATGTCAAGCAATATTGCGACAAGTATCGTCGGGAGTTTGAAAGCTGGTGTCCTCGGGCACGGACGCCACCCCAAAGCATTGGGAAGGGAAGCGCGACCCGAAAAGGGTTTAAGGTGGGGAGGTGACCCGAGGTTAGCCGGTATCGCTACAGTGGACGGCGGTCCGATTTTCCCCCAGTGACGACACGGACCCAATGACTTGTGGAAGAACCTCCCAAGTTCCTAGATTCCCGAATTGCCAAAAGGAACCCCTCCTTCGCACAGCAGACACCGGGCCATTGAAGCAGCCGCACAGCAGCTCACCATGTCCGCCCTCAGAATTCTCGTACCCGTGAAGCGGGTCATTGACTATGCGGTACGTCCTCTCGACGCAAATCCAGACCATACCCGGAGCACCAGCAGCACCAGCAGCACCAGCAGCAGCATTGGCTTGTGATCGGCGTAACTGACGGGAAGCCGACACCCGACAACAGGTCAAGCCCCGCGTCAACAAGGCCCAGACGGGCGTCGAAACGGCCGGCGTCAAGCACTCGATGAACCCCTTTGACGAGCTCTCGGTCGAGGAGTCGGTCCGCATCCGCGAGAAGAAGCGCGCGCCGGGCGGCGTCGAGGACATCACCGTCATCTCGGCGGGGCCCCCCAAGGCCGTCGACGTGCTGCGAACCGCCATGGCCATGGGCGCCGACCGCGCGATCCACGTCGAGACCAAGGAGGGCGACGACCTCGAGCCGCTGAGCGTCGCGAAGCTGCTGCGCAAGGCCGCCGAGGAGCACAAGAGCAACCTCATCATCCTCGGCAAGCAGAGCATCGACGACGACGCGAACCAGACGGGCCAGATGTTGGCCGGCCTACTTGGCTGGTCGCAGGCGACGTCGGCGAGCGTCGTCCAGTTCGGCGAGGGGGACAGCGTCAGCGTCACGCGCGAGGTCGACGGCGGCGTCGAGACGGTCAAGGGGAAGCTGCCGATGGTCATCACGACGGATCTGAGGCTCAACGAGCCGCGGTACGCGAGCTTGCCCAACATCATGAAGGCCAAGAAGAAGCCGCTCGAGAAGAAGACGCTGGCCGACTACGGCATCGGGGTCGAGAAGCGGCTGAAGGTGCTCAAGGTTACGGGTGAGTCGCGCATGGCCGATCCTGCGTCGCCTTCCCTGCCAAGGGGGTGGTTGTTGTTATTGTCGCTGGCAGAGGCCGGCCCGGCAATGAATCGTTTTGCTAACAATCGCCTACAGAGCCTCCCGTGCGGCAGGGTGGCGGCAAGGTCGAGGATGTCGACGGGCTCGTTGCGAAGCTCAAGGAGCTCGGTGCATTGTAGATGGCGTGTAATGGCTTGTACCAGTACGAAAAGACGCTTTCTTGGCAATAGATCCGTTTCAGATGCAGGCTTATTGGCCGTCCAGACGTGATTGGGAGAGGAGGTCGTCAGGAATGTGCCGCATCGTTGCGTCGCCGCTCACCAGTCACACAGTAAACTCCGGGGCTGTCAACTTCCGTCGATACTTGGTGGCAGCAGGGCGCGCTGGTTATCAGGATGCACGACGTCTTGTCATGGATAGTCCAAGGGGAGACGATGTTTGCTGTGCCCACAGCGCTTCTGACTTGCTGCCAGATAACACTACCGTTCAGCGACATCTAGGACTGTTGCATGAAGGGGTACTCGTTGCCTTTGCCACTTGATATATCGCCGATCGGTAAACTTCTGCCACCTTAAAGTTGACTTGGAACGGGTGCTGACAGACTGCTAGAGGTTCAGACGAAAAGGCAAGGTCGCCATGTGTGACTAACCCCTTCGTTTGAGGAGCCTGGCAGATATTCTTAGTGTCTACACCGATTTTCCTGTACTTGTGAGGAGCGGCATCTTGTCGCCAGCTCACTTTCGAGCCTTGAGATAGCGGCCGTGACTAGTTCCGGAGAGGCAACACGCATAGGGGCAGTTTGGAAGATGATTGGACGGAACCCATTCTATGATTCGCTACCTGACGAAACATGAGAAAGCGGATTTTAGTCTCGGGGGGCATCGAGAAGGATGGCTACCCACCACACCGGAACCCGGGGTCAACGCGCGGGGCACGTTCGTTAACCGAACTAAGTGAAGCGAGCTGGGGAGACGAAGTTACGATTTCCTGGGAGGTTTCCCGCCCATCCTTGCCACGAGAGTTTGCCCCGTCTGCAACTCTCTTTTTGCTCCAGACGGATGTGGTCAATCTCACGAAAGTCCAACTTGAAGAGGACGCTTCTTGAACATCGTTTTCCATTATTCGTCGTCTCGATTGTCTCCTGCCGCGCGTGGGGACTTGGGAGACAAGGTCCGGACTGATCGGCCTCACAACTTGCCATACGCGGACCCGCCTGCCGCTGCGTCAAAGTCCATTGCCTCCTGCAATCCCACGATGCTGAACAGTTTCCTCGGAGAGAAGTCTGGTTTCGTCCCCACCTTGCCCGTCTCCTTGAGCTTCACCAGCGACTCGCGAATGGCTTCGTACGCGGGCGCGATGGCAGCGAAGGGTACGATCATCACCCGGTAGCCGAGCGCCTTGGCCTCGGCCGCCGTCCACGACGGCGTGGCGCCGTGCTCGACCATGTTTAGCAGCACGGGCGTCGGCCTCAGCGCCTCGCAGGCCTCGCAGGCCTCCTCGGCGGGCGAGCGCCGCGGCGCGGATGCGCGCGATAAAGGCCTCGACGTCGACGACCTGCTTGCCCGCGAGGTGGCCGCAGCGCTTCGCCTGGACCTGGACCTCGATGTGCAAGCCGGCGACGCCGCTGCGGGCGTACTGCGTCACGGTGCGCGCGACCATGTTGGGGCCGCCGTAGCCCGTGTCGGCGTCGGCGACCAGGGGGACGGAGGGGTCGAGGTTGGCGTGGGCGCGCATGTCGTTTGTTTTTGTGTTAGTCCGTCGAAGGTGAGCAAGTGAAAGAAACGAAGGAGGTAACCCCAAGCCTGAGAGGCGAGCGACGGGCGAAGGGACGAGGGGAATCGTACCATGTAGAGGCCGTCAAACCCGACCTCGAGCGCGATCCTGGCGCTGAAGCCGTCGTAGACGCCCGGCAGGAGGATCAGATCGTCCGTCTCGCCGAGGCGCTGCCTCAGCTTTGTCGCGGCCGAGACCGGAGCCGAGGCGTTGTTATCACTCGACGGCGGCATGACGTTGGTTCCCTTCGGTTTTAGAGTTCGATGCTCAGTGTTCGATATGGCCAACCCGAGTCAGGTTTCCGTATTGTTCAGTCGACGGGGGGGTTGTCTAAATACCTCGGCCGGTGAACGAAGGTTATCCCCAGCACTTCTTTCGGCCTATCCCCCCCCCCCCTCTTCTTTTCTTTTCTTTTTGAGTTGAGGGGTGGTCGGGTGCGTTCTGCTTTACTGTGTAACTAAGAGCTAGTTGATTCGCTTTTCGGGAGAGGACCGCCAAGACCGCAACGTTATTTATATGGGAGGCAACGATCATGCCTCCACGAGTCCATGACGCAAGAGCCGTGTACTCCCATCTCCACATTGTGGTCCTCTTTCGCCGTAGTGTACCTAGCATAATGCGCCTCCATCCAGCTCGCCGTTCGGACATCTCGGGATCGGCACGGCAATGCGGTGTGGTAGGGGTCGGGGTAGTCTATTTCCACGACCGACCACTTAGAGCCCTTGACGTCTATTAGAGGGGCCAAAGGCCGCTCCTCGACTCCCTACGGGGGGACCGTGAAGTGGAGGAGAGTCGGGTAGACGGATTACAATATGCGCTTAGTTGAGCAGAGTGGCAAGGCACGCCGAAGCGGAACGCCCTTAACACTAATGTCGATTTGTGCGGTAGAATCGTCATATGTAGCCAGTGGATGCGCAACGTGATGAGCAGCTACACTAGCTCAGTGGTCCAAAGCTGGGCGGTGCGAGTCTGGCCTGTTACCCGGCAGCCTTGGTTGATAGGGAGGTTCAGTTGCGAGATTCTTTGATACTGTGTTTCCATCTAGAAACCTTCTATTGTGTTGAGTGTGTTGAAGTGTTATTGTGTATCTGTACAACCTCGAGAGGAACTGCCTTGAATAAGCACCTCAGTGGCAACTAACTACCTTGGATAATGTCAATGGGAGACTGTTTTCATCCCGGGACGCTAGAAGATGCGAGATTATGGGTTACCATAGCGCGAGAAAATGTCACGATGATGCACTTACTGTATGGTGTAATATCATGGGGCGAGTAGAAGCCTCCTATCGGGTAGATAGTAAAGAATATACCCCGCCAATCCAACCAAGCACGGCGACTCCCAGGGGCGAGAATGTTCTCTGACTTTGCCCGGGTCGTAGAGTATGAGCTGCCGTGATCATGGTGGGAGCTGGAACCACAACTAGTACTGCCTGTCCAGAGAAGGGAGTAATGTGTTCAACTACATTGGGCCTGCCACGTGCAACTTTACACATGATGATGGCATCCTTATGACAACCACCGCAAGCGAGGCTTCCTTCATCACCCCCCCCCCCCCTCTAGATTCTGCAGAGATGTCTCTTGTCCACGGTGGCCTGCATCGCATCGGTCCGAACTGATGCGACGGCGGTACACAGAACAGGTACAGAAGTTCGTGGCGGAATTTGATCCCAGAGCCGGCCGCGGCCCCCCGGCGGCCGGCCGTCCTGAGTTGGCCGGAGCCAGGCTGTGAACCGTCCGATGGTACAGTAAATCCAAAACAGATCCAACTTCGTCAGGCGACGGCTTCGAGCTTGCCAGCCCGGAGACCGTGCTCCCCCCCCCAACCCCCCAACCCCTCCTCGTCGCACGCCTTGTCCTGCTGTGTAGTAGTAATACTACCAGGGAACAGCCGCGGCCTTCTTAAAGTTTGATCTGAATGTTAAAAAGCGCACGGAGCCTAGTATTGCCAGTATTGACTTTCGCGGCTGGGAACATGGAAAGTATCTCCGGCCAGTGCCAGCTTGACACGATGAGAACACACCACCACGCACACCCAATGACAACCCGAGCCGGGGCTGCATCGGGGACGCCCTGGCCACGGAGCTCGTTATCGGCTATTTCTTTATGCTTTTCGGCTTGCGGGGGCATTCGCTGTGCTTGTTCAGACGTTTCCCACACGCTTTGCTGGTTCCACGAACGGGAGAGTGGCGGGACGGAAAGGCTAAAGGAATATATATTCGTGGGGCCAGATCCGTGGTCTTCTTGTCCCCCCTCCCGGGGAGCGTATATCTGTTGGAGTATGCGTGTGTGTGTATGTGTGTGTGCTCTTCACCTGACATCTACGGCTTGTTGAACGAATCGCATTGGTGGAGAAGACAACACCTCATTTCACCTTACACCAACCATCCTGTGTCAAGTCGCATTTTATTTCTTCAAGGAAACTTGTCTCCCTCGCATTCTACCGAACGGGCAGACTCCGTCAACATGGATCGAATCACGCCTTCGGGCAAAGATGTCTCTGTCAGCACGGTCGACAACGCTTCCACCGAACTAGCGCTGCCCTCGCCGGCGCTACCAGACCGCAACATGCCCGACGAGGCGGCCATGGCCCGCCCCGAGTGGCGGGCTGCCGAGAAATCGCTCGTCAGGAAGCTGGACATGACGCTGATGCCGGTCATCTGGACGCTGTACCTGTTCAACTACCTCGACCGGAACAACCTTGCGTATGGTGAAGCCCTTGGCATAGTTGGAGCGGTCTGCGTCTTGGGAGTGGTAGAAGAATGAAGGCTGACTTGTGGATGGGCGAACAGGCAGGCCAAGCTGAACAGTTTCGAAAAGGACCTGGGACTCGTGGGGAACCAGTTCAACACAGCGGTCTCGATATTCAACATCGGGTAAAACACCCCCTCCTCGGCCCCCAGCCCCTGGTCCCGTCTCTCATGTTGACCATGATCGGTTGCTGATTCCGGATGCAGGTACATGGTCGCCCAGCTGCCGTCCAACATGCTCCTCACCCGCGCCCGGCCGAGCATCTACATCCCGTGCTGCGTACTCGCGTGGTCGTGCGTGTCGGCGGCGACGGCGGCAGCGAAGGACTTCCGCAGCCTCGTCGCCCTCCGCGTTGTGCTTGGCCTCGTCGAGGCCCCCTTCTTCCCGGGCGTAAGTCACGCACGCCCTCTTCTCCCACCCATTACCGTCAGCAACTGACACCACGCGCATCCCACCAGATCTTCTACGTCCTCTCCTGCTGGTACACCCAGAAGGAGATCGCCTTCCGCACGGCAGTCCTCTATTCAGGCATGCTCGTGGCGACGGCCTTCTCGGGCCTCATCGCGGCCGGCGTCTTCGCGCACCTCGACGGTGCACACGGGCTAGCTGGGTGGCAGTGGCTTTTCATAATCGCAAGTGGTCCCTGAAGTGCCTGTGACACATCCAGAGCCGTACTGACGAGTGTTAAGGAGGGCGCGGGCAGCTTCGCGTCGGCCTTCACGGCGTTCGTATTCCTGCCGGACTACATCGGGTCCAGCACGGGCGTGTGCTCGTGGCTCATGACGGACGAGGAGCTGCTGGTCGCCGCGCAGCGGATGGACGCCGACAGAGTGTCGGCGCCGGAGGAAAAGGGGACGGTGTGGAACGGTTTGAGACTTGCGGTGAAGGACGTGAGGACATGGATTTTTGTGAGTTGGCCTCCTCGTCTCTGGCCCCGGCTCCCGTGAACACCTTTCTCTCTCCCTCGAGGAGGCCGGACTAACACGAGCAGGTCTGCATGCAAGCCTTCTACCTCTCCTCCCACGGCCTCAACAGCTTCTTCCCTACCATCGTGCAAGGCTTCCGCCTCGGGTCCAACACAGTCACACTCGTGCTCACGGCTCCGCCATATCTTGTCGCCGCGGTCGTCGCTCTCTGCGTCGCCGTCTCCTCGGACCGGCGGGCTGATCGCGGGCTACATATCATCGGCCCTGTTTGCGCCGCCGTAGTGGGTTTCGTCATCACCGCCGCAACAACGAACCGCCCTGTGCGGTACTTTGCCAGCTTCCTGTACCTCCCTGGCGCCTTTGCGTCGACGGGGCTGATATTCAGCTGGGCCGGGAGCGTGTTGGGCCAGACGCCGGAGAAGAGGGCGGCGGGGACGGCCATCGTTTGCCTGCTGGCGCAGTTTGGCAACATCTGGAGCCCGTTCTTCTTCAGGCCCGAGGATAGCCCGAGGTACCTGCTTGCGTTTTTCCTGATGATCAGCTTCTCGGGCCTGTGCATCGGGTCGGTATTCCTGATGAGGCGGATGCTGGGGAGGGCCAACCAGAGAATGCTCGACGAGGCGGCGGTGACGGGCAGGAGAATCCGGCTCTATACGCTCTGAACGGACGCAGGCATCTCGACAGATGTTGTAGCATGCGGTCCAGGGAACCATTGGCACTGGCGATATAGACAAAGAGCGGAATGGTGACCCGCGTTCGCTTGAAGTGTCGAGCAGGTGCGTACTGTTGACTGTTTCCCTTCTGTGATGGCATCGGTTTCTCTTCAGACTTCTGACATTGAGCCAGGATTTACTCCAGGCCAAGCCGAGACATCATCGACTCGAGTAAAGCAAGACATTCGTGGCAGTCGTTGAAAGACCAGCGAGGAGACGCCAGCTCCACACAGACTCGTGGATCCCATAGAATGTCAATCGAACCGATTGATTGAGATTGAAAGTGCCCCGGTATCATCGAAATTGTCCCGGTATTGAGCTCGTAACCTCACTGGAGTGCTCACTCGGTAGTTCGGAACCGCGGACGGCTCTGTCTGGGTACTGGTTGGCCTCCTATTGGCTAGCAGACGTTGTGTCTTTTTGACTGCGCGATGATAGTGACACTGCCGAATAAAAGACCTTGCAACGACATGCTTGGCATGCAAGCAAGCATCTCGGCCGGTTAGTTGCCAGCACGTCAAGAGTGCATGTGAAGCCATCCGGTGGCCGGCCCACAGTCAAGATTATATCTATGGGCAAGGGTTTGCTCCGTCTTCTTGTTTCCCCAAGTCGGAAGTCGCAAGAACAAGATATGGTGGGGGGCGCGCTGCTGCCAGTCCAGTCCTGTCCTGTGGGCACTGATGCTCAAAGTTTGTCATTCAATAATTGGAGGAACAAGGCAGACCGCTCGGTGTTGGAACAGGCCCGGGGTTTCCGAGGGGATGGTGCAGCATGGGTTTGGGTTCGGCACGCTTGCCTCCTTTCAAAGACTGATAACAGGGACACCGACTCGAGTCGGTGAAAGCAAGAGTTGAAAGGCCCTCGTCCGTTTTTGGGTTGGCAGGTGGGTAAAGGGGAGGATGCACTTATGCGATTATGCAGGGAGGCCCCAGCGCCATGCATTGCGAGCAGGTCAAGTGCACGGGTGGGGAGGAACTCCGAGCACGGCGGATCTTGGAGGGGCGGAGAAGGACAGATATTTGTCGCTCAACTCTAACATTGCGTCAATTTCACACTGTAGCAATATGAGGAAACCTTTTTTTTGAGGGGGTTATGAAAATAAGTCTTTTGGCGTGCGTCTGGCAGCGGCAGAGCCGGTCCCAGGGCTCAAAGTATCTTCAGTGCCAACTGCCGACTCAATGGCATGGTGAGACTTCGCGCGGTGTTAGCAGTGCGTACTGGTGATGTAATGTCGGTCAAACAGGGCTGATAAGAACTGGGGAGACGGCTTAAGGGCGACTTTCAGCGATGCCTATAACGGAGTACCTTTATGGCTGGGCGAATTATGTAATGTCCCGCGATAAGGGACGACACCGTGAGAGGTTTGACCAGTTTCAGTTCAGTACCTAAGTAGGTAGTCACCGCCCACCAGCGACCATTTCTCGACGGCGAGGATTTCCCCTGTAGCGGCCGTCAAAGACGGCCCCCCCGTTCGAATGGAGCCCCGCGTAGCTGGGACGTATCGACTCCGATCTTGCCCAAAAAGGGCCCAATGACAAACTGCCCAAAAAATTTGCCAGCTTATCACCAGCACTGCTGCTGGCCGCGACCTGGGCAGCCCTTGACACTTGGGACGGAGACGCGGAGGACACGAGAGTCTCGCCCCGTTTGCTGCGTGTGACTCTGTGTGCCGGCGCCCGTGCTCTTTTATTTTTCTACCCGATGTTCCGCCCACCTGCTTTTTCGCCTTCTCTTTTCCATTTTTTCTTCTAACCCTCTCCTGCAGAACAAAAAAATCCTGCCACACCAACCAAACCTGTCACAGAATATCCGGCCATCATCCCTCCAACTTCACCGACTCGTTTTCGAGCAAACTTCACTACTCTTTTCTACTGATTGACCCTTTGCAAGCTGCCCTTATGAACGGGCGTCCTTCAGTCTTCACCTCTCAGGTAAGTTGAGCTACTACTACTGAGTCCCCCGCCCTCTTGTCTCTATGCCCGGTTGCGGTTGGGGTAGGTTCTGAGCTCACGGTCTTCGTGATACCTTCCCCAACCCCGCTGTCAAACTCTGTCTCATGCTGGTGCCCATAGCCCAATTGAGGTTACCAGGCCCTGCCTTGACATCATGGCATTGCTACTTTTACTGCTTTTCAAATTGGGAAAATTTTGGTTACTGACTCGTTGTCATTATAGGATTATCTCTCAGGTTAGCACAATGCCCTCGATTGACTCACCGCCCCTCCATGGAGACCACCCAGACTGACCACACACCCCCCCCCTAAACAGACCACTTGTGGAAGGCTGCCAGCCCATAAAGTGTCTATTCAAACCACCTGCAACCAACTCTATCTAGTCACCTATTCAAAACATCAGCCAACATGTTCTCCCGATTGGCTGCCTTCTCCAAGCCCGCGGCTAAGGGTGCCGCCGGGTTGAGCTCCGGTCTCCGAGTTCAGACCCGATTCCTCTCTGGCCAGGCCGCTGGCAGCAAGGGCCGCAAGATGCCCGCCACCCCGACTCGTGCTACCAACCCCGTTAGCAACCTCGACGCCACCCTCACCATCCGGGTATGTCACCGCCGAGATGCCTCTCCCCTCTGCTCCAGACGAATGCTTGCTAACAAGTTGACTTGCAGGATGGCCCCGTCTTCTCCGGCCGTGCTTTCGGAGCCAACTCAAACATCTCCGGTGAGGCCGTCTTCACCACCTCCCTCGTGGGATACCCCGAGTCCATGACCGACCCCTCGTACCGTGGCCAAATCCTGGTCTTCACCCAGCCCCTGATTGGCAACTACGGCGTGCCCTCCAACCAAAGGGACCAGTGGAACCTCCTCAAGTACTTCGAGTCCCCTCACATTCAGTGCGCCGGTGTTGTCGTCGCCGACGTCGCAGAGCAGTACAGCCACTGGACCGCCGTCGAGAGCCTGGGCAACTGGTGCGCCCGTGAGGGTGTTCCCGCCATCTCGGGCGTCGATACTCGTGAGATCGTCACCTACCTCCGTGAGCAGGGTTCTTCCCTCGCTAGGATCTCCATTGGCGATGAGTACGACGCCGACGAAGACGAGAGCTTCATCGACCCTGGCGCCATCAACCTGGTCAAGCGTGTCAGCACAAAGGCTCCCTTCGTCGTCGAGTCCCCGGGCGCCCGCTTCCACGTTGCTCTGATCGACTGCGGTGTCAAGGAGAACATCCTCCGCAGCCTCGTCAGCCGTGGCGCCTCCGTTACCGTCTTCCCCTACAACTACCCCATCCACAAGGTTGCCAACAACTTTGATGGTGTCTTCATCTCCAACGGCCCTGGTGACCCGACCCACTGCCAGGAGACCATCTACAACCTTGCTCGCCTTATGGAGACCTCCCCCGTCCCCATCATGGGAATTTGCCTCGGCCACCAGCTTCTCGCCTTGGCCGTCGGTGCCCGCACCATCAAGCTCAAGTACGGCAACCGCGCCCACAACATCCCCGCCCTCGACTTGACCACAGGCCAGTGCCACATCACCAGCCAGAACCACGGCTACGCCGTTGACGCGTCGACCCTCCCCAGCGAGTTCAAGGAGTACTTTGTCAACCTCAACGACGGCTCCAACGAGGGCATGATGCACAAGACCCGCCCCATCTTCTCCACCCAGTTCCACCCCGAGGCCAAGGGCGGCCCGATGGACAGCTCATACCTTTTCGACAAGTACCTCGAGAACGTCCAGCTTTTCAAGGACAGCGAGAAGATCTTCAAGGACAACCGCCCCACTCAGCTCATGCTCGACATTCTCGGCAGGGAGCGTGTCGGCGTCGAGCCCACCACCCTCGCTGCGGCTGCCTGAGAGAATATGTGTGTGTGATGTAGTGTGAAAGGGTTGCTTTTATTACAAATTGGGGTTTCCGGGTTTCATAGTTTAGGAGTGCCGCGGGTTGGTATCAGGGCCTTTGGGATATGAACGTCAGGCAGACAACGACGGTCCTCTCTTTCCCTCTTTTTCTATTACAGTTCAATAGCAGCATGCAAAAGCTACTTTCCCAAAATTGAATGGTTCAGCTGTCATCAGGAGCCCTCCGCCCTTTCCTTGTACTTGTTTGTCAAGTATGATAGGCAACTGCCAATCACACTCGACAAAATGGCCCCGACTGGGTGTAAGGAAAGACTTGTCATGAAGGGCTTCCGCCGACGTGGTGCACGTCAACCCACCACATCGATCCTCCATCTTGCAACGACAGTTTACGCATTCGAAGCAGTATACTGGCGTCTTTATCCATTTTTGGGCCCGTGTCTCACTCTTGATATTGATACTCCCTTACTTGATATTGAAGCAGCAACCACGCTTGTCTTCCCCCGTGGTCGCCATGGCTGGTCAGAACGACCGGGTGTTTGACCCATGCGGCCTCAAGAACCGTTCGTCTAACCCGAACAACCGTTCGTCTAACCGGAACGGCCTCAACGACCGGGTGTTTGACCCATACGGCCTTAATGACCGTTCGTCTAACTCGAACGGCCTCAACAACCGTTCGTCTAACTCGAACGACCTCACCGACCCCTCGTTTGAACCGAACGGCCCTTCTTCTGATACGGACGGCTACTCGTCTGACCCCTAGGCAGAGGCAGTAGAAGAATGGGAACGAGAACCGCATTGGTCAGAGGAGGAAATTGAAATGCTGGTTGCACTGTCTGAGCATGGCATTGTCAGCTTGGAAGGTCTCGGGCCGCCTTCAGGCGACGGCACTGCTGATCATATCAATCTCGTGAACCAACGCGCTGTGACGCAACTCCTGCAACGACCTTTTCAAACCGGAAGGCAGCATGGCCAGAGTCCCGAAGATCAAACTCGAGGCTGGCAAGCTCAGTCGTCGACTGCTAGTACGCCAGAACAACAATCCCAAGCTTCCGATTCTGCCACTTCTTCACTTGCGCCAGTTACACCTCAACAGACACTACCAACATCGCTTTTCAATCAACCTCGGTTTGCTTCTGATGACAATTCAGGAAACCTACTTGTGCAGCGAAGCTGCAACAGCGTTATACCAGGGTCTTCCGCTCAAGAACAGGCCGGCAACCTAGATGCACATCAGACAGAGGCGGCACCTTTGCAAGATGCAGAGCCTTTCGAAGATGCAGGTTATTTCCAAGACGCACAGGTACTACCAACATGGCTTTTCGACCTGCCTCAGTCCCCCTCCGATGATAACTCGGGACATCTACTTGTCCAGGAGAGCTACAGCAATTTATCCCCGGAGTCTTCGATACAAGGGCAGGCCGAGGACCTAGGCACATATCAGACACAGGCAACAGCACCTTTGCAAGACGCAGAGCCTTCCCAGGATGCAGAGTCTTCCCAAGATGCACAGCCCTTGCGATTTTCACTGCAACTGGAGCTTACTATTAATGTTAACCCTGGATATGTACCTGTCCAGGAAAGCCGAAGCGACTCTATACCGGAGCCTTCTGTACAAGGACAGGCTGACCTATAGTCATACCAGACACGGTCGCCGGTACCTTCGCCAGACACGCAGCCTTTTCAAGGTGCAGGGTATTTCCAAGATGCAGTGTTTTTCCAAGACGCAGGGTCTTGCCAAGATAAGGAGTTTTTCTTAGAGGCGGTCGTGGGAGAGAGTCTTGAAGTATTCTCGGTAGGGCTATTAGCAGTATTGCCGCTACTTAGTAACATGATACATTCCGCATGCCTTCTCTCGTTGTTAGTTTCGTGTGTTTTCATCCCACGGCGGCATCTTTGGGCGGCAATCTTCGAGTTTTGTCCGATCTTGACTCTCGTTTGAATTTCCGTCTCACTCACACTTGACGATGGCGTCAAGCAGGTCGACGCTCGACACTGTCGCCTCGCGGTGGTATTGGAGATGTGCGATGCAGTGGGGGGGCGGGGCAGGACGTCACGATACAGGGAAGCGGTCGACCTCACGCGGAATCACTCCCCAAAAAGGGGGGGATGTGCAAAACGTGTCGGGATTTAGGAAACGCCTTTTGCAGTCAAGCCCGGCTACTCTCCGACGAGGAACGGATCTTTACATGTGAATGCCTGCCTGTCTCGCAGGCCGTGATTGATGAGTGGTATCGGGACGTGGACGGCACGTCTCTCTATGGAAACCCCAAAGCCAAGGGGCAAAGATGCAGTCTGAACCGGCGTCTTGCTTCCGCCGTCGCAAGAAAAAAATGGTACACTAAGAAGCTTGTGCAAGAGCCGGGGCCTCCTTATCCACCTCCCTCATGACGGCCTCCTCCATGCCCCAAAACAAGAGCAATTACCAGTGATGCAGTATTTTCTTCCCTCCCATGCCCCTATCTGTCGTGGTGCCTTCAGTTCTCCTACGTGAACGCATTGGTAAATAAGCCAGTCTTTCGCTTCGGCACCATGCCAAATCCTGAGGTTGGCGTTATGTGTTCTCAACACAGCCGAAACCTCTACCCACTCGCCTCCCCCTCAAGATGTCTAATGGAGCAACCCGGCCGTTGGATTAAACCCTGCAAAGCATCTGCGAGACATCGCCGGACTCCCCCTTTGCCCAAAAACGTTCTGGTGTAGGGGACCATGCGGTTGCGACAGTCGCCAGAGGGTCGAGGGTGCAGGTGGAACGCGTGACGTCCGGATTGTTGCAGCCAAGACACATGCAATCGTGGCCAGTGATCTTGCGCGCGCAGTGCGTGCCTAAAAACGACTGTCGCGGTCGTCCGGGCGGAAGCGGCGTCCGCCGTCGTGACGAGAACCAAAGTTTCCGCGGTCGCCCTGTCTGTATGGGCCGCCTTCGTTGATACCAGGCAGGTACCGGTCACTGACCATGCGGTTTCCACGGCGGCCGTTGCCGCCGCGTCTACCGCCGCGTGGTGGAGGAGGACCTCTATACGGCGGCGCTCCGCCAGCCCCCTGTCGACGCCGCTCGGCTTCCCGGTGTGGAGGGCGGATGCCCACAAAGTTTTCTTTGCCGCGGTCGACAAACTTGTCGCCATTTTCAAAAGTGTACCGGTTGATCTCGGTCTCGGAACCCAGGTCACGGTCAATCTCAGTAGTGTAGTGAGAGCGCATGTTCCTAATGCGTCTAGCACCCAGGTCATCCGAAACAGGCTGATAAGATATCGGAGGACTTGCGCGGGTCGTTCGGATATCGCCTCCGGGGAAACCCTGAATCTGTCGTGGGGGTCTAGGACCGGGTCCGCGTGGCGCATCCCCTCTGGGCCCAGATGGCGCACCTTGTGTTCCGAGACCGCCACGTGGGCCAAGAGGGATGGCGTTCACATCTTTGACCGCGGGGCCGGATGGCGCAAGCCTGGTCGGCTCGGGTGCTGGCCGTGCAGGCTGGGTTGCAGAGCCCGAGACCAGACTGGCAACGCCGTCTTCATCGTAGAGAACCTCGAAACGGATACTTCTATCGCGGCTGCGAGCCTGCTCCTCGTCAATCCATACCTGGACCTTGTCTGTCGGAACGAAGTCTACCCACAGCTCCTTGCGGTTGCTTTCATCCGGCCATCGGAGGCCGTGCAGGGCATTGCGCACGCGAGAAGCCTTGGTGACAGAACTGAAGACGGCAAAGGCGTGAGTCTTGACTTGGTCGAGATAGAAAAGATCGATGTCGTCATCGTTTGGTTCTGCATCAGCAGGGGCCGCGAGCTCGACGAGATGTGCGCGAACCGTGTCTTCTTTGAGGGGCCTCATAAGATTCCTGATGTAGAGAGACTCGGTGGCATGGTGCCTGGCTGCCTCGACGGCTCTCTCATGATCCATGGCAGTGTGCTCGTCGTAATGGGTTGTGCTCTGGTGAGGTGGCTCAGGCGTAAAGTCGACATTCATGGGCTCTTCGCGCGCTGCGGCATTCGAAGCACCGTCCTCGTTGGTCTCGTCATGGATCGCGTCATGAGAAGTAGCCATCGTCGTGTCCTCGTCGTTTGCACCAGGCGTCGCCTGGTTCTGTTCCATAGGCTCGGGGAGGTTCTCTGAAATGACCCTCGCATCCTTCGCGATATCGTCGACAAGACTCGTGCCTCCCTCCAAGCCTTCCTTCAACGTCTCTTTGACGCCCTCCTTGACCTGGTTCACGACCCCAGCTATGCCTGATTGCTCCGAACCCTCGGCATCGTTGTCAATGCCTGCGTCGATGCGATCCTGGTCCGCCTTCACACGCTTACGGGAGACCGACTCGGACGACTCGACTGGGCTCTCTGATCGGCGCTTCCGTTTCTGCGCATCTTGCGCTATCTCGGCAGGGGCAGGGGGCGTGGGTTCCAGCGCGGCGATCGACTGTGGAACGGGGGGAGTCGTCTCCTGCTTGTCCGACTCAGCAGTCGACGGCGCGTGGCTAGCTTCCGGGACATGCTCGATTGCTTCAACAGCGGTGGTCTCGGTTTCAGCAACAGCGGGATCGCTCAGAGTGGTGTCGATGGGGGTAGTTTCGGCCGCGGTAGCCTCCTCAGTCTCGGGCTTGGGGCTCGTGGCCAGCTCAGGCTCTGCTGGTGATGCCTCTGTGTCTTGCGCAGCAGCCTCGTTGTCGCTTTCTGTAAGGCGATCAACAAGTTCCTGCTTGAGGCCTGCAACTCCGAGTCCTCTGCGCTTCAACTCCGCCTTGAGTTGGACGACGGTTTGTTTGCTCCAATCCTTCATCGTGAATAATTGCTGGCTCGGCGCAAGTGCTGGCGCATAGCTAGTGGGCTGAAATAACGGTGTTGGTTGTGAGCAGGTGCGCTGAAGAATAATATATGTCTTGCTGGGATGATATGCGCGTTTTGGGAAAATGCGATGTGGGCAAGTTTGTGATGTAGTTGGAAGGCTCCAGGTGTGGTGAGGTCCGCGGTGGTGGCATTGATCGCGTTGTCGCGACCTGAAAAATTGCCCCGTCATGCACACACCAGAGCCTCTCCACTGAGAGCAAGCACGTTGTCAGGCACGCTAGGAAAGCAAGAAAAGTCACTAGTGCAGGGGTTCTTCCCACCTTGATTGATTGATCCCGCCTGGAAAATATGTCATCTCTGCGAAAGGCCCCATATTTTTTCTCGCTAAAAGTTAGGCCGGTCATCTGCCGGGAGATCAGTTCTATCTAGGTCACGTGTATTACGTTGTAGAGACGAGAGATTGCCTGGTGATAGCAAACCAGCAAAATGTAGGCAGTTGGCTTCTTTCTCTGCTGCCATTCATGTTTGTTTGTCCCCATTGTGTCGTTTGTGTTAGCTGTGTTTCCGTTATGTCGAGTGTGTTTAATAAAGTTGACAGTTGGGAGGGATAGAATAATTCAGATGAGGCCAGGCAGGGAGGTTCGAGTTGAAGGGATCTGTGCACGGACCCTCTATTTCGCTCACTGCACCAATTAGGTACGCAACCGCCGGTCTGGCCTTGCGCCTCCCTACGAATACCTTGCCCGTAGTTATCGTCTGCAGGCGCGGTTTTTTTTTGTCTCATTGCCATTGTGTCTCACTGCGTCGCCAGACTCAAAAAAGGACTTCAACGGCCTTCTTGTCCGACCGCCGCATCCGTCGCCGCGACCGCCGCAGACAATGCCGTAAGCCCCTGGTGCCTTCCGTCATTCTTTCGACCGGAACCACCTGAGGCAGTCGCGGACTCCTTGCTTCTTGCCTCTGTGCGAAGTCACTGGCACATAGACAAAAATAGAAGTCTTCAGATGAAGAAGCGACGAGGTTCGACTCGACAAAGAAATGCGACTCTGTAGCTGCAATCATCGCCCATCACCTTCGTGAGATGACAAAAAGCGTGACACTCCCGCAGCGCCAGCAGTTCCTGAACCCCGACATCTCGGAATCTCATCCCGACCTTGCGCTTAAAGCCACCTCTCAAACCCCTTCCGCAGTTCATTCCATCATCGTCGCCACCAAGCAACCCTTGAGATGAATCGACACTCGTCGGGATCCGTGGGGAGTTGCTCACCGGCGCACACTCCGCCGACCAACAGGCCGCTCGGCCACAGCCGCCTCAGCGCCACCCCTCTCACCGATACTCCGCCAACAAGTGCGAGCGCCGGCAGAGCGGGCACGCCCGCATCCGACAGGATCCTGTCAGGCCGCGTCAAGAAGACGCCGCGCAAGGTTGCCAGGAGAAAAGAAGATGTCTTGAGCGAGAAGGAGAAGGACGAGGAGCGCCGACAGCTGGATGAGATGGATGATGAAAGAAAGCTTTTCCCTGGCAGCGACAACTGGGCAGAAGATGAAAACAGGCTCTTCAGGATCTTGTACATGAGGCAGTACAGTCCTCTGTTGCCGTCTCATTGGGACATGGACTTCCGAGGCATTCCCATCCCAGATATCCTCTTTGCGAGCTCTGATGCCCACCCGCCCGTCATCAACTCGCGATCAGGCAATGATTTCAAGGGTGAGCTTCGACCGATGGATTCTGAGATATCGGGAATCTGCTAACCTGTAACAGCAACCAGAGCGCTTGCCCGCCTCATTGAGCTTACGGGGCATGTGCGAGGGCTCTGTCAGACGCGTCAAAGACACAGAGCAAGAGCGCTTATCGAGCGGGAACTCCAAGAGTACACGAAATGGGCTGAGAATGATGGAGAGTACGGCCACCTTGAATACTTGCCGAACCTCATCATTGATATGGTGGACACAACAATGACGCCTCAGGCTATTGAAGAACACATGCAGCTCCGTCTCAAAGCTGCCGCTGCCACTCACCGCGCCCATTGGAGGAACGACGAGGCGGAGTCCACTGACAATCACCAAGACACGGACGAACACGGGCTCAAAATAGAAGACGACGAAGACGTCGAGCCCGAAGACAATAGAGTTGTCCTCGTGCCCGACAAGTACCCGACGCCATCTCCGCAGAAGCCGCACACGGAAGCTCCATCTACCCTACCGCATAACGGGGTCAACAACGGTGGTGATGGTGACCACAAACTTCCAAGCACGGAATTCGACAACCTGGCCGAGAGGTCCACCGGTGATTATGATAAACAGTACACCCGTCGCCCGCCAGTCTTGTATGGACTGTTCATCGTCAATACCTCCGTCATGGTGTTGACAACCGACTCAGCAAAGGAAGGGGACGAGGCCTACGTCAGCTATCAAGTCGAAGTTGGCTTCAGTAAGCGCTACCAGGCCGTATGGAACGCCATCACCATCGCAATAGTGGTATGCCTGGCGAGAGACGCCATGATGGATATGAAGGAGGGATTTGGCCACTCAGTGATTGATGGAGACAGCGATCCTGATGCGTGATACGACGGAAGGACTAGCTGAGACTGCCATGGACATTGGCACGCCTCGAGCTTCTCCGCTTGATGACCTGGACGGTGGCTGGCGTTTCTTTGAATGCGTATACCCCCCACACTGTTTTTATTGGCAGACGCTGCAGATACCCCTTTTGTTAATTACGATACAATACCGAGCAGGGTGGTCTTGTCCGAATGGCCCAAAATGACATTCCCAACAGTGCGATTGGTTGGTGATTCCGGGGAAAGACAGGGACCTTGGCTTTCTCCTCAGTCCGAAATAAAGAGAACAATTGCCCGAACCCATGGGGATGTGCTTCTGTCATGCTTGGCAGGACCGCACTGTTAGTATCTCGGCGTCTCATGACATCGGCGGCAATGCACGGGTTCGGGGATAACCGGCGCCCTATTCTATATATCTCAGAACCGTAAGGGCTCGGCGTTTTGATGCATCGGACCTCGTTCATTATCGGGGGGTCGGCCGCCGAGGCAGGCCGCGAGAAGGAGATGGAACTTTAGAATACTGGGGGGGCCAAGGGGGGCGGGGCGAGGTCACGAGGGGGAATTTGGATTTGATTCATCACTTTATCTCGTCTCCTCCTATCACCGAGGGATCGCCCTGTAAACCCTCAGGATTACGTATTCTTCGCAGGGCCGCCCCCAATTCGTCACGGCCCGCGAAAGGTCCCTGTCTGCTGATTCACACTGTTCGTCACAGGCTCACGCGCCTGGTCTGGTCTGGTCTCGTGTGATCCACTCGCTGCATACTACGTAGAACGGGGAGGATGCTCTTCATCTACGGTCACTTTTGGAGAACCGGTAGGCAATCAACAGGATGAGCGGTGGTGTCAGTGTGGTGGATTGATAGGCTGAGAGCCGAGATTGTGGATTCCTCGGAATCCTCATTCCTTCCTGTCAAAAGGAGGGGGGGACTGAAAATTCGCACCCTTTTTGTCGTTTCCGCTCACAGGTACTACAGATGACGGCGCATTTGCATATTTCATCGACATCTGGGTTTTAAGAATCCAGAGGGCAGATGTATGGTGAGATATCTAGGTAGTTGAATGAGGCAGCCACGGCCAGGCAACATCAGGTTTATAGCACCTTATAATTAGTGTCTCAAACGTGCTCTGTAGTAATGCGTTTCTTCTAGAAACCTTCTATTGTGTTCAGTATTGGGCATGATACTCATACTGTGTTTTCCTGACTGTGTTGAGGTCCGCCTTGGGTACGTACCGCTGCACTACCCAACGATGACAGCTGCCATAGGTAGGTATCATCAGGCGTCTAACTAAACTAGACGGCGCTATCCAGATGCCCAAAGTACTGTTCGCCTCTTATGTAGAAGAGCGTCCGGAATGGGTGCGTTGCATTGCATCTCGGAGAGGAAGCTTGTGGGTTATTTCGGCAGGCAAAACGTTGGTACGGATGTACGTTGCCCTTCTTCCGCTTGGGTGAATTGGTGAATTGGTGAATTGTCCTGATTCCAGAACCTTGGGGAGACCAAACCGCAGGAGTGTCCGGGGATTATTAATTGGGCCACACACCCTCCCCTTTCAGAGATGTCGGCATCTCGCTTCGGCCGGCAGGACGGTGCCGGTCAAGTGAGAGATGATGGGAAGGAGAACGGGTGCTGCTTGATCGGGTCGCACTAAGGATCGCCTGGCAATATATGCGTGCGTTCGTCCTGTACAGTACTTTACGGCCTTACCGCCTTGTTTGATGCAGCGCTCATTGCTTTCTTTCCTGCCCTGCCCGGTCATTGCTGTAGGTACTGTACTGTACTGTACCACCTCGTATGCTGTCAGCATGAGCATCAGTCGGTGAGGGACGAAACATGGGTACTGACTGACTGATTGATTGACCGACTGACTTGGGTACTGACAGCGCATGCGTGTCAGCGACAGAGCCGGTGGTAGCATGCAGGCATTTTAGAGTTGCCATGCAGTGCGGATATGGAGACAATCTTGTTTGCAAACTCCAAATTCTCTTCCTCTCAGGCTTTCGCGGGGCGGAAATCCA
Organism: Colletotrichum zoysiae; assembly: GCA_030867305.1. Classification (NCBI taxonomy): domain Eukaryota; kingdom Fungi; phylum Ascomycota; class Sordariomycetes; order Glomerellales; family Glomerellaceae; genus Colletotrichum; species Colletotrichum zoysiae. Next base: position 69,508 of record MU842831.1, read on the forward strand.
AGGGTTTGGTGTTAGAGACCAGTGTCCCTTCTTCCCCCTTCCCAAGCGAGCCCGCCGAGATGGAGTCGAGTCGCAGCGCAGGACGGCAACGCCCCCTCGTGGGCCAACAGGGAAAGCCGGACCAGGCGAACCGGGAAAGGCTAATTTCGCCGTAATGTGGTATTAGCTGGGGGCTAGGACTAGGTAGGACACTAGGGGGCTTATCGCCTCATTGGACCCTCGGCTGTTACTATCTGGGTCCGGGTGTTTGATCAGGATCTGATTGTGCGAGTCTGGTGGTGAGTGCGTGCATCTCGAGATCCACCGTCAGCGAGGATGATCGCGTCTAAACTAGAAACAAGATTCGAGTCAAAACACAATCTGCTTGTACTAGTAGTAGGTATACATAGTTAGGTAGGTAGGTGTGCATGCGGGATGATAATAGCAACAGCACCATCACGAGGATAGCCATATGTCAGGCCCAAAACACACCAAAAGTCGGTACTCTGACAGAACAAGTCTCGCCTTCCAGAAGGGGGGGGCGAATCCTCTCTATGGGGCTCTCTCCCTTCCTACTACCTACTAGGTACCTAAGGGCCCGGGTGTCATCAATGCCTCGATGCTGGACAGCAGGGTCGGTGGTGCCCGCCCGCATCTTGTCATTCATTTGGTGGGGGGTTGACCCCCTGTCACCGAGGGCACTAGTGTCTTAGCGACAGGCCTCATCTCATCCAATCAGAGGTCATTTGTTGTAATCCGTGACCTCTCAGCCAAGATCGCCCTACCGCTGGGCTCCGATTTACCCCCATTTGTCGTCCGTCGCCCGTCATTGGGAAGGCCCAGGCACACAGCACGCAAAGCTGCAGTTGCAGGCGCGGCGGCCCTTCTGTTCTCGGGATTTTCTGCCACCAACGCCGCGGTTTCTCTCCATTGTCGCCCTGCCCACTCGACATCACCTTCCGTTACACTGCTCCCACCGCACACCTTCTTCTTAGGACTTACACAGGCTGAGGTGCTTCTGAACCAACCCCTCCCCTTCCAGGCTCAAACACCTACTACCTACCTACCTACCCACCCAGGTACCTACCAGTACCAGACCCTCTCACCGCCTAGTCAACCCTCCAAAGGAGCCCACTGCCCTTCCTGGCGATGAGGGGCTCTTACACGTCTGCCAACACAAGCAACAGACGTTGTTTTCTCCTCAGCATGCACCCGAAATCGCCATCTTTACCCTCCTAGTCCGCGTCATCACCTCGCCAACCTTTCACCTACGCTCTTGGTCCAGCAACTTCCCTTCGGGCCCTCAACGACCCCCGAACCAAACCCCCTGCCTGGCATTGACCCCTCCGCCTTGCCTATCTGTCTGTTTCTTTCTTACACACGCCACGCTGTGCCTATAGAGAAGCGTTCAACAGCAAACGCACTCCTTCTTGCCCTGGATCAACACTGGCGACCTTTGTCCACTTTCCTTCTGTCGGCCTCCGCCTCCGACTCCAGCCCACCTGCTCCGTCAGCCGGTTCTCCATAGCCGCCTGCTGACGCTCCTCCGGACTGTCGACCGTCGAGCCACCATTGCACCGTGGTGGGGTTACCTAAGTTTGGCTTGGGCCCGGCGTCTTTTGTCTTCCTGACACGCTGCCCTCGACCGCCTGTCCATTGGCCATATCCTCCTCTATACTCTGAGGTCGTTTCCTGACTCCGGATTTTCTTCCATTGTTGCTTTTACAAAGACTCCCAGTCTTTGTGTAATCGACTACCTTCCCTTTCTCGTTTGTCGAGGTCTGTTTAAGCACCCTTGCCTCGACTCTCGCATCTCCTGTTGCGGTCAGGCCACTGCCTTGATACCCGACCGAACTACGCTTCTCTTCGAATGGCTATGGCCGATGGCATATCGTCGGCGGCACAGGGGTCGGCGAAGCAGCCCCTCTCGACCATTCGAACCGCCCTTCCATCTCGACGAATGTCTCCCAAAGCTCGTGACGAAGGGACGTATGGCGCTGTAGAGCAGAAGAGAGGCCCCAGCCCAGCAAGCAGGGGCGAGAGCCTCGAGGCATCAGCTACCCTACAGTCAGGCTCCCGGCGAAGTCCGTCGAGCGAGGCCGCGCCAAGGTCACAGGCCAGGAGTCCGGTTTCCATATCCAGCGACGGCTCCCCCAAGGATGTCAAGTCACAGACCAGACCCAGCCCGGCACCGACGGCGACGAGTTCGTCCGCGGGCCAGACGGGCCAGGTGTGCAGGTAAGACCATCGCGACCTCTGAATCCCCCCTCTGAGCTGTGTTCTGACCCTTCACAGCAACTGTGGTACGACACGGACACCGTTGTGGAGGAGATCTCCCCAGGGCACAACGATATGCAATGCTTGCGGCCTTTATCAGAAGGCGAGAAATGCCTCGCGGCCGACTAATCTGAAGAAGCCCCCGCATCTCGTCGCCGCGTCGCCAAGAACTGTTCCTCCAAAGATCGCCCCCGCGCCAGGCCCAGGTCCGAAGTACCTCAGCGCTCCTGCTCCAACGTACGTCACCGAGGAACAGCAGCCGTCAGGTACTTGTCCCGGTGGCGGGAAGTGCAACGGTACGGGAGGTGCTGAAGGGTGCAGCGGCTGTCCTGCCTACAACAACCGTGTGTCAAAGTCAGCCCACCTGAATGTCGGCCAGGGGCAAGGTTGTGGAGGTCAGTCTGCTGGTGAACCGATGGCCATGGACGATCCTGCAGCTCCAGTCGACATTGCTGCGTTGCAAGCTCAGGGGCAAAACACGAACCAGACGGTTGTGATCGCTTGCCAAAACTGCGGCACCACCATCACTCCGCTATGGAGGCGAGACGAAAGTGGCCACACGATTTGCAATGCTTGTGGTAAGTGTCATCTTTTCCCAATGAACAGTCTGGAGGAATCTTCCAAAGTACTGACATAATCAGGGCTGTACTACAAGCTTCATGGTGTTCACCGACCTGTGACGATGAAGAAGTCGATAATCAAGAGGCGTAAGAGGGTTATCCCGTCTTCGTTCGGCGGCGAGTGGACCGAAGAGATGCTCGAGGGCTCGGAAACGCAGAGCGTGGCTCCGGAAGGCAGTCCCGAAAGGGGTACCATGAATGAAGACGGATCTATCAATCTGGGCTTCCGCCGGCGTGAGGAGAAGGCCAACACCGTGACTATGCTTCCGGACCCTAACCTGCGCCAAAACCGACAGGACTCGCCGCTGCCCTCCCACGATTTGGCCGCTTACCAATCATCGGGCTCCCGGACTTCACACCCCTATCCAGGATCGCTCAATGATGACAACCGCCTCGCTCCGATCACGTCTTTAACTGCCGCCGGCGAACGGCAATCTTCCCTGTCTCCTGCCTCCTTCCTTTCTTCATCTAGGAAGCGATCGCTGTCTGCCGAGGGAAATCTGCCAAGCGATGGTGGACCGGATACATCGAAAAGACTGTCGTCCATCAAGTCGATCCTTAACCCCACCAGTGCAGATGACAACCCTGCATATCACTCGGGCAGCGACGATGCCGCGGAACACTACGCCCGGTCTGCCATGTCTCCCGCCGCCTCTGCGCCGAGTCCCGGATCGTATTCCAACGCCCACTCCACCCCTCTTCCGTCTCCAGGGCCAAGTAGCCAGACACACAACCTAGGTTACAGGCCAGAGAACGAGAGGCTCAAGGCAGAGAAGAGAGCGGCTCTTGTTCGAGAAGCCGAAAGGATGAGGGAAATGTTGGCAGCGAAAGAGCGGGAGTTGGCGGAACTGGGCAACGAATGAATGGAAGCGAGAACGAAAAGTTACAAAACGAAGCAAACGAAAACGGAATCATCTAACATCGAATTACTCGGAAAGCATCATGGGCACACATGGCCCTCGGAGTGACTTTCTTTTTTTCTTTTTTTAATGCAATGGCGGCGCGATGGCGGCATTGTTTCATTACTACCTGGGGCGAATTAGAAAACAAATCGGACAGGATCTGGCCTTACACAAAACCGGCAAGGAGAGGGTGGTTTTTCGGCTCGCATTTTGGCGCGCCTGCGAAGGAATTCAGCATCCCGAAGCTTTCTACCGGCGCAAGACACGGCGTTACTATCGTTACGAGGGTCGAGCTACAAAAAAGGGAGGGCTCAAAGGGGATTTCCATCACGGACAAGTGGATTATGAAAGGATCAAGTTGGAGTTTTTTTCTTTTCTTTTCTTTTTCTACGTGTTTCTTAAGCCGTTCCGAAAAGGTCTGGACAAGATACCGAGTCACTGCATTGAGGCTGGAAGAGGCGTAGGTAGAGATGGCGACGGCTCTGAAAACATGACGGAACCAACAAAAGGAAGCGTCACCGGACGACGCGGGTTGCCCCCCTCCCTCCCTTTTTTTTCCTTTTTTTTTTTTAATGCGCCAAAGTTGACGTGCCAATACTCTTGCAAGAGGAAGCAGAATAGTCGCTTGCTTGGGAAGAAAAAAAAATCTGAACGGGCGGTGTGTGTGCACCTTTCTATAATGAGTGTCTTTTTTCCGACTTTGGTTCCCCTGAGTTTGAACGGTTCGTCCGACTGCACCGAGGCTTTTTGGTGTTTGCCGGCACTGTTTGTCGGGTTCCTCGGCCTACAGACGACGATCAAAGCAGGCAGTAAATGTTGAATGAGTCCGGCGAGTTCAGTCGTGATGGGCCAGAGAACTACGGTAATAGAGGCTTATGACTTGGTATTCTCACCAGACGCTGCAAGTTTTCACCGTACCGCTCTCCCTCCAAACAGATGTGTTGGAAAAAGAAGAGGCGGAGGGATGGGGGCAAAGAGATGTGAACAGTCGTTGTGCTGGGCACGCAACATGGTTGTTTCGAGGGCAAAAATCAGGTCTGTTTAGACTAGCCGTTGCGGATCCCCCAAGCAATACCCTACACTTTTCCCAGTCTCCCTTTCTCCTTACACCATCTAAAGAAATGTGATATACTGTGCCTCCCTACCTGGCACAACTTGCCATCGAACAGACAGGAACGAGGCCCACGCTCCGTCCTGCCCCAGCTCACACACAGACAAACAAACAAACAAACAAACAGCGCTCGTGCTTTACAGTCGTGAATGCACACAATATACACAGCCGACCCAGCGGGGCCAAACGCATCCGCAGTAGAGGGGTCTCTGTCGGACTGTACAGGGTTATCCCCTAGGCCGTCGCTTCTCTTCTCGTGTTCTCTTCCCGGTTTTCTTGTCGGAACCGGGGATCATCGTTGGTTGAATCGTTTTGTGCGGAATTGTTCGTTTCCCTTCTCTTCAGTATCTTGATTGCCGAAAAGAAAAGAAAATCCTCAGCAAATCCGATCCAACTATGCTCGTATGACAGGTTGAAATTTTATAACGGGGAAAGAATCCGTGCCCTTTCCTCCCCACCAACTGTTTGAAGGTTGGGGGAAGGCAAACAGAAGGCATCCGAGAATGACAATTTTGATCTTGTGTGGTTGAAAAAGGGGCAACTAGCTTACACCTGCTCTGCGCCCCAGCCGCCGTCGGCCTCGCGCATGTTGGCTGGCGGCTCGATCTGGGGGACGAACTCGAGGACGACGTAGGCGACGCCGATGAGGCCGACAATGGAGCCGGCAATGACCTTGAAGACGTTGTCGGAGAGGAGAATGGAGCCAATGAAGATGTAGACTGTGAGGAGAGGCGCCGCGTCAGAATCGCCAGTGCCTTTTGCGGGGGGCTGGTTCGTTTGGAAAACTTAGACTTACAAACACCACGGCCAATGAAGGAGAAAAGGAAGGACGCGTAACGGGAGACTTGAGGAGGAATTTGGAACTCTGAAGCCTAGGTTAGAGAAGCTGCGCAATACGCGAGGAGAGAGTAGTCAAATACCGAGCAGAGCGGTGCCTGGTCGAGTCTTGATTAGCTATGTCACTGGCAAGCAAGCGCATACGATGGCCTGAAAGAGGGTAAACTTACAGAGACCGAAGATGATCACGTAGGCGCCGACAATGATGCCCTGGCTATATGCGTATAATAGTCAGTCAAGACACCCAATACGCCTCTGTCGCCCTTTGTCCTTCTCGTTGCGCTGAGAGGGGCTCTCCGTCGCACGAGCCGTGCGCGCGCGCATACGGACAGGGAGGAGGTCCGTCAGGGGAACCGGGTGCGACGTACAAGTTGAAGTGAAAGAATTGAGCAATGCCGCCCAGGACCATGATGGTCGCGGTGGCCAAGTTAACGATGCGACTGATGGGGACCACGTGGTTAGCGACTTGCGATTGCGCCTAGGAGATCTGAAGAGCTGCAGGATAGCTCTGCAGGGGTTTGTTTGTGGGACCTACAAGGTGTCGGAGAGCTCCATTCTGACTGATTTGGGATTGTGGATGATGAGGAACGGACACGGATTCGATGCCGGAGGTCGGGATGAGTTGCAGAAGAGACGAAGAAGAAGCTGACGTGGATGGAGTAGCCAGGCAGCCAGATATCGTGTGTTTGGGAGAAGATGTGTTGTGTCTTGTGTGGATGCGAGGGAGCAAGGTGGATGCAAGGTGTGACGTCCGAAAAAAAATAGGCTGACGAGTCAAGCTCGGTTGTGTTTGGCTCCTGAAGCTGGGAAACAAAGCAGGTTAGATACAAGGAGTGGCGGTGGATACCAGGCGGGAGCAAGTACTGATACCCGCGCGAAACTACCGCCCGCGCAAAGCATATGCCAAATCGGCAAAGAGCAAAGTACTGAGTACTGGAACCAGCCACGTACGGCCCCCAACCTCTCTCTCTGTAAGGGGGTTCTCAGTGAGACTGACTGACATCCGCTGTGACAGGAGCAGGTGGGAGCTCAGTGACCGCCTTCCGGAGTTGGCCGACATAGTACCTAGGCGTGTGAGGATTTGCAGCGCGGATTGGCTGTTCATCGACAACGCTTAGCTAAGGTCAAGGGGAGCAGCTGGTTGGGAGAGCTTCACATCATCAAGCTTCCGACAGCTTCGGGTTATGGTATAATATCAGAACGTCGGCCACAATCAATTGTTGCTCTCATTCATTCCGCTGCGTACTGCAATGTGAGCGCGCTCATTCAATACCCTCGTTCATTATCGCCTGTACAATAAAGCTCACTTCATGTCCTGGTCATGTTGATCCTTCGAGCTTCAGTACCCAAACAGCAGCCCATAGGCCGGCTGCCGGGGCGAGCTCTGTTTGCCGGCATCGTAAGCTTTCGCAGGTCGATACACACTCCTCCGGTGCAAACGAAGCATCACTCCCTTATCAAAGATATCAGAAACATCGGCATCATCGCTCATGTTGATGCTGTAGGCACACCCGATCTGGGACTTGCATTGACAGGCTAGCTGACTTCGTCGCAGGGCAAGACGACAACGACCGAGCGCATGTTGTATTACAGCGGCGTGACGCATCGTGTAGGAGGTGTGTTCCGTTAACTAGAACTTCTATTTAAACCTTCGAGCCAATCTCCGCTTTCCGGTGGATAAGAACTGTGACTTGGAGCGAAGAAAGATTTTGATCAGGAACCCCGACTAACGACAAAACTGTAGATGTCGATGCAGGAAACACGGTGACCGACTTCCTCGACCTGGAGCGGGAGAGGGGCATCACGATTCAGTCAGCAGCTATCACTTTCAACTGGCCACTACCTGAGGAGTGCCCGAAAGGCACGAGCCCCAAAACGATCAATCTCATCGACACTCCAGGCCATCAGGACTTCAGATTCGAGGTTGACAGATGTCTGCCCGTTCTTGATGGCGCCGTATGTATCATTGACTCAGTCAAGGGCGTGGAAGCTCATACAGAGAGAGTATGGGCTTCGGCACACGACCACAAGATCCCTCGCATCGTCTTCGTCAACAAGCTCGATCGAGACGGCGCTTCCTTCCGCAAGTCAGTGCTGGAGATCGGGTCCCGTCTGAACGGATGGCCGCTCGTTTGCCAGATTCCATGGTGGGACGGCGACCAGTTCGTGGGCGTTGTTGACGTTATCGACCGCGTTGGTTACCGGTGGAAGACGGAGAAGCAAAAGACCAAGTACGAATCCGCAGAACTGCAAGAGGTGCTTGCGGGCAATCCACTACTAGAGGAGATCGAGACAGCTCGCGAGAGGCTTGTGGAGGGACTCGCAGAATGGGATGAGGTTATTATGGACTTGTTCGCGGACGACCCTAGTAAGATCACTGGGAAGATGTTGAAGGACAGCATCCGAAGAGCCATCCGTAGCGGTGACGGCGCTGTCATCCCTGTGCTAGCGGGTGCGAGTTTCCGACACATTGGCGTCGAACCCCTGATGGACGCCATTGTCGACTATCTCCCCAGTCCAGACGAGCGCCCAGAGCTCGAAATACGTGCAGGCCCGGCCAAACACAAACTGATACAGCTGCTCGGAGAGAACACGGAGAAGAAGTCTAGCAACCACCGTGTCGCGGCTGTAGCCTCTGTCTTCAAGGTCTTCAACCACCCCAAGGAGGGTGTCTTAAGCTTCGTGCGAGTCTACTTTGGCGAACTCCACAGGAATTCGTCTACATGGAATACGCACAGCCAGCAAGCCGAGCGGCCGTTCGGCTTAGTGCAGATCTCTGCGGCGAAGACGGAAGACATACAGCACCTCGCTACGGGCCAGATCGGCGCCATCAAGGGCTTGAAGAAGGCACGTACGGGCGACACACTTGTTACAACCGTGGCTCAGAAACAGCTTCCGGACTCACTCAAGCACATCCAGATCAGACCGCCAGAGATCCCTCCTCCGGTGGCCTTCCTCGCCATCGACCCGCACGGAACGACTGCGGCCAAGGAGCTGGAGATTGCGTTGGAGAATGCATCCCGAGAGGACCCCAGCTTGAGGTGGAGCCGCGACGAGAAGACGGAGCAGTTCATCCTCCAGGGCATGGGCAAGCTACATCTGGACATTGCCGTCTACAACCTGAAGCAGAACCCCAAGGTCCAGGCCGACTTCGGCCCCATCGAGGTCGACTACAAAGAGTGCATCACTTCTACAGTTGGACCGCACCACGTCACTTTCGATCGAGTTGTCGCAAGCAAGTCGGGCAAAGTGTCGTGCAGCGCATTCCTCGAGCCTCTGGAAGAGCATCACCGCCATGCCGCCCTGGAGCCCACCGTCGAGCGCGACGGCAACATGATCCATGTCACCATTAACCTTCCGGAGGACGGCACAGTCAGCTTCGATCCAGAAGAAGCTCGCCAGCAACTTATCAACGGCGTCGTCTCCGCCGTCGCCCGCGGCCCCCGCCGCGGCTCCCCCGTGCAGGGCTGCCACATCACCATCACCGTTGACGCGGCATCCGCGGAAAACCCGTCGGGTGGTCACTTCACCGGCGCGGCGTCGCGCGCGGTGCGCGAGGCCCTCCGCGAGGCGCACAACGCTCACCAGGCCGTCGGCATCCTCGAGCCCGTCATGCTGGTGCACATCAGCTGCCCCGAGGCGGTGGCTGGCACGGTGCAGCATGATATCAGCTCCGGGGCCGGCGGGCACGTGCTTGAGGTCAACGACAAGTCGGCCGAGTCGAGTTCCCGGATTGACGTAAGCAGAATCTACGCGCCGCCGGACCCGTACGAGACGGTGGCGTCGCTGCGGGGGAAGAAGTCGATGGCGCGGACGGTGGAGATTGTGGCCAAGGTGCCGTTCAAGGAGGTGCTTAACTTCGATGAGCATCTCAGGGGCAAGACCGGCGGCCGACACTCGATGACGATGGCATTCGACAGCTTTGATCGCGTCATTGGCTCGAGGGAGAAGGCACTGTAAAAAAAAAAGGCGCACATGAGTGCATGTAAAGTACAAAGGAACGTCCCCTCCGGATGAGATGAGGATCGTCGAGTGTATAACCGTAGAACTTCTCGCTATGAAACCACAATGAGCAGCATGTAGAGCTATTTGAGAATGACTCAGAGTCACCACTTCATGAGAACCGTGGCCCAAGTCGTTTCGAGCAAAGCAGCCCCCGGGTGTTGTTCAATGAGAACTCCACACCACCGGGTGCCGGCCGGGGCGAGCCCAGAGGATTCCGGCCTGCTGCGCGATAGATGATTCTGACTAAGCGGCATTTTGCATTCGAAGTATCCGTACCTTGCTATCACGGGAATCGGACGAAAAATTGAGAAAGGCTATATCGAACAACTGCTGAAATTCGAAAAAGATGACGCGACCTGGGTTCTTTGAAAGGGAGAGAAAAAAGGAATATCAAAATAATGATAGCACAACCTGGTTTCGATCCAGGGACCTCTGGGTTATGAGCCCAGCGCTCTACCCCTGAGCTATTGTGCTTGACTTGCTGTTGGAACACTTGCCGCGAATTGAACACTATGTTGCCTAGACAGCGGGGCCATGACTCACACCCAAATCTTCCCGACCACGCCGGACGCCCCCGTCCAGCGCTCAAGACCTGCGCAAGCTGTTGATGTTCCCAAATCGCCTCTTGCGAAAAAAAACGTGGATTCGAAGTATCGATTATTTGGGTGCGACGGTGATTATCTGGGGAGGCACAGCAACGGCGGTTTATCCTTCGGCTGGCAACATGGTCACCCGTACACCACATTGAGTCTCGGAAGCATCATTCCAGTGTGCACGGTTTTTCTGTCACGGTAGGTGGGAACTTCCACTCTTTGTCTAATCATATCACAAACGCCAACAGCCTTGCGGCTCGGATCACCCGTCTACTTCCACCGCCTAAAGGGGTGCGCCTCAGTGTTGAACACAAACTCGTCCAAGCTCACCAGGCCCGGCTCGCTGAATAAGAGGTAGAAGTACTTCAATGTCTCCCCCATCCAAAATGACTCCATCGAGTCGGCCGGCGGCGGCCTCCCCTCCGCCGTGACGTCCCAGACCGCCGTGTTGGCCAGATCTGTGGTCGTCGCGTTTTCGATGGCCGTCCACATGTCCCACGCGGCCTCGAGCAGCGCCCCGTCCGCCGTGGCGCGGTACATCACGAAGACGCTCTCGATCGCCTCGGGGCGAAGAATATACCTCCTGTCCGGGACGGCGGAGAATCCCTTGACAAGGCGCTCCTGGCGGATGATCTCATCCGCGGACCGCCCCTCGTCGTCGTCCGAGCCCTTCTGCGCGCGCTGGAGCACGTGGTTCTTCCACAGGCTCTCGTCCCACTCGCACTCCGCCTTGGTCGGGCAGGGAACCATGTAGAACGTCTCGGGCATGATGCCGTGCGGAAAGACGCGGTAGGTGTAAATGCATCCGTCCACAAGCTTCCGCGCAAGGGCGAGCTGGTCTGGGTGGTTGAAGAGCTTGCCGCCGAGGGCCATCAGCCCACCCATGAAGCAGACGAGGTGCTGACCCTGAGGCTCGTGCTCGATGCCCGATCGGCGGGAGTGCGCTTGGCCTGCGATGAGGATGTCGTCTTTTCCAGGCGTCATGGGACGGAAGAGGTTGTGCTCGATGGCCGAGGTGATGGCTGTCTCGTACATGGTCTTGTACATTGGGCTGCGGCCGCCGACGAGGGCGGACATTTTGGGGAGGTATTCGTAGAGGGAGTCGGCCATGGCGCCGAGGGTAAAGTCGTCGCCCTCGTAAAACTCCTCCTTCTCTGGATTTACCACGAGAGGCCACAGCCCGGGCAGGTTGGTCTTGTTCTGCTGAGCTTCAAATATCTCCATGATGCGCTGCGTCGCGTCCCACCATTTCGGGTCTCCCGTTAGAATTGACAGGCGGGTGAATTCCATAGACAGGCTTCCGATTTCGGCAACAAGCTCTCCGTTGCCGACTTTCTGCGGCTTGCCCTTTGCGGCGTCACCGACCTTCCACCGGGTGATAGGCATGCGGTTCGGCGTGTCAAATGCCTTGTACAGCATCTCTCCAACCTGGGCCGCCTTGCGGAGCAGGCGGACGTCACCGCTCAGGTCGAAAGCCGAGAGAAAACCGCCAAGGTACCGAATGTTGGTCTCGAAGACGTTGATCTCGTCTAGGTCGGTTTTCGTGAAGTCGATCGTCGCGGCGGCCGCCACGGCGTCGGAGAACTCGTCCTTCATGTCCATGATCCACAGCGTGTCGAGGGAGTCCACAAGAGTCGCGGCCCAGCCTCCAAACGTGTTCCGGCGGCCCCCTGATACCGGCGTGAGCTCGTCGGCGAGCCAGGCGTGTTCGCGGTACGAGGCCCATGCTTTCGAAAAGGCTTGCTTGACAGCCTGCTGGCGTTCCTCGCGGACGCGGCGCCGGACGCTGGTTTCTGGCGGAAAGCGGGCCTGGACCTGAGGGAAGCGGACAGACGGTGCAACGGGGAGTTGTCGAAGCTGAGGTGCCGGGTGGTTGGTCTTGACTGTTCTCCAAAAATACGATTCGTCCAGTTCTGTCATCCATTCTACGGGCTTTGGTGGCAGTATAGATGAAGATGACGATGACGATGAGAATGTTGGGAGGGCTCCATCATTGTGCCAGAGGAAAAGGAGGTAGACGGAAAGACCCAGGAGGACAATGCCTGGCAATTTCCGCCTTCTAAATAGCATTCTGTGTTGTGGTGCCTGTCGTTCTATTGATACGTCGGGCGTGTGTGGTCAAGACTGTGTAAGAGATGTCTTGGAAGTTCTCTTTGTCTTCTTTCGTCCTCTTCCTTCAGCTCTTCTCTCAAGTGACGTGACGGGCGGCGCGTTCGGATTACGGTCCCTATCGCGTCCCTTCGCTTAGGATTGCCGCGCCGTTTTTGGGCTTGAAAACGGGTTGACTCTGCTTGATGTGGCGCTTTCAGAAAAAGAAGAAGAAGAAGAAGAAGAAGAAGAAGAAGAGGGGGTTGAAGGTCTGACGCTTAATGTGAGTTGGGTGGTGTGGGAACCCCTGATGCTTATGTATGTATACAGTTGGTTCGAACCTTGACCGCACCCATGTCAAACTGCATAATGTATCTTGGCGATTAACCTCAATTGACGATCGCGGGGACAGATTACTCGAGGAGAAAAGCCGCAGCGCCTAGTCGCGCAGGGCTGAGTGTCGGAGGTGGCGCCTTCCTCGATGCTTTGTTTATTTGGACACAGGGTCGTGTTGGAGGCTCGGGGTCTGAGGGTGGTTGCCGTGCTACCTGATGATGGTAATAGTTCCTGTGCTTAGACTTCACTAACAAAGACGTTGCTGAGGATCAAAGCTTTTAGCGAAGTGATGCCAAAATAAAGGAATTCCTCCGGGCCACTTGTCAGAAGTACGATATGACTTGCCAAATCAATAACTTTGCCATCAATCAAGCTCTACGTTGCGCAGGTCGAGCGATATGCACCAGAGGCCACCCCGACATCCGACATTCAGTGAGTCGAGTCTTATTTCAATCTAATGCAGCCTTAACCCCCCCGGAAACGCTATTGGAATAACGCTACCGTCCCATCGGGTCGGAAAGCCCGCTTCTCAACATCCATGGTTGGATATACTCCCTGCTAGCTTACACCGAGACCGGTCTACGCAGATTCGACCAAAAATCTGGAGTTCGGGACCGCTGACTGCTGACTGCCGGCCCACGGCTTCGTCATCTCGAGTCTTCAACATTTCTCCGCCTTTGGCTTTACTTCTTCTCATGTTTTCGCTCTGCTCAAGAGTAAATGGAGTGCGTGACCACCCCGATTGTAGCATCGCCCCAAACGATAGATACACCATGCCAGGGCCGGACGGCCGGATCTGTTTGCTGCGGGCAGGGCTGCGCGTGCCTCTCGAATGGCATGTGCGAGGCGACGGGGAAAGAACTGCCGAAAGGAGGCGCGACGGAGCTCGTACGAGGAGCCTGCATCCACCGTTCGTGGAGGAGTTCGAACTTTACATTGCTGTGTTCAGTCCTGTCATGTCACCACCCATGAGCAGTTGACTCAAAAGTCACCATGAGATATGCTTCACATTGTACTACAGAAAGGGCTGCTCCCTCATGAACGAAGTTCTTGTAACACGGCTGTTGCAGAAAAGACGGCGAGGAGGATTGGGGGGGATTCAAAGGCTTATAGGACCAGCACAGGCATTGCCTTTTCAGACAAATAGTACGGCAATCTGTAGAGATTACTCCTTTGGAACTCAGAAGGAGCAATACCTGCCCTCATACTACAAATGTATGGCTTCTTATTTACTAGATTTAGTTCTGCAAACGAATATAAGCTATCTACCCAAATTAGCCTGTTCGTTACTCCCTAAGCCTGGCCCAGCAGCGCATCAAACTTGGCCGTGATGTCGATCAGCGGCCATTCTGTCCGGTTGCCCGCCAACGTTCCGGCGACCTTGTCGTCGGCGAACCACTCGGACACGGCGTACACGCTACCGCCGATCTGCACCGTCGTCACGCTGGCCGCGCCCTCTGCCGACGGCAAACCGGGCACCGTCCCCAGCACCTCGGCCTCGTTCCACGCGGCGTCCCGCGAGCGGAGCACCACTGTGCCGGCGGCGTCGTCCGAGACGAGGATGACGGTGCCGCCGTAGCGCGAGGGAAGGGAGACGCCGTCGAGGGCCGTGCCGATTGCGGCCGCGCCGGACAGCGGGACGCGGACAGGCGTTCCCTCGGCAGCCGAGATGTCGAAGCGGTACAGCTGCCCGTCGGAGTTGTCCACGACCAGCAGCGACCGGCCGTCCGGCGATGTGACGAGGCCCGAGAGGCCGTGGACCGTGTGGTCGGGGGGCGTCCGTAGGTACCAGGCGGCGGCGTCCTTGCCGTCGGCGCTGACGCGGATGATGCTGCTGGGGTAGGTGCCGAGGGCGAAGGTGGTGCCGTCGGCGGTGTGCGCCGTGTCCTGGAAGCCGCCGTACACGCCGGCCGTGACGGCGGTGAGGTTGCGCCGCCAGAGCTCCCGGCGGGAGCCGAGGTCGTACTTGACGAGGAAGTTGTCGCCCGAGATATCCTGGCCGGACGTGTCGAAGGCGGCGCCGGCGTCGACGATGATGGAGAGGCGGTCCAGGGGGTCGCGGCGGACGCCGCTGGCGTGCAGGAGCGGGTCGAAGCTCAGGCCCGTCATGGCGATGGTGTCGACGATCGAGTTTGCGGAGGGGTCCCAGACAGCCACGGTGGCATTATAGAGGACGCTGAGAAGCGTTAGCTTATACGACTCATGGGAACACCGTCGGGGTGCTGGCGATGTACCTCAGATATGCGACACAGCGCTTTGTGTCGTAGTCAGCATTTTCAGGATACAGTTGAAAGGCCGAGATAGTCTTGTCTCCCGAGATAGGAACGCAGTCCGTGTCAGCAGAAGGTTTAGTTGGGCTAGCGAAACTGGCCGGCAAGGCCAGCAGAGCTGGCAGGACGACGGCGAGCGTGTTGACCATTTTGAACAAAGACGGAAGGGTAGATTGCTCAAAAGGCCAAGACGACGAGGCCGCATGTTGGTGATGGCAGGAAGGATATCCATTCCTTTAATAAGAACCCAGGAGCCGACGAGATTTAACCCGCGCGGGTCAATATGGCAACAGTCCTAAAACATTACGAATAATGAGGGGCACCGTGGAGGACTACGAAGTACAGTCACACCGAAGACGCGTTGTAATTTAAAACCCCGGCGTATATAACCAGGTTACCTGACTCTGGTTTAGCCGTCTTTCCGAGGTAGCATTCGTCTTTGAAAGTTTGGCGTGCGATGCTCCACTGACTCACGGAAACGTCACTTTCGAGGTGGGCTTTCGGATATAAAATAGCCAACGGATGCGGAGTAGGTTGGCGGATGCGAAATATATCCGTCATTACAACGCCGAGTTGTGTTTTGGTTACCAGAGCAGCCATCGCCAAGAACTTGTTGCCAAAAAACAAGATGTGTAAAGACGGAGTCAATAATTAGGTTGCTGCCGGTTAAGAGGGCCCTAGCGTTGGATATTGTTGCCTTGTAGCACATTCAACCTTGGACTGTGAATACTTGTCTGTTGCGCTGATGTCGTAAATATCGGCATACTAGTTCCAAAGGACTGGGCTCCCGGCCTGAGATTAAAGAGTCAGCCACATTCGCTCCCCACACGACTTCAACCTTGGCCGTCGACGCTTGTCTCTAGCCGGACATCAACCCGCTTTATTAGGAGGCCACCCGAACAGCAAAGTCAGAAATAGTGGGAGAATCCTAAAGTCTTGCGCATGTGCGTTGCGTTGGATGTGACGACTACGTAAGACACCTTTGTCGTGTACGGGTAGTCGGGCAGAATCCACATGGCGATGAGGGCGAATCCAATAGCCACCGTGCCCTCTATATATAACACTCGTCAGTATGGCTCTAAAGATGGCGCAGGAACTTCAGGGACCACAAAATTGTTTGACTAAAACTGGCCATTGCATCATACCTATGCAGCTGAAATCCAGCTTGAGGACCATCTGATTCTGAATAGAACCTATTGTATTACACCTATACCTTATACCTATGCAGCTGAAATCCAGCTTGAGGACTATCCGATTCTGAATAGAACCCATTATATTACACCCATGCCTCATACCCATGCATTTGGTCCACCCATTAGACCCACGCATGCGTAGGTGATCCTGCTTCCTTGAACTCCACAACTAATTGCATATGTATAACCTCGGCCATCAGATATCCTCATCGGATACATCGATAGGAGAGAGGGCGGAACTCTGCGATGTGCCAGCTGTCAACTGAGACTGGCTCGGGCCGGAACTTTGGGAGTCAAGGCCGGGGGTGAGACTCTGCGATGTGCCGGATGTCAACTCAGACTGGCTCGGGCCGGAGCCTTGGGAGGCAAGACCGGGAGTGAAACTCTTCGATGTGCCGGATGCCAATCAAGACTTGCTCGGGCCGGAGCCTTGGGATTCAAGACGGGAATCCTGGGCATGAGTAGGACCAGAGAGGTAGGGGTGCTGCGAGTCGCTTTCGTCATCTTCATCCAAGTCGCCGTGGCTGACACCCATCATTCTCTCCCTCTCCAACTCCTGCTGATAGAGTTCCTCCGATCGGGCATCGTGAAGATCAGCCATGGTCTTCCCAGAAGCACTGGAACCTTCATCAATAGCAGTCCAAAGCGACTTGAAGCGCAGATACTTACAGAAGCTCATCAACCTCGCTGTCAATGCTTTTCTGGTCCTCAAGAGCGTCATTGAGAGCATCTGTCGCTAGTTTTACCGCGCCCTCCATGCTGGCTTGTTGTGCGGCGG
The DNA here is from genome assembly GCA_030867305.1 of Colletotrichum zoysiae. Taxonomy (NCBI): domain Eukaryota; kingdom Fungi; phylum Ascomycota; class Sordariomycetes; order Glomerellales; family Glomerellaceae; genus Colletotrichum; species Colletotrichum zoysiae. The sequence goes on from MU842831.1 coordinate 86,497, forward strand.
TTGACGTTGCGCTGTACTCGGCAAGGATCTCAGTGTAGAGTCGGAAGGCCTCTCTGGCGTGGGACAGGAAATTGTTGGAGGACCTGGATCTAGCAAGCATCAAGTGCATGCTGGCCTGATGGGCTGGACCTAGCTGTGGCTCGTCGAGAAGGGTTGCGGCCATGCGCTCGGCCTGCTCGTGCTTTCCGGAGAAGTAGACATCCCAGGCGGCCTTGTAACGGACCTCGAAGACAGCTAGAAATATCAGCAACAGTTTACAAGCATTTATTTTTACATACCGGTGAGATTGTCAGTAGTGTTGACCGTCGCCATTGTGGGTTTTGGGGATGTCCGAGTTTTCTTGTTGGTGTGATGGTGTTGTTGTTTCTAGAAGGTTGACCCTGCCGCGGTGAAGTGAGCTGCGTCAAAGGTCAAGTGAGCAAACGGTTGCACTGCCTTTGTTTTTGTTGTCGTCCACTTGCCAGACACTCCGGATTGGTACGTAGGTACTTAGGAAAATAGGTAGAGTCCTGTCACATAAGTCAAGTACCAACGGCCAGTACCTAGGTAGCTAGAATCTCCTGTCTTGTCAACTGGCTTGCCTTTGGGAAAGAAAAACCTCATGTGTCAACCAGAAAAGAACAAGATATGCTACTTATCACTTTTGAAGGGTTCGTTGGCTTGGATGACTGCCTGTTTGTTCTAGATTAAGGACATTGTCATGTCTCTTGGCTAGGGAAGAGTCAGAATCAATAGAATAGTTATGGTAAAGGATCAAGCTGGTTCTTTGACCGTGACGTTCTTTCTTCACTTGATACTGTGCTGGCTGTCTAGAGGAACTGTATGAACATAACTAACTGGCTGGAAGGCAGTAGATGACTAGACATGACTATACCATTGGGCCCACTTCAATGTGCTGCTCAGTCTATCTAACCTACATATCTGTTCCTACCTCTCACCTCACCTGCTGCCTCCTCGGTCTGCCTGAAAATTTTCCACTCAGAAAACTCACTTACTCCATCAACCGATACATTATCATCACCGACCATCATCTTCCCGAATTCACATGGTTCCTAGCAACACTGAATTTTTACCCCGGAAAGAGGAGTATCAACCTCCACCGCCCACATCCTCCCCATTCCATCCATCCCCTCAAGCATCATTGTACAGAAGCAGACTGTACGAGAGGCATCGAAGCCCAAATGAACGACCCGGTCGCAAAGGCCCCCTCGCTATGGCTTCGAGGTTCCCGGTGTCGGTCCTCGACTTCGGGGATGGCAGGCCATACCAGCAGGGCATTCGCGATGGTCGAGTTCAAGCGCAAAAGGCTGGTACGAGATTCGAACGGAACCTTCGGAATGCGTGGATCGTTCCAGACCACGATGGAGAAAGGGTCCATCCATCCATCCATCTATCTCATCACCTCCATCGGCCGTCGCCCTGCCACCTACTGGTGGAGGTGGTGACGACGATCCCACGCGTCATCGCCGTCTTCCACCTGCTTCTGAAAACGACCAGCCTACGAAAAGATGTCCCAAATGTCAAGACAGACACCCTGTTTCGCACTTCATCCATGCGAAGTACCCCTCGAAAACTACCAAGTGGTGCACAACTTGTCGTGGACATCCCCCAACGCAGGTATGTTAATAAGTTGTAGTGGCAGTTCTATTACTAATTCCCTTATGGCCCGCCGTGAACCTGCCGCTGATGGTTCCTCTCAGGAGGGCTCAGCTATGCCAGCCGATACCCCTGTTACAGACATTCAGGAAAGTTCCACTCAGGAGGGCTCAGCTGTGCAAATCTACACCAAAGAAGCCTGCCATGATGCGGCAATTACCGACAATGAAGTCGGTGAGGAAAACACGGCCGTTGAGGATAGTTCCATTCGAATCACTCGATCAATGGCCCGCCATGAACCTGCCGCCGATGGTTCCTCTCAAGAGAGCTCAGCTATGCCAACCGACACCGAAGAAGTCTACCATGATGCGGCAATTACCGATAATGAAGTTGATGAGGAATATATGGCCTTTGAACAAATCGACGATGAAGATCCAGATTCGGACGAACTGTATGGAAAGCCTGGGATCCAAGACAGAAAAAAGAAGACACGCACACCCTCCGCCAAGAAGCTCGAGAAGCAGACTGCAAAGAGAGCTAGAGGAGGCAACTCTGACGGCTCAAGTCACGGTTCCTCACCCGAGCCCAAACGCAACAAGCCTGTACATGTCGGTCCTAAGTACGTAAGATACCACGTGTTCACAAAGCAAGACGTCGATTCTGTCATGGCTGGAGTCCCATTGGAGCCTCGCGCAGCTCGCCCAGCAAAAAGCGCATGGGAAAATTACAACAAGACGTTCAATTCAGCCAATGTCCAGCAAGTTTTGGAAGGAGTCTTCCTGGAGACATCGATGGAGCTTGTGACTCCAAAGAGTAAAAACCTTCGACACGATTCACTCGAAATATTGTTGAACTTCCCGGTGCTTCGCAACTACAACGCTCACGTGGTCAATCGAAAGACTAAGGCGAACAATTGGTGGCAGTTGGAAGGAAGAGATCCAGCTTCGCCAAATGTCGAGATCGTTGCGTTGGATGTGACGACTACGTAAGAAACCTTTGTGGATTAGTAGAGCCATACCCGTAGCGGTGTGTCTGCGCCTTACGTTTGTAAAACTGGTTGGTATATGGAAGAATCGGCAACTGTTCTCACCACGCTAGCAGCAGTCTCGGCAAAGGTTTGCTCCGACCCAGCCCCGCGGCACCCAGTTCAGCTAACATATCATCCTTCCCCTGTCAGCGCTTAGCAGGCGGAGCCCGGACCGACGTGTTGCGCCCGCTGTTGTCCGTACAGGAATGTGGACTCCTGGCGGCCTAAACCTAATGCCCCTTGAGACCGACCGAAATGATTTTTTCCTGGCCGTTGAGCTGCTGTCCGACGGTTCAGACGAATGATGTACACAGGACGACGCGGACAAGTGGATAGTCGGCATTCTCTGCCGACTCCGCCTCACGTCACTTCGGAAGAAGGGCACTGGACTGTGCAACCCCGCATCATTACCGATCGTGCTGATCAAGCCTGGCTATTCTTGGGCCGGCGGTCTTGTGAACATGTATCGTCCAGATTTCCGATCAAATTAGCAAGATGGCGGCGGCGGCGTGCTCGTGGACATGGAGTCGGATCAGTAGACCACGATCACGTTTTTGCTGTGGTTTGTGCGTGTGAGCGTCAAGACTTTGGCGGAGGAATCGTAGCAGCGAAGGCAGGCATCCGCGAAGCGGATTAGGCGCCGAACGGCACGAATAGACATCTCAACAAGCCAAGAAGTCCAACACCCGTCCAACGCAGCGTTCTAGCGCGTCTCCACGTGGCCGTCGTGGGGTCTCGGAGTGTCAGTGATCCGCGAGGCGTAGATCAAGGTTCAGCCGGGTTGTAACCCCTGTGCTTTCGATAGCTGGCGATCCTTCGCCCAGCCATTCGCAGGTTGGTTGCGGAGGAAACAAAAGAGACGTTCCCCTGTGCAGCGTGGGTTGGGGGTGTTGTCGGTGTGCGTGGAGTGAGAGTTGGGACGGGTGGGGGGAAAGCCCAGCGTGCGCTTAATTTGTTTCCCTCCCTCGTTATTTTTAGGCGACAGGGTGCTAGAGAAACAGAGACAAGCGCCGATGGCGGCTTTGCACTGCCCTACAAAGGCCGGGCATAGCAAGCTCCGGAAGGAGCGGAGCCAATCAGGCGTCGATCGCAAACAGGGGGGAGGGTTCGTAGAGGTGTCTTGTCTGCAAGTCTCATTGGGTCCAGGGCCGAGGAAACAATTCAGTCCTTTCCAGAGATGGAAGAAACAACAACTGGACCTATCATCAACTGCGAACTCGCAGGATTACGCTGCGGCCCCGGTCTGGCAAGGGTCTCTCTTCAAGAAACAACATTGCGGAGCCAGGCTGACCGGAGTAGTAGGTAGCAGGTATGTTAGCATGTCCAACTCATTTCGGACGACACAATTCCCGGGTGACGAATTCCCGGGAGCGCTGTTTGTTGCTTCTCTCATCCATCGACCCGCACTCGCACTCAGCCCCAGCCTATCCTGCATGTTGGTTGACGATGACATGTTGTCTTGCGCTGAAGGAATCGGCGGATGCGAATTCCTTCGAGATATATAACAATGCCACGCATCCCGTCTCCATGATGTCTTCTTTCTTGCATCTCATCACACAGTAATCACACAAGCTTTCCAGTCTACGGTTTCCTATCGTCTCTCATCTCCTTTCGTCTTTTTTTCTCTTTATTTCCTTGACGTCTCTGTTTCGGCATCTTCGTCTGCACCAGCCTGCCTCAACAATAATCAGTCGTCCGACCAAAAGAAAAACCATCCGATAAATCAGACAAAATGCACTTCACTCCCGCCGCCGCCGCCGCCATCCTGGCCTTTGCCTCTTCGGCCTTCGCTGCTCCCTACACCACAAGCAGCAGCTCTCCCGCAGCGCAGACTTCCACCGCCGCACCTGTTGCCGCTCCCACGCTGTCTCTGACCCAGCAGCTCTTCCTCTCCGACACGTGAGTCCACTTACACGCTCCTTCCCAGCCCGGGAACCCGAGGGACCCACCCAAATACTAATGGGCCCACAAAGCGCCGCCGACCGCTTCAAGCTCCTTCCCGATGACAAGCAGTTCGTCTTCGACTTCAATCAGCCCCAGGCCAACCCCGGCAAAGGCGGCGAGCTCGTCGCCGCCAACCGCAAGGCTTTTCCCGCTCTTGTCGGTACTGGTTCGGGAATGGTTAGTCTTTCCTTATAAATACTAGGTTTAGTGGATAAGGAAATCTGACACTTCTTTATAGGCAGTCGGTCGCGTATCGCCGTGTGGTATGAACACTCTTCACGTTCACCCGCGCTCTGCCGAGCTCCAGATCGTCGTCGAGGGCCGCCTTATCACCGAGATGACGCCCGAAAACGGCGTCGTCGAGGCCGCCGACGGCAAGACCCGCCGCGTAATCCGCACCGAGCTGGGCCCCTTCCAGATGACCCCCTTCTACCAGGGCTCCATCCACAGCCAGTTCAACCCGGACTGCGAGGACGCCGTCTTCGTCGCGAGCTTCGCCGCCGAGGACTTCGGTACCGGCCAGGTCGCCGACAGCACCTTCGCCTTCAGCGACGACCTGATCGCCGCCACCTTTGGCCAGAGCATCGCCGGCGCCGACATCGACCGCGTCCGCAAGGCCATCCCCGCCAGCATCGCCCTCGGCGTCGAGGAGTGCCTCAAGAAGTGCAACATCAAGAAGCGCTCCTTGTAAAGGGAAGACGTTGCGCACTGCGGTTCATGAGTACATGCAGCATCACAAACGATAATGGTATTATAGGGAGCGGGATAGAGTTCGGGTCTTGGGTCAACGGCGTTTCTTGTGGTCGGCGGTCATTTTGTTCGGGTTGGTCCACGGCACAGTTATAGGCATAGGCTTGCATCAGCGTTTCTGTTTTTTTGGTTTTTTTCACTTGACTTCCCCTTCTTTTTATCCCTTTTTATCCCTTTTCTTCACCTTCGCTCTTCTCTCTGTCTCTGTGTGTCATGGCATGCGGGATAAGAACAGAAGGGGCATTTTTAATTTTTAGAAAAAACCTGTACATACGCACTAAAATCACCACCAACACTCACTTTGGAGGGAAAAGTTGTGCCACGCCCCCCATGTTCTCGGTGACAATAGCGCCTTTCATGATATCTAAATAGCCCCGTTTTCACGGAATATAGTCACCAGTGCTTGATTAAGCTATACACAAGCTTCGGACGAGACCATAGTCACATATAAGGTCCCGAATATTGGGGCCATGCGTGATTTAGAAATGTCGTTTCGGTGCTATTCCAGCCATAACTCGTCTCTCAACCTACTAAGGTAGGTAATTAGTGGAAAGCTCGGTGCTCAAGTCACTGCTCAAGGCCGGCCACCGTCGACCGTCATTTTTCTTTGACGTTTCTTAGCTACCAGTTTGCCTTCCGCCTGTCTGTCTGGACCTGGACCCATCTGTTTTCCTCTTCTCCTTGCTTCCTCTCCACATCACTTCCTCCCTGCCCATCCTGACCACCTTCAAGCCCAATTCTGGCTCCCACCCCCCCCCCCCCCCCCCCAATACTTCCTACCCTCCCTGGCCGCCCGGAGCCTTGACTCTCACGTGGAGGTGGGACAAACAAACAGTGACATCCTAGAGCTACCCACTTGAAGGCCCTCTAGGGCACCTACCCACCAGGTGACGGGGAAACGCTCACCTCACTTCACGTCAATTGTTGATTCTCCAGAGAGGGGCAAAGACACGGTCACCCGAAAAAGCCGACAATACGAGGCTGGGCTTCCGTAAATACAGCATATTACTAGGTACCTTTCGACCTTAGGATGTCCATCACACTTCCTTCTTCCAATAATGGTTGCGAGCGACATTAACAACCTGGACGGTATGAGATTGTCCCCCACGGTTTGTTTTGCGTTCTAACAATTTCACAGCTGTATTCGGCTACAGATACCGAGAGGTTTGGATAGCCTACGGTCGAGAGGAATACGAGACTGCAGAGGACCTGGTCGAACAGCTTCTCATCGAGCCACGACTTGCACCTCCGTTCTGACACACTCAATCAAAGATACGCTGCTTTCTGACCATCTGGCTGATTCGAAGCATGGACCTAGGTTGCGTAGATTTGTCCAGTGTGACTTTGATACTTGTCTGGTTGAGGCGTCGTCGAGGCCGACCACGGCCCCTCCGCCACGGTATACCGCTCTAATATACATACCTGAACCCGGCAGCCCGCTTCTCCTGCTTCAAATCGACGGGGAGCTTCTCGCCACCCTCAGCTAGGGCCGCCGCGTCCTGCTCCGCCCTCTCCAGCTTCTTGTTCTCCCACTTGTGCAGGTACCGCAGCACGAGGGCGAGCACGCCGACCACCACGCAGATGGCCGCGTTGGCGCTGCCGCCGGGGATGTACTGCGGGCCCGTGCTGCTGGGGTACAGGTAGCTCCCGTAGATGGTCGCCGTGTTGCCAATCATGTTGGCGATGGCGATGCAGGCCGACCGCTTGACGAGGGGCCGGGGGAAGGAGTTTGCCACCCAGGACACAATGATTTGATACGCAGTTATGGCGCCCATAGGCATTAAGAACATGGCAAAGTAACGGGCTCCGGTGTTGGTCGAACCGGTGGCGATGGCGTTGCCAATGGCTGCGACGAGGGTCAGGCAAAGAATGTGCAGAGAGCGGTCCTTCGTCTTGGCGGAGGACCAGGTGACGTAGAGCGAGGTGAGGAACGTCGCGGCCTATCAATCTCAAGTTAGCCAGGGCCTCCCCAAGAAACACACAACGACAAGACGGTCTCCGTGGTCCACTTACCCAAGCGGGCGCAGTGAGCAAAAGCGTTTCGATCTTGCCGTACCCCAGCGTGCCCACGATGGTCGGGAAGAAGTACTGGAACGTCTGCGAGATCAAACTGACGTGCTGCATCAGGACGAAGATGTACAGGCGGTAGTCGCGCACGGCCATCTTGACGCCGTCCATGATGCCCTGCTCGCCGTACGTGTCGGCCTCCTGTATGTCCTCGATCAGGCGCCAGGCGGCGTACGCGCGCTCCTCGTCCGTCAACCACTTGGTCGTGTGCGGGTAGTCGGGCAGAATCCACATGGCGATGAGGGCGAATCCAATAGCCGCCGTGCCTTCGCAAATGAAGAGCCATCTCCAGCCAGCGAGACCCATGTCGCCCTCCAGGCCGCCGAGGATTCCCGCGCCGAGCAGGCCGCCAAACATGTTGGCCAGCGCGTTGCCGGCGTAGAGGTAAGCGATCCGGCGGGTCAGCTCGGCGCGCGTGTACCACGAGCTCATGAGGAACACGGCGCCCGGGAAAAAGGGCGCCTCGACGAAGCCGAGGAAGAAGCGGATCACTATGAGGTGCGAGAAGCTGTGCGCCGCGGCGTTGCAGGTCGAGACGACGCCCCAGAGGCAGCACGAACCTGCCAGGTAGAAGGACGGCCTCACGCGCGTCAGGAGCAGGTTTGAGGGCAGCTGCATGAGGAGGTAGCCGACGAAGAAGATGGAGGTCGCGAGGTTGAAGTCGGTGCCCGTCATCCCCAGGTCCTTCTCGAGGGTACCCTGCCGGGCCTGAGCGAGGTTGGAGCGGTCAAGGAAGTTGAGGAGGTACTGGGCATGCGGTCAGGATGGAAATGTCTCTGCTTGCCAGGCGACCCGGCGGGTTCATTATGCGACTCACCATGACGACGAGCGTCGGCATGAGGCGCCGGTCCACGCGCTTCAGGAGGGACTTGTCCATGGCTTTGTGCCATGCCTCGTCTTGGCCGGTGAAGTGCTGCGCCCATTCCACGGGGGTTGGGTTCGCAGCCGTGGGCTTGACGCTGACATTGTCGGACTTGACGACGTTCTCGTCTTGTTCAATGCTTGGCTTATTGGCGTCCATCTCGACGGAGTGCCCGCTATACGGACACTAAGATAGCGCAGGGTATCGGATATAATGGAGAGGAGCGAGGGACGACCTTGAAGAGTGTTCCTCCGTGAGAATAGCTCGGGGATGCCCTTTTTGTACAAGAGGGATCCATTACCCCGTGGGGATGAAGGCGGGGGAAGGGGGGGAATGAGGGGAAACTGCCGTGGCATGGCTCCGCGGCTCGGGAGATGGACTACCGAGACAGTCGAGCGGCATTCTCGCCGATCTCAAACGTGGGGTGGTTGGAGTCATGACAGCATCGCATGCGGGTGAGATGCTGATCCGAGCGGCATCTCGAGACTCCAATTCGCCGATGCAACCTCAGACAGTTCTCCATCTCAACGTTGGAGACCGGCACAAATGCCGCCGTTCGCCCCTGAGGTTGACGCCGTTTTCGTCTCAACGAACGGGACGCCCGATGCTCGCACCAATTGGGGCGATGCGGCCTCGTCTCTGGTAATTGACTGTAATGACATGGTAGTCTAAGTAGACTATCGTCCCTTCAGCCGGCTTCTGCAGATCTGTAGGCTTCGGGGTTTTACGAGCCGAGGCCGTCATCTCCAACCACTCAGCTTTCTTATTCCGGAACTCCAAAACAGGCGCTAGACACACCAGTTGCTCAAAAACAACATTCACTGGCCGGGTCAGCGTCTGGGTATAGCAGCATGTACGTCGTTGATACTCAATTATCTTCCTGCGCCAGTAAGCAAAGGCTTCTACGGTATCGTGTATTAAAGCCAAAAGGCGCTTCGCATAGCCTTCCACTTACACATACAATGGATGGAATGTGCCTCCAAGAAGGACCTATATTGATGCCATGAAAGACGAAAACATCGTGATCAAGCCACCTCGGTAGTAGGAAGGTATTGCCCTTCTACCTGGAGGCCTGCTCGTTGTGTTTCCTGGCAAAGACTGCAGCAGCTGTAGCTTATAACTGAGTGAGGGCCAACTTAGATCTCTGTTGACCTTTGCTACTGTCAAGTGTTTATTCGGCAGCGAATACTTCATCAACAACCTAGAGCGCTGTAGTAGGTCTTAAGGAAGTGTTCAGACCTAGATGGGTTCCCATCTCAACCGCATCACACCGGAAGAGGTGATTCTTGGCTGGGGTGTATGAAGTTGTGCTAACTTCATTGACTCTGTCGAGATGGAACCCATCGCCGTAGTCGACAAAAACTATTGCGCGCGGGTCGAGGGATCCATGAGCGGCACTGAAGGCGACGATATTTCGCCGTCCGTTGGCGCTCAACCCGGTTGTCTCAAGCGCTACCAATCTCAAGAGAACATTGACATATCTTGAAATTCGTCCGCGAATAAGCGACTTCTCACCGCATTCGTGCCAATGGCCAGGTTCGCGGCAGAATCATGCTGAAGGAATTGTCCAGCTTTAAATGGGCCAGCGACAGCTCGACTTCCCATGCATCGGGTTGAGAACGAGTGAAATGCCACTACAGCTACATTCCATTTCACTGCAGAGACCCACCAATCTTGTGTTTCGTTTGAAAAACGTTGAAGACCGCTTGATGTAGAGGTAGGAAGTGTTGTATCATTTACGGCATATCGCCGAGCACTGTGCTGGTTCCCTAAGCCTATATCACGGTTCATGGCTGACAGTCACGCTTCAACTACAATCATACTGGCAGCTGCTATCCTGAAGTATTGCCGTATAAATTGTGTTTCTTGGCCTGCTGGCGATTGTTCCTTTGCCCGAATTCCATCCTCCTGGCTCATGGCCGACCACCAACATATCCCTAGTACGCACCGATCAGATCAGGAACAGTCTCCAATAGCGTCCTGAGACTTGCACGTCGCCTTGGAAATCTACGCACATCGAGGTGGGCACATTCCTGGATGCAATGCCGCCACCTTTCCGTGTGTCACTCATCCAAGCCGTCTGTCACTTAGGGAGCAATCTTTGCCCAAACCATCTGATTGAACCAACGGATCGTTTGGGCCGGATCCTCCCATGCGGAGAAACAGCGTTGTTGTCCCATATCGCGTGGCACCCTCCACTCACGGCTTTAACCAGAAGACGAGCTTCAAGTGTTGGCTTCGCGTTTCATATCTCTGTCCAATCCGTTACGTACTTGGCGGCTGGTGAGTAGTTGGTTTGGTGGCTGGCATGTAAAAAGCTTGTGAGCCAGCCATGCGTCGATCGGTGGCCGAAGCTCGAACCGCAATTTAACGCAACCACAAATTCAGTGAAATTCCCAAGAAGATGCGCGGTCCAACTCCAAGCGGAGATTAGCTGATGGCAACGTCTGGTGCCGAACCTGAGATTCTGCCTTCATCTTACGACTCTGCAAGTCAAACTGCGAGAACCTAATATGATTAACAGCTGATGGCTCCAAACAAAAAGTAAGCCTGGCTGCTTCCGGACCAAAGGAAAAAAAACATGACGACGAGTATCCAATCCATTATGTTGCGACGTTAGAGACGTCAATTGAGAACTCGGGTCTATCTACAAGCTCTGTATAGTGGTATAGATAAGCTCTAGGATGGCTTCTCGTGTGATGCTGTCCGCGGAGCAGAGCGTGCTGCATCCCTTAAAAGCAAGCAAATCATGCTGACCATAGCGGGCGTGGTATGATCAAAACTCTTGCTCGAAGGGTAAATGACTCTCAGTGCAATCTCTTCCGTTCGTGATCACGGCGAGTGCCCGGCAAAATGCGCAAGTTATCAGTTGGGTACGCGAATTTCTGGATATCCTCATGAAACAACAGAACCACACCCGACTGGCATCTGGGTCTCGGTTCCGAGTTCCGGCACGGCAAGGACGGTATCAAGATTTGGACTCTCCGCGTTGAAGTGCCCGGCTGACGATGGCATGAAGCCACGGGGGTAGATTGCGCGGCCGACGTCACTCGCCGACATATGATGAAGTCGGCCGAGTCAACAAGTACGGCTTATGGCATCTCTGCACGATGTTGCACAATTCATGCCGGCAATCTTTCCTTTGGCAAAAGTGTCCTACTGTTAGACGTATGTAGAGGCCGATGCCGCCCCGGATCTATCGCACGGCCACCGTCGCTAGATCGCCTTTGGCGCCTTCAGTGACGCCTGACAGAACCAGGACCGCCTCTGCCGTCGGCTCGCCCACCTGGGAGAAAGGGGGGCGGTGAGGTATGGGGGCTCACTCTTGTTGAGAGGTCGATCCATTGGAGAATTAGCTCGGCTTTTTCCCTCAGAACACAGAGCACGTGGTTTGAGAATGGTGGAGGACTTGGGACATGAGGCTCATGCAAGACGTCCACATTCCCTTGCATGGTGCGCCGGCTTGTGAGACAAAGCTCAACAATAGGGTAGGAGGTATTATCCGTACGCGTAACTTGTAAGCGGAAGAGATGTTCATCTCCTTCTGGGGTGGCCTGTTTGGCGAAGCAGGTTGGCGAGGTTCGACAAAGCGCTAGCATGTTTCGGTATATAGCGCAAAGCGGTGCAGCGACCGACAGACGATCCTCCTCTCTCGAGGCGACGCGAGGTCTGAGCTTGCTGGACGAGGAGAAGAGTTCAAACTTGGACAGACGAGCGGCCCACTTTCTTGTGTCTTCTAGGCCTCGACCTAGTGGAGCTCGTTCCAGACATCGTGAGCTTTTGGGTTTCCACAAGCAGTAGGCAAGGCCGCGGGAGGCATGTGGCGTTCTGGAGAGCTGAAGAAGAGCGCGCTGCCGCGTTCCAGTTCATGGTGGTAGCGGGTATTTCTGACGGGGTAGGGGGGGCCGAGGAGGAATGATTGATTCATGCGGCCTTTTCCACCTCGTCTGTCTGACGTTCCCAAACGGGAATATCCAGTTCTCAGGAGGCGGTGGGGGCACAGCAAGCCGGCGACTGGACAGGACGTCAAGAAGGGGGAAAAAGAAATAAGAAAATATCAGGAGGGAAAAACAACAACAATAGAGGCACAGTACAAGGACATTGTGGAAAAAAAAAACGAATAACAACAAACGGAGGTACGTAGCCAAGGCGGCCCCTCTTGAGGCCGCACAGGTACACAATGGTTATAACCTTATGCAAGAGGGGAAAACAACAGCCGCAACAGTATAACTATCAATTTCCTGGCGTGCTACCACACACATCCTGTCAACGTGGAATTAAGCTTGAAGGTTAAGATTGGATGACGAGGGGCGCGTGCGATGCCTTTCGGCTGGCAGGTTCTTTAGACATCAACATTATACTTGTCTGTCTTACCGACGAATCAATTTGTCCATTGACATCGCTTCTTCTGGCTCTTTGCGCCCAAACAGTCAGTGGTGTGATGTGAGAAGCCTCATCTTAATTGCTCACCCGAAAAGGCAACGCCCTCTCCTCACTAGTCCAACGGCGTGATGGCAAGTGTCAAATGCTGCGTTGGTGTCTCTACCGAGTCAACCTACCCCTTTTCCCCTGTCGTTTTCTGAGCAGTCCGACCAATCAGGGACCCATGGGGCCATGGAAGTGTGCATGGCTTCGCGGCTAATGTGCGGAGATATGCATACTTATGCAGGTACTGGAGTCTAATGACACCAGGTACGTACCCGCCTTACCATCCTCGGTCCCGCTGGAGCCCGTGCCCTCATTTCGTTTGCTCCAGACGGCAGCAACGGCTCGATCGCACCGCACCCCTCATTGGTTGCTTGGAAGGATTAGTCAAGCTTTGCCGAGATGATGGCCAAGTCTGATTGGCGAGCCCGTCTGAGGTGCCAATTTTCATAATCTCATTTCCCCCGAGGCCTCGAATCCTTGGACTTGTTCTCTTCGCGTCTTGGTTTTCAGCACCGCCCAGCGTCAGTATCGTGGCTCGACTGCTTACCCCGGTCTGACCGCCAAGCATTGTTACTGCGAGTACTACTATTCAGTCTTTACCCACCGCCTCAATGTCGCCATGACCAACCAGCATCCTTGTGCCCGCCCCTCAAAGGAGGCCTGCTCGAACCATCGGCTGTCCTCCCCGTTCTGGTTCTGCCATGTCTAGTCTAGGTAGCCAGCAGGGGAGGGGATCGCGCCCAAGGTTGTATTCGCCTCTCTATGCCTCTGCCCACGGTCCAGTCAGTCGCAGTCAGTACTCCGTAGTGTAGGGAGTACTGTAGACCGGGTGGTGGCCAAATGTTCCCCAGGCTGGGTTTGGTGAACCCCCCCCATCATTACCCTCTCTCATTTCATCGTCGACCCATCCCGCTACCTCCACCCTCGCTCGTTCTCCTCTTCCTCTCTCTTGTCCTTGCACCGTATCCTTACGCCTTGCCCAGTCTCTGATTTGGAGACGTTCCGCTCTTTACACCGACATTCGTTGTCTCTACCCTTCCACGCCTGAAGGAATCACGTTCATTACGAATCCAACACGCGCGCGCGCTGTTGCTACTTGATTTCCCTGTATCGATGTTATAGCACTGGAACCCGACGCTCAAACTACAACCGCCGCTGTTCACCAACTCGCTGCGCCACCCGTCAACTTTCCAAGACTTGGGTCTTGCTTTTGATTCATCTCTGGAGGATACCACATCAACTCTCTTCGAGACCCCGCTTCACAGATGAAGCTCTCTACTATCCAGGCCGTCCTCGGCTCAGCCTTGGTTCTGCTGTCCGCCCAACCCGCCGAAGCGAATGATGGCTCTCACCGCCACCTTCACAAGCTGAAGGATGCCTTCAGGCTTACCAAGAAGACCGAGAAGCTTGCCGAGAGGGCCCTCGTGCAGAGGACTTCCGACGGCAAGGCCATCTGCAGTTTGCCCAGTGATAGCGACCTGGTCCACGTGCCAGGCGCTTCCAACAACGGCTTCGCCATGAGTCCTGATCAGACTTGTGTGGAAGGCAGCTACTGCCCGTTCGCCTGCAGGCCCGGGAAAGTCATGGCGCAGTGGGAGCCTGGCTCGTCCTACACGTACCCGTCTTCAATGGTGAGAATCTTTCATGTTATCATGGTCGGGTGCAATGACTGACCAACTCAGAACGGTGGCCTCCTCTGCGGCCCTGACGGCAAGGCCGTGAAGCCCTTCAAGAATTCACCCTACTGCGTCGAAGGCGCTGGCACTGTCGAGGTTTACAACGAATGTGGAAGGACCTTGTCTTTCTGCCAGACTGTTCTGCCCGGCAACGAGGCCATGCTCATTCCCAGCGTCATTGACAAGTCCATCACCCTTGCTGTCCCTGACCCCAGCTACTGGTGCGGCACAGCTGCTCAGTGAGTCTTTCCCAAGCCCCTCGAGGAGAAACACCAGTACTAACACCGGCCAGCTACTACGTCAACCCTCCAGGTGTTACCGATGAGGGCTGCATCTGGGGCGACCCGTCCAAGGCAGTCGGTAACTGGGCTGCCTACGTTGCAGGCGCCAACCAGGATAGCCAAGGTCGCACTTTCGTCACTCTTGGCTACAACCCCATCTGGGAGGGTTCGGCACTCAAGAACACGAAGCCAACGTATGGCGTCAGGATCGAATGCCCCGAAGGAGGCTGCAACGGCACGCCTTGCGCCATTGACCCCTCTTCCAGCGCAATTGGCGATGTGCTCAGCAACCTTGCCGGCACCGGCGCCGGCAACGCCAAGTACTGTGTCGTTACTGTTCCAAAGGGGAAGAAGGCTCACATTGTCGTCTTCCCTCTAGACGGTTCCGGCGGTGGTAAGTCAGATGACAAGGATGACAAGAAGGATGACAAGAAGGACGACAAGGTCCAGATCCTGGAGGCCAAGCCTACGCCGTCCCCGACGCCCACTCCCACGCCTACGCCCACGCCGACTCCAACACCGACCCCGTCATCGTCTTCTTCCGCCCCGCCGACGTCCAAGAGCCCCAGTGTCAAACCCTCCAGCTCTGCTTCTGATCACTCCAAGACTGCGACTCCTACCGTCATCCCCGGTATTTTCCATGAGAACGACAACTCAACGACGTCCATCGATTCCGAAGTGACGACCTCTAAGCCGGCCGCTGCCACCGCGACGGAAGAGTCTGCGCCTGCAACCACCTCGAAGGAGAACGAAGGTGCCAAGCAAGGTGGTGGCGCTGTTGCCGGCCTCATCGTTGCGGTTGTTGCAGCTACTTTCCTGTACTGATTGGGACCTGTCAGTCGCACGTCTTCGCTTCTTCCCAGTCAGCCAGCAGCAGCAGCCCATTCTTCGCTTCAACGTCTACGCTCGTCAACGACGACACGGCGCCATCCCTCTTTTGCTGTCACGCCGGCCTCCGACCCCAACGTCTCGGACCCAGCCCACTCAGTCGGATGTAATCTTTTCAACCTATGGGCAAGCACGCTTGTCCCGTACGCTATCGCGCTGCTGGCTCTTTTTCGCTTCAAACCGCCGCTTACGACCAATGCGGCAAGCTTTATATATATGCCGGCAACAGATGGCACATTCATCATTTGCGACTTATCTGGACGTACATAACCGGAGCTCGCGGCATAACCGACCGCGACGATTTAGTGTTTATTGTCTCAGCGTTCTCGTGCCCACGGCATGAGCAGGCAAAGCTTTCTTTCGGGTATCTTCTGCTCGGCTCCTCCGACGAGGGGCACTTTATATCTTCTCTTTTGGATTGGTTTGCTTCTCATCTATACCCATTTATGCACGCATTACTTTTTTCTTTCTTTTTTAACATATATATTGGAAGAATACGTGGAGGGATATGTGGAGAGGATTCTATGCGGAATGGAAACATTAGTCATGACACGAAGGGGATGAGATGAGGTACCTTGGACTGGAAAAATCCCATTCTACGGGGGATGACTTTTTAACGCAGGGCTCGGGATTGGAGATTTGAAGGACTGTATTGTGGATGAGCCCTGCCTAGTGAAGGAGTTGATACAAGAGTTGGTGAGGTTTGTGGACGAGCCAGGCGATGGCCTTCCTGAGCATCGGCCCTGTGCCTTGTTCTAGATCGTCCGGCGCCGCTCAGATTCGCACGGGGAA
Organism: Colletotrichum zoysiae; assembly: GCA_030867305.1. Classification (NCBI taxonomy): domain Eukaryota; kingdom Fungi; phylum Ascomycota; class Sordariomycetes; order Glomerellales; family Glomerellaceae; genus Colletotrichum; species Colletotrichum zoysiae. The sequence continues at coordinate 102,808 of MU842831.1, forward strand.
CAGATGTTATAGGGCCTGCCGCTTGACTAGATGGCCTAATCAACCAGTGAAATACACGTCACATCAGCAATCGTTGTCCGAAAGCTACGCCTTGTGCTATGCCCAACATCTAATCGCGCGTGAGACTCGCTGATAGGTTCCTGGCAACCAGATGCGCTTGCCGCATGTCCAACGCGCCAGTGAAGCTTTCTTGGGTGGAATCAGGGCAGGCAGGGTGTGGCGAACGCCGGTATACCATTAGGGAAAGCGTGGCTCAGCTCGAGGCAGAGGGTGAAGGGAGCTGTGAACAGGGTATCATTTCTTTCTCTTTTCCCCACGCGAAGCACATCTCTACCCAGAACATCATTTTCTTATGTTTTGTAACTTTCCCTCTCCTAGGATTTCTGATCTTGAGATCTTGAGCGGGGGGGGGGAAGTCCCGCAATCATGCCATTCTCGTCCCGTTTCACCCCTTGACCCACCCGGGCACATGGTCGAGGTCCAGATCCTCCTCGTACTGCCTCTCCCGGACTGCTGTCCAGGGGGTCGGCCACCCGGCCAGCACGGGGCTCTTCTTGGTGGCGCCCATGACGGCGAACCGGCCCTGCGAGTGGGCGACGAAGCCGTGCATGAAGCCGAGCTGGATGAGCGCCGCGACGTTCATCTCGACGTCGTCCATCTCGACGGGGCTGTTGCCCCAGATGAGGCCCTCGTTGGGGCGGAGCTTCCGGGGCCCGCCGGGCGGCGGGACTAGGGTCGAGGCCGACTCGTGGGACACGGCCGCGAGGAAGGCCGGGGAGGCGGACGTAGAGGAGAGCGAGGACGCGGGCTTGGAGGGGACGTAGCCCTCGAGGCGGTGCTGAAGGTAGGACGCCGTTGTGTGCAGGTCGACGAGGTCGAGGGTCGCGGCGCGGCGGTTCGTCGCGGCGGCGGTGGAGGACGCCTCGTCCGGCCCCGGGGCGTATGTGAGGAGGAAGGTCTTGCGCGCGAGGGAGCGCCAGAGCAGGGGGCGGAGGCGGTGGGTCAAGAGGAGGAGGAGGCCCTTGTCGAAGAGGTACTTTTCGTGCTGCGCGAGGGTGTGCTGGAAGAGGACGAAGTCGCCCCGGCGGATGGATTGGGCCAGGGGGTGATAGACGGGCGCGAGGGTGGCGGCTTCCGGGCGGGAGAGGAGGAGCTGGGAGGGCAGGCGGCCGAGGAGGAGGTTACTGGGGATCAGGTAGGAGAGGACGAGGGCGCGGTGGGAGGCCAGCGGGGGCGGGATCTGGAGGTAGGCCTCCTCGAGGCAGAGGGCGGCGCGGAGGAAGTGGCAGTTTGCGAGGTTGAAGCGGCCCAGGTAGTAGAGGAAGGTGACGCGCTGGGCGGCCGGGTAGAGGGAGAGGGGCGGGGAGTTTGTCGAGATGTTTGTGAAAATTTGCTTCGCGAGGTGCGTTCGCCGGCACTGTTGGCGGTTAGCGCCTTCATTACGTGTTTCATAGGCATAGATGTGGTGTGAAGAGGCATGATATATATGTCTGTGAGAGGGGTGAGGAGAAGTAAGACTCACAGCAAAGAGAAGTTTCAGCACGAGATTGGCGAACATATAGACGCCAACCTTCTTGCCCTCGGGCTTGCTGTAGCGCGCGCTGGAACGGTCCGTCAGGCAGGTGGTGAAGATCTTCTGGATGATCTCGGCCGAGGACTCGGCGATGGACTTGCGGTCGTCGGCGTCGACGTTGCGGATGTTCCGCGTCAGGTCCGGGCGGCGCGAGAGCATCATGGTCAGCCGCGCGAGGGACTCGCAAAGCGACATGGCCGTCTTGAGGAGCATGCCGCCATAGGTCGGGTGAGCGAAGGCCGTGCTGCAAGAGCTGTGGGGGATGTTAGTCGCGCGCGTTCGTTCAGCGGATGGCGCAGCATCTCGGGAGTGGTCATCCAGAATGGAGGTTGAGGGTGGCACGTAGAAGGCGTGCGAAAACTCACTTCACCAGCCCGCTGAGCAGCGTATGCGCACCCAAAAGGTCGTCATAGTTGACATCGCGCCAAAAGAGCATGTAGTCCTTCATGAAAGTCACGAAGCCCGGCCACGGCGAGCCCTGACCCTCGGGTACGTCGTCCTCCTCCGGTAGGCATTTCTCAATCGTGTTCTCGAGGGCCGTACTGGTGCTGCCACTGCCTCCGCTGCCGTTGGTGTGCGGCGAGGAACGGAACTGCGTCTTGAGCTCCGAGGCGAGAGCATGATATTGCTGGTTCGCGTTGGGCTCGACGAGCAACCAGTTGCGGAGCTCGTCGCTGTTCTGGGCGCGGACGAAGGTGCGGATTTGTGTCAGGAATTGGATTAGGAGGGACATCGTCGGCGCCGCTTTTGTAGGCGGGAGACTGAGAGGCGGTATGGTCCAAGTACGCTAAGGGGGTGCGGAGTGAGCGCTGGGGTGAGACGTGAGTGATACCCCACGGGTCGTGTTGAGAGTCGACAATGGGTACAGGTTCAAGGTGAGAGAGAGCCTAAGGTGAGGGTGAGGTGAGAGGTGGATTCTTCGGCATGCGGGGAGCGGAGCAGGGGTGCGTGCTCGGTGAGGTCGCGGCATCATCCCGGGGCACCCCGACCCGACGCGATTTGGTGGTTTCTTGACCTTTTTTCCACCTTTAATTTCACATGCAACGTGGGTCTGGATCTCAGAGCGAGGCAGAAAACATTTTACGATGGTCCCATAGACGATATAATTTTCCCTCTTGGCCCATTTCGAGTTGTACATATTTGCCTCTCCGGACACGTCGAGCCTAGAATCCCGCCATAGTCACCGCAATCTGAGCGGGAAAGCGGCTCCAAGTCACTGAGACCTAAGCGTGCATGCAGTCTTCCTATTATGCTCGGCCGGCGCGTAGCCTGGAACCATCCTGGCGCGCCGTCCTATCTCCCATCCTTTACACAGACTCGACGCGCTGCACGACAATAGCAGTGGCCGCGCCGCCTCCGTTGCAAATCGCAGCGACGCCGTATTCGCCAACCTTCAGCTGGTGAAGCAGGGTGACGAGAATCCTCGATCCGGAGCTTCCCAAGGCGTGGCCGAGGGAAATGGCTCCTCCGAGAGGGTTAACGCGGGCACCCTCCAATCCGAGAATCTGTGCAGTGCAAGTGAGCAACTAGTTGAGCCGCGCGGCGACGGACTGGAAGGACTTACCTTCTCGTTAGCCTTGATGACCGCGGCAAAGGCTTCGTTGAATTCCCAGACGGCAACCTGGTCCTTGGTAATGCCGGCTCTCTGGAGCGCAATGGGAACTGCCTTGGCTGGGGCAATGGGGAAGTCCACCGGGTCAACAGCGGCGTCGGCCGACCCGCAAATCTTGGCCAGCACACGGGAGCCTGATCCGTATTGTTGCGCAATCTCCTTGCTACCCAGCACGAGCGCGCTTGCGCCATCGTTCAGCGTGGAAGAGTTGGCGGCAGTGACGGTGCCGGTGCCGTCGCGCACAAACGCGGGCTTCAACGTGGGGACCTTGTCGAACTTGACGTCGAGATAGCCCTCGTCGGCCTCGATAACGGTGTTGCCCTTCTTCCCGGGGACGGTCACGGGTGCAATCTCTTCGGAAAAGGCATTGGCCTTCCACGCTGCCTGAGCGCGCTCATAGGACTGGATGGCGTACTGGTCTTGCATCTCGCGAGTGATCTCGTACTTCTTGGCGGTGTTCTCGGCGCAGTTGCCCATGTGGAACTGGTCGTAGACGTCGGTCAGGCCGTCCTTGATCAGGCCGTCCTCCATCTTGACGTGGCCGAACGGCGGCAAGCTGGACGACCGAGGTACGTAGTAAGGAACCCTCGTCATGTTTTCCATGCCGCCGGCAATCTGCGCTTCGGCCAGACCCAGCTGGATGTTTTGCGCAGCGAAGACGACAGCCTTCAGACCAGAAGCACAGACCTTGTTGATGGTGATGGCCTCGACGCTCGACGGGAGGCCGGCAAAGATCAGGGCCTGGCGAGCCGGCGCCTGCCCAACAGATCCCTGCAGCACGTTTCCCATGTACACGTCGGTGATCTTATCGACGGGGACTTTGGACTTTTCGAGGGCGGACTTGATGGCGACGGCGCCGAGCTGTGGCGCCGAGACGCTGGTGAACGAGCCATTGAACTGATGCCCGAGTTAGTGACCGACCCGGATCTAGACTGACTTGCTAGCGGTTGGCTACCTTTGCTGTTGGCGTTCTCGATGCACTGAGGATGTATGCATCCCGGACCTCTTGCCTAAGCGCAGCTCTTGTGGAAAACTGGCGGGCCGCCGCTTGCCTGGCGAATTGGCTGGGGAGCCTTGATGACTGTCTCGAGAACATGATGATTACTGTGACGACTGGTATATGTTTGCAGCAGGTAGCACGAGATAATGACAACGGCGAGAGGAGATTTGAGACGACCTCACAAACGTGAACAGGAAAGTTAAGATGACAACGGCTTCACAATTCGAGAGGGATGGATAGCAAGCATGTGGATGGCGCAGGACGGCAATAACTACCCCAGGTCCTGCGGTCTTCCTCGGCTTAAGAGGGGGGGGGGGGGGGGGGTGGCACGGGCGGGGCCGAGCTTCACAGTAGGTAAGGAATGCAGCTGTGAGGTCACCCGAATCCCCCCCAGGTCGATGTGCAGGCCTCTGGGGAACCGACCCCCACCCCGGGCCGTGGGAGTATGTAAGGGCCCAATTCCGCGCGAAAACGGCAGGCCAGAGACGGGCTCCGACAGCGGTGTCACCACTGTACCTCGTCTGAATCCGTTTCCTGGAACGTCGCATATATGCTTATCAAGTTTGTGGCGGCAGTCGTGCCGCTGACATACTAGCCTTCGAGAAACCTGATGGATCGCATTTTGCATGCAAGTAGTTGCAGCGCGCAGCGGGAGAGTATATGTACATGGATGGCTGACTGCATGTCAAGAGCATGAAATGCAGACGCTTATTCTGGAGGGCGAGTCTCGACTACCTAAACAGCGGCATTACAAAGCGGCAATCAACGCATAAAGCTCCCTTGGGTAAGCAAGTTAAAAAGGAAAAGGACACGGAACAAAAGGGGGAAGAAGGAAAAGTCCAGTCCAGTCGAGTCCAGTCCAAGACTCGCACAGCGTCATTGAAGAGTGGCGCCGCCAGTCGTGTTCCCAATGCAGGCAGGCCTTAAGTGGTGGCAGCACTTCCACTGGCTTGGTTTAGTCTGATTCGCGCTTCGCCCCTGCCGTCGTGATTGGCTCAAGACACTAGACCCACTCTTTTGGCCTAAGCGGAAGGCGGTGATGCTGAAGCCGAGCTGCTTCCCGTGCCATCCAGTCGGACTGTGATTCAAACGTTTATCTCGCCAGTTCTTCCATCATTTATTTCCAGACTTCGACCACGCGGATTGCAAAACTCAAACATTCCTGAACACCATCTAGTATTCCAGTTTACCGGCCTGCACTTCGAACTATCCATCTTCCAGTGACAGCTATCTTGTGACCCTACCAGTCTTGGTAAGCAGTAACTGACCGACCGACCGACCGCCACCATGTCGACCGCCGCCCGCCGCCGCTTGATGCGCGACTTCAAGGTCAGTCACGATGTCCATGCGTATCAGATTCCAAAAAAAAATACTGACATATCGAGTAGCGCATGCAGACCGACCCTCCCGCCGGCGTCTCTGCCTCTCCTGTCCCCGACAACGTCATGACCTGGTATGCTCATATACGCCTCGAATCTGCAAGTGACCTCCAGGAAATGAGTTAACACCGACCTTTGCAGGAACGCCGTCATCATCGGACCCGCCGATACGCCTTTTGAGGATGGGACCTTCAGACTCGTGATGCAGTTCGAGGAGCAGTATCCCAACAAGCCGCCCGCGGTCAAGTTCATCAGCCAGATGTTCCACCCCAACGTCTATGCTACGGGAGAGCTTTGCTTGGATATCCTGCAGAACAGATGGAGCCCCACATACGACGTTGCCGCGGTGTTGACGAGTATTCAGAGGTGAGTCGACGAGCCAGGCACTGCGGATTTACGTTCCGCGAGTCGGCGACAAAGTCCGAGCTAACGCTTCAACAGTTTGCTTAACGACCCAAACACCGGTTCCCCCGCGAACGTGGAGGCGTCGAATCTTTACAAGGACAACCGCAAGGAGTATACGAAGCGGGTTCGCGAGACGGTTGAGAAGAGCTGGGAAGACTAGATGATAACGATACCAACCACAAAAGGAACACATACGACTTTTATGAACAAAATGGTCCTCTCTGCCTCAAGCAGGTGATGGTCCTCATGGAACAGGCTGCAGGGCTGAACTGGGACGGCGAATGACTACTACACTGGGGACAGACCAATTACGTGAGCGGCAACCCAGGATCGACCAGACAGAATCCTTGATTTGCTTCGCATTAAGTAGCTGGGGTACCCGATGAAGTGGAAGTGGGGGGGAACATTTGGCGTTTCGGCTTGTGCTATCCTATCCGTACGCTTTTGGGGGGCGACGTCGTGCTGCGATAGGCGTTTCGCGGTAGAGCGTTTTGCTTTTCTCTGTCGAGTCACCATTTGCCGGTGACGTTAGGTTCATCTTCATCTGGCTTTTGCAGGGGAGTTCGTGGGAAGTGCATTTGGGACCTCATCAACAGCGAAATACCAAATTTATTTTTCAATATGCGGCCCGTTGTTTGTTTTGAATCCATTTGCGAAAACGGAGCAGTCCACCCAGGTGCCAAGGACACACACAGTCTGTTGCGACTCGAAATCGTTGCACCAGCTCTAAACTACTTGCATCGGCGATACTGTCGCGTGCGTGTTCGGCCAATGACCCCTCTAATTAGTGCGTAATGCGCTAGGCCCATCCATCTGTCCCGCCTGTGATGGTCAGCGTGTGCTGGTATTTTTTAGCAGAAGGACAGGGACTCGCTACCCCCTCAAACCGAATAGTGTCATCCATGGGCGAGGACAGGGACATGTGGTAGGTACCTTGTCCGGTACCTATCTGAGCAGGAACATCAGGTACCTATGTTAGGTAGGTAGGTAGGTAGTAAAAAAAAGGTAGGCATTCATCCAGTAACTATATTCGAGTGGTGAGGTGGGGATGAAACCACCTAGCAGGAAGTGGTTTCGACCGGATGGGATTGGCCCATATCACTTCCTCAGGTGGGCTTCTGCATTGCTGCGGCCGGCGCCAGGGCCTGACGATGACTTGACTGACTTGTGATTGCCCCTGTGGAGCGTGGGTGCCACAACCACCCTCCGTCTCTGTAGCCGCATTGGTGCTGTACCGGTACCGCCTTGCTGCAAGCAAAGGATTCCACGCGATTTCTAGCGTAGCGCGTCCCCGTCACTTGCATCTTAACCCCCTCCCAAAGGCAACCCCGAATCCCAAACAATACAAACCACATCTTTTCTTTTATTCTCTCTCGCTTCCCCCCCTCCGACTGCCTCTCTGGCTGCTGTCGCTGCTGGTTTGTGCTGTCGTCATCCTCTCTCCCCTTGCATCACCGCTCTCCAACAACCTGCGACATGCCATTCTAGCAGCCTTCCCACATATTTGCACACCGTCATTTCATCCCGCCTTATTTGTGTGTGTCCCTTCACCACGAATCCCCTCTGTTGCCGAGCTGCGGCCGCCGAGTGCTTCGTCGCAACCACGTTCACCCCTCACCCCAATCTTCGCGCAATAACTTCACTCGATCGGAATCCATGACCAAGGCTTTGACGCCTGCTGGTCTGAAATACCGTCGCCATGTCTAGCGCAAACAGTATCAAGGTGGTGGCCCGATTCCGTCCACAGAACAAGGTGGAACTGGCATCGGGCGGCCAGCCTATTGTCTCTTTCAATGGCGAAGACACATGTACCCTCGACGTAAGTGCCTTGCCGTTCGCTTTCCAAAGTCGTTTTTTGTATACAGGCAGAGGCTGACAGTGGCCCTTCTAGTCGAAAGAGGCGCAGGGCTCTTTCACCTTCGACCGAGTCTTCGATATGGAATGCAAGCAGTCCGATATTTTCGACTTTTCCATCCGCTCTACTGTCGACGATATCCTCAATGGTTACAATGGAACGGTTTTCGCCTACGGTCAGACGGGTGCCGGAAAGTCCTATACCATGATGGGCTCCAGCATCGATGACGAGGAGGGCCGCGGTGTTATCCCCCGTATCATCGAGCAGATCTTCGCCAGTATCATGTCCAGCCCCAGCACTATCGAGTACACAGTACGAGTCAGCTATATGGAAATCTACATGGAGAGGATTCGCGACCTGTTGGCGCCCCAGAACGACAATCTTCCCGTCCACGAGGAGAAGAACCGTGGTGTCTACGTCAAGGGTCTCCTGGAAGTCTACGTCTCCAGCGTTCAGGAAGTTTACGAGGTCATGAGAAGAGGTGGAAATGCCCGTGCCGTCGCTGCAACCAACATGAATCAGGAATCCTCTCGTTCGCATTCCATCTTCGTCGTCACCATCACCCAGAAAAACGTCGAGACAGGGTCGGCAAAGAGTGGCCAGCTTTTCTTGGTCGATTTGGCCGGTAGCGAAAAAGTTGGAAAGACAGGAGCCAGTGGTCAGACGCTCGAGGAGGCCAAGAAGATCAACAAGAGTTTGAGTGCTCTCGGAATGGTCATCAACGCCTTGACCGACGGCAGATCCTCTCACGTTCCCTACCGAGACTCGAAGTTGACCCGTATCTTGCAAGAATCTCTTGGCGGTAACAGTCGGACAACACTCATCATCAACTGCTCGCCCAGTAGTTACAACGACGCTGAAACTCTCAGCACCCTACGCTTCGGTACCCGCGCGAAGGCGATCAAGAACAAGGCCAAGGTCAACGCTGAGCTTAGTCCTGCCGAGCTCAAGGCCTTGCTTGGCAAGGCCAGAGGCCAAATCTCGACCTTCGAGACCTACCTCTCGAACTTGGAGGGTGAGGTTCATTTGTGGCGTGCTGGTGAATCTGTTCCCAAAGAGAAGTGGGTGGCCCCCTTGTCTGCAGATGGAGTCGCGGGAGCCAAGGCAGAAGCAAAAGCACACCGTCCGTCGACACCTTCCCGCTTGTTGCCCGAAAGCAGATCAGAGACACCCGCAATTTCAGAGCGCTCAGGAACACCAAGTTTGCCTCTGGACAAGGACGAGCGGGATGAGTTCTTGCGTCGCGAGAACGAGCTTCAGGACCAGCTCGCCGAAAAGGAGAGCCAGTACAACACGGCAGACAAGGCGCTTCGTGAGACCAAGGAGGAGCTTGCCTATCTCAAGGAGCACGATGCCAAGACGGGCAAGGAGAATGAGAAGCTACACGCCGAGGTGAACGAGGTCAAGATGCAGCTTGAGCGCCTGAGCTTCGAGGGCAAGGAGGCACAAATCACCATGGACGCACTCAAGGAGCAGAATGCCGAGCTGACAACAGAACTTGATGAGGTCAAGCAGCAGCTTCTCGACGTCAAGATGAGCGCCAAGGAGACAAGCGCGGTTCTGGACGAGAAGGAAAAGAAGAAGGCTGAGAAAATGGCGAAGATGATGGCCGGGTTCGATCTCGGCGCTGACGTGTTCAGCGACAACGAAAAAGCCATCGCGGAGGCCATTGCCCAACTGGAGGCTCTGCACGAGATCAGCTCTACCGGCGAAGTCGTCAACCCTGACGAACTTGAGGCGCTCAAGACGCGTTTCGTCGAGATCCAAGGAATCGTGAGACAAGCCGAGCTGTCCGTCTACAGCGCCTCGTCCACTGAGGCAGACGCTCGACGCAGAGCTGAGCTCGAGGACCGCCTTCAGTCTCTCCAGCAAGAGTACGAGGAGCTTCTTACCCGCAACCTGGGCGAGAACGACGTCGAGGAGATCAAGGCTCGCCTGGAGAGCGCCTACTCCAACAAGCAGACCACCTCCTTGGAGCTCGTGGACGAGCTGAAGGCCGAGATCGTGCAGAAGGCTGCCGAGAACTCGAAGATGAGGGCCCTTATCGAGGACCTCCAGCAAAGAGTCAAGGCCGGCACTGCCGCACCCATGGCCAATGGCAAGTCCATCCAGCAACAGATTGCTGAGTTCGACATCATGAAGAAGAGCCTCATGCGCGACCTTCAGAACCGTTGCGAGCGTGTGGTCGAGCTTGAGATCTCGCTCGACGAGACGAGAGAGCAATATAATAACGTGCTCCGGTCATCCAACAACCGGGCGCAGCAGAAGAAGATGGCCTTCCTCGAGAGGAACCTGGAGCAGCTGACCCAGGTTCAGCGCCAGCTTGTCGAGCAGAACTCGGCGCTCAAGAAGGAGGTCGCTATTGCTGAGCGCAAGCTCATTGCTCGCAACGAGCGCATCCAGAGCCTCGAGAGCCTGCTACAGGATAGCCAGGAGAAGATGGCCTCTGCAAACCACAAGTACGACTCTTCCCTTGCCCCTGCTTGTCGCCCATTCCTGTCCCCTTTCTCTACGTATTATCTCATACTTGGACCGATTGCTAACGGCTGGTGCCTTGTAGGTTCGAAGTCCAGCTCGCTGCTGTTAAGGAGAGGCTGGAGGCCGCCAAGGCCGGTAGCACCCGCGGCTTGAACTCTCCCTCGCTCGGCGGCTTCAGCTTCACCAACGCCGGCAGCCGTATTGCCAAGCCTCTCCGTGGCGGTGGTGGTGACAACCAGGGACCTTCTATCCCCGTCATTAACAACATTCAGCAGAACGAGGGCAGTTCCAGCAAGCGCAGCAGTTGGTTCTTCTCCCAGAAATCTTAAGACTGCTTCACTACACCCACCGTTACGCTTGAACCATTGCTCTCCTGCTATTGAGCATACCGTTTCAGGAAGTGCAGCATCTCATCCCCCAAATAGACAGACAGGCAATAGCCTGGCGCAGACTAGACCGTTATACCCCTGCTGTGCTGATACTAGCGGCACGGTTCTCTATTGCTTTTGTTACTAAGACTACACTGCCCGCCATTCCTGGCAGAAAGTTCTCCTCTTTTGCTTAACTCGGCACATTGGAAGAAAGAACTAAAACAACCCGGTAAAGACTATGAGTGCAGATTTGGACGACACAGCATAAGGACTGGGAGGGGAAACGGTATCCTTTGACGTAGACTTTTCCTTCTTCCTCTCTTCGGTTGGGCTTGCCTTGCTCTTGGATTTTGCTTTGTGGCAGTTCTAGGTGGTCTCTTGTCATTTTTGGTCAAGGGGGGAGTAAGTGGTCGGTTGGGGGTGTGTGAGGATGACGAATGGTATTTATGGAGGGTGTCGTCCGCAAATGACCAGACAGCGTTTGGTGGCAGACTCACCAGGCGTGTGGAAGCAGGGCAGGCGACGGGCCAGATCGGCCGTGGACGGACAGAGAGGGGAGAAGCCCACGACTGGGCGAGAGGAACGGCCGATTGACAACAAGGGTTGCCGCTATTGCATAGTCTGGGGGGCCGTTGGTGGCACGACACGGACCTCGCCACTTATGAAATCCAAGACGTATGACGGTTAATGATGCTAGTAGAAAAGAAGACTTGCTGCTAATACCGATGGCTGCGAAACGTTCATGTTCAATTTTTGCTATCTGATTGGGGTATGTGATATAGGAGATGTATTATCGACCAGAACGGCAACTTAAAGAAGGGGGGATAAGGCCAACGCCACGCTGCTTCAACCCAACCGTCTCTCCACAAGCAAGTGACTAGGGATAAGGAAACAAGTCACCGCGTCAAGTCGAGGCAAGTCTGATGACGGATTCTCACAAGAAGACGTTGAGTGGGTGTTTTCCATACAAGTATCGGCGAGCTTGGGCTAAGCCAGCAACGAACTTGGACCAACAGTCTATTTCGCGAGCGAGCCGATGAGGATGATCTGGGGGATGAGGATTGCGGTGATGAAGAAAAAGACAGCAATAGTGGTGGCAAAGATCTTGGCGTAGAGGATGACGAGACGCTTCCAAGCGGCGCGGGAGAAGCCGCTCCAGGCGTCGTCCATGGTGGCGTATCCTTTGCCGCCGACGACGCGGGGCTCGACCTTGCCCCCGAACGAGCGGTCGAAGGGGATGATGGTGTTGGCCTCCTCGGGGAGGAGCGATGCCTGGACGCGGACGAGGACGACGTGGGCCGGGATGACGATGGTGACCTGGAAGGCGATGCTGATGATGGTCACGACGATGCTCTTCCAGGCATCGGATGCGTGGGGCTCGGACACGGTCGACGGCTTGCCGAACTGCATGTTGGGCAGGTCCATGCCGATGGCCCAGCCTATGGCAATGGGGACCCAGGTGGCGACCTGCTCGGAGAGCCAGTAGGCGGTGACGGGGCGGGCGGTGGCATCAAAAGTGCGCTTGAAGGACGGCAGGCGCTGCCAGAAGTACTGGGAGCTGGGTGGGGTGATGACGATGTGGACCCAGGCGGTGCTGAGCTGGACGAGGGACAGGGCGGCGAGGAGGGTTGCGACAGAGGCGAGGATGCCGGGCAGGAAGCTGGAGAAGATGCCGAAGAGGGCGCTCGTGGCGATGGCCTGGACCAAATAGGCCGAGAAGCCACGGAAGTTCGCGCGCAAGCCGCCGTGGGTCCTCAGGAGGCGGTTGATGGAGCGGAGGGAAGAGGTCACAGTGGTGGGGCGGCCGCCGGTGATGGCCTTGTTCGTCGGGACGGGACCGTCGGCGCGCGCCTCGGGGCCGGCGGAGGGGATAATACCATCGTCTTCGGTAAGGTCAACGGGGTCGTAGGCGGGTGGGTTCTCATCCTCGACGATGGCGAAGATAGGGTAGACCTGATGGAGAGTGTAGACAGTCTGCGATTTCTAGTATTAGTCGAGCTGGACTGGCAATGAGGAACACGCAAAGGGGGCAGAGAGGGCGCTTCTTACCCAGAGAATGAGGGGAACAAAGACGAGGAAGTTGGCAATGTAGACTGCAATGCTCCACGCGGGCGGCGCGGGTCGATCAGGCGTCTCCTCAACGGCCCTCTTGTAGATGGCGTGGGCGACGTTTCGAATCTCGAGATTCATATTTGCTGCTTGACCTCGATAAACGAATTAAAAGGTAAAGAAGCCGATGATGGGTGATGAAAAAAGAAGTCAAAATGAAAGATCGAGGTCGGTAGATTTTAAAAGAGTATAGGTAGGATGGAAGCGGCGGGAGGGTAGAAGATGGATCCAGAAAGGCGTCAGCTCAGGCAGATTAGCGGCATATCAATGGGTCGGTCGTTGCGCCTGTGCTGCCTGGGCGTTTTGCTTGCTTGGTGGTGTGAAAGTCTACCGGAGTGCGGCAGCCTGCAGAAAGTACCTACCTACCTACTCATTCGTAATGGTGGGGTCCTCCGGGGGCGGCACACCACCAGGCAGCAGGCAGGCACAGCCACTCCCTCATCCCCGTCCTGCCTGTCTGACGCCGCGCTCTGCAAACCAAGCGGGCGACGAAGGAACACTAATATTAGTCATTGGTTCTCGCAAGCTGCAGAGTCTCAGTCATACGGTTGGTTGCTTGTGCGTGTCATCTTCCAGCATGCCAGGCGCTCGTATCCATTTGCTCGTCGAAATGATAAACCAAGGCCCAGGCCATGTGGCGACGATACGGTACAGTTTTGGAAAATGTCGAACTGTTGATGAGGCTGTTCGGCATGAACACGGTCTGTCCGCTGTTTGAACTCTGGGAATATGCATGAAACGACGCACCGTTTTCGGCCTGGAACAACTGGGACGTTCTGGGATGTGTTTGCATGATGGAGCTCATCTCCCTCCTCTGTGGTTCGGGAAAAGCCTCTTCGTCCGACGTATTAGACGATCCGTCTCCCGACGCACCCGAAGGGATTCACATATTCTCTCCGTTTCTGGCAGCTCCCGCTTTGAAACTGATAGTATCTGTTGCAGTCATTGTGGTCTATAGCAAGGGTCGGCCATGCCTCTCTCATACCTAGTTTATATTGAATACACTATGAAGAATAATATGTCCGTCCTCCGTGTAGGGTTGGCTCTTCAGGAGCGCAAAGGCGATCGATCGGATTATAACGCAGCCGCCGGGACCTATGATGCAGATCCACGGTTCTCCGGATCTCACACTAGGGTTCCACTGCGTCCAACGGCCCGTCCCAATCTGCTCCCTCTTTTTGTACCCATTGTTTGATGGGTGCATAGGCCGAGGGAACAAAGTCGCATTCAGATAGCTTTCTGCACCAAGGTGGACTGTGCGTCTAGATCCAATGCAATGGCAGCATCAGTACAAGGTGCTGGCTGCAGCATTGCCAGGTTTATTAACTGTGTTGTCTTAAGGCGCCCCACCTCGTAGTTTCCCTCCTACCTACGTCACCCACAACTTCACTAGCCCATACGCTGGGATATCTTCAACCTTATCACCACTCGGGAACAACATCTCCCCATGTCTGGCAATTCAATCCCGAATCTGCTATCCCTTCGCGGTGCAAGGGGTGGCCGGGGCGGTCGCGGTCGCGGAAGAGGCCCCGGTGGCCCCTCCTCGGGCCCGACTCATGATCAGACGATTCAAGGGACCGATGACGACGCCGCTGGTTCGCGCCTGAGTGCCGTGAATGTGGGATATCTCGCCGACCCCTACGCCCACTTCTTCGTGGACAACTTGGCCGGCCCCCCTCCGAGGAGACTACCCATCATCAATCGAGGTCCGTGCTAGGGTCTGCTTCCGTCGAACATGGAGGCTGATCACTTTTCCAGGCACTTACACGAGAACTGTTGCTCTCGACAACCTCATTGACAGCTTCTTGGATGACCCCGACGGTACGCAGTCGGCTTCGAAGCCGAGGCAAATCATCTCGCTGGGCGCAGGCACCGACACTCGTCCGTTCCGTCTCTTTCCCCGGGCCGGCCGGCCTGAGCTTGTCTACCACGAAATCGACTTCGCAGTCACGGTCCGGAAGAAGGCACGCATTGTGCAGTCAGTCCCCCCCTTGCGCCAAATTCTTGGTGTACCGTCCGTAGAGGAGGATGGCTCGTGGAGTTCCCAACCATCCCCAGTAGACAAGTACTACTGTCACTCACGCGACCTTCGCGAGCTTGTGCAAGGAGGCGCACCGCCCCTCTCAGGCATCAGAACGGACGTCCCGACATTGTTAATATCGGAGTGCTGCCTCTGCTACCTCGAGACATCCACGGCCAAAGACGTCGTGGCGTGGTTCGAGCAGAAGATCCCCAACCTGGCCATCATCATCTATGAGCCAGTCAGGCCCGACGATCCATTTGGCAAAATGATGACGTCCAACCTTGCGGCAAGGAGGATACGCATGCCGACACTGGAAAGCTACAAGCTCCCGCGGGACCAAACACAGCGCCTGCGCGATGCCGGTTTCGAACACGCCAACACACTGACGGTTGAGCGCATTTGGGAAAAGTGGGTACCGGCTGAAGAAAAGGAGCGTGTTGACCGACTGGAGGGTCTTGATGAGGTTGAAGAATGGAAGCTCCTTGCCGACCATTACATTGTGGCATGGGGATGGAGGGGCGTTGGGTTTGCACTGGACGACTCAAACGGGGCATAGGGAGGTGAGTTACGTTACTCGGAAGTGCTGCGCCGCTTCGCCATCGCTTATGAAGTACATCGTCACACAATCGTACAGTCGGCCGAGAAAACCAGCAGCTTGCGAATAAGAATAAGCCTGGCTGAATGAGTGCGGTCCTATTCGTCCGCTTTCTCCTCCAAAACGAGGCTCTGCTTGGCTTCCCGAAATCTGAGCCAACTGTTACGACAAGGATTCTGCAACTTGGCAACGTGTCTCCGGACCCCTGGGAAGTGATTTTGGGTTGGGCAAGCTGTAATTGTCCGTTCCATGGGAAGGGGCAAAGCTCACCCGGTTGCTTCCGCCACCACCTTCCCAAACGGCGTTTCCCCCGTGTCCCCGTCGGTTAGCAAAGTGGCACCCTGGTTTTTGGTTGATGTTGGTTGGTTTCTTCCTGTTGGACCAACCAGCCAATTCGTTCTACCTGCATGAGATCCCAGCCCACATGTCTTGTAAGCAATGCGCGTCAACCAGCCTCACCCGAGGCGCTTTTGGTCCAGCGTTAATCTCTCGACGCAAGACACCACGATGCTGCTCGGCTACCTTCACCATCGTCCGACGTCTTGCTTTGCAACCGCGACAACGTGAGGCACGGAGATAGCGACACCCAAAACAAAACAAAAAATCCGACTGCGGCAAAGATGATCAGAAGACCTTTGGACACACTCCCGGCGGAGACCCTCATCAGTATCGCTGGTTATCTCGAGGGCGTTCAGCTGCCAGATCTCTCGTCCTTCGCCCTTACGAGCAAAGCTTGCAACGCTGCCGCATCGTGCTACTTATTTCGCGATATTCATATCCGAATCAAACACCCTCGGAAGCTACAGCGAGACGTCGCAAAGTGGCTCACTGTGCTGCAACGCACTAATGCTTTCCGACATGTCCGACGCCTGGTGATGACTTTTGAGGACAGGACGCTCCATCACAGCGATCTTTATTCGCCTGACCGGCTGCGCCTGACGGCCGAGACGGTTGACAGTCTCAGCTACGCCAAGCGCATGTTGCCAAAGAACCGCCGTCTCCGCGATGTCTTCGTGGACCCCAAGGCATGGGCCCCCATGGTCCAGCTGCTCAATGCCCTTGTACGGTTAACCAACATGGTCATCGAGCACGAAAGCAGCTTCTCACCCTTCCTCCTGGAAGCCCTGGGGACCCAGCACACCCGATGTCTGCTGGATCTCAGATGCTTTGACCTTCACTGCATTGAAGGTGCTCCCCTAAACCCATACGACGTGGCCCTGCTCCTGTCGCCCCAATTACACAGCGTCTCGATCAAAGAATACTTTCAGTCATTTACCGGCCACACGAATGAATCGGTTGTGTCAAAACTCGTCAAAGGTCTATCGCCGAGCCTCGAGGCGGTTGAGCTAGAACCGGTCTTCGGGGCCCGCTATCACAGGAGGTGCAGCCCGGAATTCGAAACCCAGTTACAATCTGCGATATCACAAGCCACGGAGGTAAATCGCAAATACTGGAAAAACTCGGCGAGAGACGTCTGCGCCTCCGCAATAGGCTCAATACCTTACTTATCCTTACAGCGAACTAGCCCGGAGAGAGTACAATCGTGGGCTGAAACCACAGACTTTGCCCTCTTGCGCCATCTGAGGCTGAACGCGGGGTCGAGAGAGCTGCGTTGGCTTGCAAAGCACGCCAGATTCCGCTGCCTCGACAGCCTCGAGCTACACAACAGCGGTTATACCAGCGCTCCTTCGGACATGGAAGGCTTTGACGATTTGGAGAATGCCGCTGTGGATTTCCTGGCCGTCATCCCCCCCTCCTTGACAACGCTGTCACTTGGGGCACAGTTGACTTTGCCAATGCTTCAGTTTGCGGTCTCTCGATTTGGCAAAACACTGCGAACACTGAGACTTAGGCCGACCGGAAGTGGGTTCTTACCGGAGGAAGACATCAAAATCCGTGCGGAACACTTCGGTCTGATCTCTGCGGCGTGTCCTTTGCTAGAAGACCTGACGATCACTGTCGCCGTTCCCTCATTCCGTTCAAAATCGGCAGAATTGACGGGAATGTGCCAGGGCATCGCGCGGGTTCGCCGGCTTAGGAGCCTTTACCTGACCCTCCGTTCGACAACAGAAGAAGATCCGATGAAGTTGCTCTTGCGAAGGAGGCCTCGGATCGACCGTAACGGGCGGTTCCTTTCGCCAACATTCCCGACGGAGGAGCTCACAGACACGTTTGTGAGGGCGGCATGGGACACGATCTGTGAGCAGGGCTCTCGTTTGGAGTCGATGCAGATGGATACTCTCTATCGGTGGGGGGGCACGCGCAAGTCTGAAAAGGTTTTCCAGGTGCGCAGAGTTGGCGCCGGAGATGAGGAGATCGTAGCGGAAACGCTGTATCGACGGAACGGAATATTGAGGTGGCGAGAATAATCTTACATGGGATGGTTCTCGTACGACGCTTGTGATGGTGGAGGATGCCGGAATGCTCTGCCTCAATGTATAACCTCGAACCATGTATAGATAAAATGGCTGGCTGTGGATCACATCTTCTTGAGGCTGATGGGAATCATTTTGCGCTATGGATGCCTGGAGTTATCAGGGGCTTTGGCAGCAGGCAGCACAGCAGGCAGGGCACAGCCCGCGTGTGGTACAGTCGAATATCACCGCTTTCGCATGAGACTAATTCGTGGCAGTCCTCCGGGGGACGTGGAGATGCCGAAGTTGATCTGGTTTTTAAGGCTCTTTACATATGTCAACGGCGTGTTAGAGCACGTCAGAAAGCCTCGCCCGTCCCGCGCGCCTGCTCGCCTTCTTCCCATCCCGCATGTACCTGCAACCAAACTGGCCAGCATGTCACTTTTCGGCAAGGGCATCTCCTCCTACCGCCTCGGAAAGCCAAGACGAGTCTTGGTGTTGCCATCTCAAGCACCATTGAATACTAATGCCGTTGAATCAAAGCTATGATATGTCTGAGGAGTCGAATCAGCTTTGTTTAGCATCCCCCTCCATATTTTCGTATCCAAGTCTATGAAACTCGGCATCTTCCTTTCTCCGTTGTCACCAGCCAGGTGTGGCCAGCCACGGGGTATAAACGGAGCTAGGGTATGCCTTTCTGTCGTTCCTTAGCTACCCTGGGTTGGCAAGCGAAAGCAGACAGCGTCGAGAGCAGAATAGGGATGCGTCACACTTGACGCTCTGCCGCGGGAAAGCGACAGACACCTTGACAGAGATGCTGTTGGAAGTTCGGAACGGCATAGGCAGCAGACGCAAGTGGCAGAGGATGGGAACGAGCTTTCCGTCCGTGAGGACCAGGTCGTTGATGTCGGATATAGTGTGCATAAAGGATGAGCGTCAAGAACAGTAATCATATGGCGGGTGATCCACGTATTTGTTGCTACCAAGGCAAGTCACATTCAGTGTTGGGGCTTGCAAAGAACGTCCATGAGGTAGAACAAACCATCATACAACCCCGAGTCTGATCAATCCAGCCCTTAAGATAAACCCGAAGCCAGCAGCAGGCTCTGCCACCGAAACGTGGATAAAAGTAGCAACCTTCTTCACCACGACCCAGCAAGGGGCCGCAAGCAATGAAAGCGAGGGATCGCAATAGAAAAATCTCCATCGAGAAAAATGTAGGGTTCCAAAAATTCCCTAATCGGCCGAAGCAAACTAGGAGTGGTCATAGTATAGTTTTCAACTAGCAAAAACACGATCTCGGACGAATCCTCACTGATACGCGTAATGCCCTTGCACTCGGATGGAGAAGAAAGGAAGAAGAGAAAAATGTGAAGGCGGCGGGGGAGGCGAGCATTTATACCCTTGGTCCTTTCAGGGGTGGGGCACACAATCAGCCGCGGTACGTACCTAACGGAGATACGTATCATCTGCAGGTTGCACAGGTACACAGCATCATGCCCAATATTCAACGCCATAATGGAAGGTCTCAAGGTAGAAGAAGTAAGTACCACGAAATCTCATAACTAAAAAACTCCCTACCACTAAGGCTGCCTGCTGCTGGCAGTAGCTGCCTAGAATCAAGATGTAAAGGGTGGGTGTGGCTTGGTGTTCTGAGTGGCCTCGAATACGTACCTCCTTTGGGGAGGGAGGCCCCACACGGATTGTTCAGGGGGGAAGCAGCAATGGAGCTTGTCAGTGCACCTCAAGGCTTTGGGTACGTACCGGCAAGAGCACTGCCGAAGCTCCGTAGCCGCCGACTTCACCTCTCGGAACCTGAAGCGCGGGGCGACATTAGATTAAAGATCGGGGACGCTCCAAGGACATGCAATTCCCGCCGACGTCGCAAAAATGCTGTCCTTTATCTTGATCCAGAACCGCCAGTATGTATCCCGTTGTTCCCCGGGTCCGTCCGCAGAGACCGGATAGCCAAAGCAAACGGAAGGGGGAATAGCCGGCTGACTTTCCGCGATCCAGGGGCAAGACCCGTCTTGCGAAGTGGTACGCGCCCTACAGCGACGACGAGAAGATCAAGCTCAAAGGCGAGGTACGGACCCTCCCCATTCCCCTTTGATACCTTGACACCGCCAGCCGACTGACGTGTCCCTCCTCTCACAGGTCCATCGCCTCGTCGCGCCGCGCGACCAGAAGTACCAGTCCAACTTTGTCGAGTTCCGCAACAACAAGATTGTCTACCGCCGCTACGCCGGCCTCTTCTTCTGCGCCTGCGTCGACACCAACGACAACGAGCTGGCGTTCCTCGAGGCCATCCACTTCTTCGTCGAGGTCCTCGACGCCTTCTTTGGCAACGTCTGCGAGCTCGACCTCGTCTTCAACTTTTACAAGGTCTACGCCATCCTTGACGAGGTCTTCCTCGCCGGTGAAATCGAAGAGACGAGTAAGCAAGTGGTGCTTACAAGGCTGGAGCATCTGGACAAGCTGGAATAAGGGGCTTGGGGGGACTTAAGAACAAAAGGAGGGGCGGGACGTGAGCCTTCGCTCTCGTGGGTGTGAGGTGTAATCGCGGTTAAGGACCGGCGGACTTCACCTGTCTCAAGTATAGGCGTACGGATGGACCGGAGTCTGGAGTTCAGTCAGGAGCGGCACGTACGCAATCGACTTTGGCAATGTGTCAACTATTGATATTGGGAAAGCCCCTACTGGGCTCGGAATGCGAATTGCGGGGAACAGTTT
Source organism: Colletotrichum zoysiae (assembly GCA_030867305.1). NCBI lineage: Eukaryota > Fungi > Ascomycota > Sordariomycetes > Glomerellales > Glomerellaceae > Colletotrichum > Colletotrichum zoysiae. The sequence goes on from MU842831.1 coordinate 123,295, forward strand.
ATCCCGCCGAAGAAACAAATAGCAATGAGGCGCGTCATCTTGTCGCTCAGAATCTGGCCCAGCTATCATTCACATGACCTGCTGGGCCAAAGATCGAACGGTGACGCCGTTAGATATCCTCGAAGGTCCGGGATACATGATAGAAAAAGGATGCGGAGGATAAAGACGAAAAATACGAGTGCTCCCACCCGTGGCTCATTTTGGCTCCGTCGCCGAAAGCCCCCCTGTTTCCAACCCAACTGGGTGCGAGATTACTCAAGGTCCCAAAAATCAACCCATCTGAAAGCACTCCGGCTCTAGGCCTTGCTAACCGGGCCCAGAAAAACATAGATAGAAAAAGGAAGAAAGGAAACCACGCGGCTGGCTGTCGAGCGTGGGAGATATTGAGTCAAGTTGTGCATAGTTGATAGCGATGACCAATGTGTAACTCCATGGCCATGTGGTCTCGACAAACTCAAAAATTCGCCGTCTCAAACTTGGATAACCACCAGTGAGATAAGAATATCGCTGGCAGCTTCGAAACCCCGTAACAGAAAGGATGAAAGATAGATCAACGATCATCAAACGATTCAGCTTGATCCAGACGAGCGGCTGTCCGTCAAACTGCAAGATTCGACATCCCAGCGGTGGCTCGTTCTTCTTCAGTATCCGCGTACAAATCGACAGCATTTATGCGCCTGCCCACGTTAATATACACGTGGCTGTCCTTTTTGCGCCGGAAAAGATTCAAAACGTCAGAATCGTACGGCGGATCTCTCTGAAGCGACTTCAGAGTCTTGAAAGGGATGATGCCCGGATCAGGGCAAGGCTCGTCCTCGTCGATCCCACAACTCATGCTCCTCGTCGATTCAGTAATATCGTCAAAAACGTCAGCCATGAAAACGTCCTCGCCATCGCCTGAGGCTGAGTTTGTTGGAGGATGATGTTGACCAGCGCTGGAAACGGGCGATAGGGAATAATAGATGGAGCTATCGCTGTCACCTTCGTCCCGCAAACCAGCTGAGGCCTCGAGTTCCGGGCATTCAATCAACTCCCTGCCGAGAGTCTCTAAGAATGCGTCTGCTTCCATTCGGGCTTGCTCCCATTCGGCGTCAGTCGGCTCTCCCGCTGTCTTGGGTACGCCAAGGCTAGGTACCGCTTTCTTGGAATTGACCTTCGGGGCATGCTCATAAGCGGTGGAAATAACCTGCTTGGCAGTCGAAGAGTCGGCGAAGTCTCTTTGTTTGTTCATCCGCGGTTCTACGCTATCATCCCATGGCAAACTGCCTTCCAAAGCATCTTGCTGGCGCGACTTCTTCGGTGGTGGATAGATATCATCCCAAGGGGATAGTCGGCCATCTGAACGCTTTCTCTTGTGAACGGAGTAAACTGTCGTCTCTATTTTGCTGAAAGGCTTCTTTTCAACCCCATCTCTAGCTTTGATCTGACCCCGACGCTTCGGACCGTCAGGATGATACGAACCAGTGACTTGGCGTGATCCGTTGGGACGAGCCGACGACTCGCGGTGGCGTGATTCATCCCAGCTACCCGGTGAATTGCGACGATGCAATCTGTGACGGCGATCTGAAGATTCGTAATGCCATGTGTCATCGTCATGGTATGGAGAGAGACGTCCCTTCTCTCCTTCTGAAGTCTTCTGACGATTTGGTTCATCACGGTGAACCGGTATGTCGGGGCGACGGGTTGCGCCGGGACGATACAGATCATTTGGGCGGTATAAGTCATCGCCACGAGAGTACGAATCAGGGTAGTACGAAAAAGGGCGGTACGAATCAAGACGACGGCGAGGTTCGATAGATTTCGTATCGCCACCGGAATTCGCAGTCGGCGTAAGGGAGTCTTGTGAGTCGTACTGACTGTCATCAGTTTGGGAATGTATATATCTTGCTCGATCCTTGTTCATGTAATCGTCGGTTTGCTCTGGAGTTTGCCCGGAGGAGGACGATTCTTTATGTTCAGCCGAGCTGAGACAGGCATTGTCTCCCAAGCCCCTCGTGGTGAGAGACGTCGAGTGTTCGGGTATATCGGCGCTGAAAGGATCGAGGGACATCTCGCATGGATCAGCTCGACCCTCGCCAGAGGGCACGACGACTTGTCCTCCGAAACACTTTCTCGAAACAATGATGGGAGCCGATAAGTCGCTGGATTTTCCCGATGTTGATTCGCTATTAGTGCCTACAACGGACTGAGGGCAATGATGAACGTAGTGGGTGCGAGCGGCACCACAGACACGGCAGACGTAACCCTTTGGAGGTAGCTTGTCAAGCAAGGGATTGCCGTTGGTAGGGCACTGTTTGATAAAGTGACCTGTATTATTACCAGTCTCGTTAGCAGGTTGATGTTTCTACCAAGCAACTATGTGCATAGCTACCTGGTATTCCACAGCGCTTGCAGACGTAGTTGCCTGGAGGCATCTGAGTCTCGGGCAAAGATGGTACAGACATCTTCTTATTGGTGGGTTTAATCGAAGACGTGTTTCGAGGCTCTGGCTCTTCGAGACGAGAAAACAGTTTCTGTCGGTAACTGGAGCCCGGATCATTCGATACAGACTGAACCTCTTGTGGTGACTTGGTGACAGGGGTTGCCATGGTCGATTGAGTCTGAGAGAGGACTAATCTCTCTGGGTTAGCTCCTGTTTTCGAGGATTGAGAAGTGGCATGGGTGGAAGAAGGGTTTGGTGTTGGGCGTCGACGAGGCAACAATTTGTAGTTGATCTCAACGTCTCTTCTGGCAAGGTTGAAAGCCCGACTACCCTCAGGATAGTCCCTGATGTAGCGACCTTTGTGCCTCGAGAAGGCACTGAGAACTACGCCCTTGTTGTAATTTCTGGAACTCAGGTAGTCGCAACCTCGTCTGATAGTTTCAGATGAATCCTCGTGGGAATGGTGGCCCAGGTAGGGAATCTGAAAGACAAGCCACTTGGTGTAGATGTCTAAGAGTGACTCGTCGTCAATGTACTGGGGAAAGCGGCGTTCCAGCTCGTGTTCAACGTCCTTCTGTAAGAGGCGATAGAACTCGGCTGGGTGCATTCCCAATATGTCCACCTCGGAGCCTGGCATGCTGGCGGTGGACATGGCTGGTGAAGAGTGAAGTCAGAAGAGGCAGCGCACAGAGAATTGGTACAATGCCTCACCAACATCAACAAACTGCGTCTTCCACAAATTCAAGACCCAGTAAAAAAGCTTGAACCAGTTTGATATGATGAGTCGCAATTGTGAGACTTGATGAAGAGTTGTTGTGAAATGAAAGGTTGACTGTGATTGCGCGACAAAGCTTGGTCAAGACTGATCAAGTTTGTCGTGATCGTCGTTCACAGCCGGGGGTGTTGCGCAAAAGACAAGCAACAAAAGAAATTGAAAAACTGGATTTTTTTTTCTCCCTGGAGCAAGCAGTACAGAAGTTTATGTGAGGAAACTGGAAGGCAGCAGGTCATGGTTATAAGATGCACCTTCCTTGTTGACTAGCCCAGGTCCCTTCCTGCACCTTAGTCCTCCATTTTCTCTCCTTAACAACAGCAAATATCCTTCCCCGGATTGCTAATTAAGCTCGAGTCTCACTGTTTACAAGGGGCAGGATAACATGAAGGGCTTCCGTCCTCGACGAGGTGCAATAACGCCACTTCCAACGCAGGTGACAAATAGATGGTCCTGATGCAGAATGACTACAGTATGGATGAATTCCACGCCATGCCTACACTGTACTGAATAACGCGTGCCCTACACTCCCGCTACAGCTGCTTCTCAAATCAAACTGCACAATCCCTGGCCTGCAAATGGTATCAACTTTACCTCTTTAGAGCTGCAAATCTCCTCTCCAACTCGGTGATGTCAGGCACACTGCCCCCCGGACCCTTAGAATTGGGGGGTTTCTGCGCCGCCGCGTTCATCTTCTTGTTTGGCTTCAGCTCCAACGAGTTCAGTGTCACTTTGGGGTGAATGTTGTCCGTCGTCATCCTCGGTGGCGTGACGGTCAGGGGGCTGCTTGGCACCCCAATCGTCCTCGGCGGCGTAGCTTTGCTCAACTCCTCCTGCTCCTCGGCCAGCTTCGAGCTGTTGCCCAGCGGGGTCTCGGGTATCTTTACGCCGATTCCACCGCTCGCACTGTCTTCGTCATCATCATCCAGCAGGTCGGGCTGCTCTTCGACGCGGGGCCGCCTCGGCCAGTCGACGTTGTATGCTTTGGCAATCTCCTCCAGATACCCTTGTACGAGCTCCTCTCTCGGCGGTGTAACGCTCAACTTCTTGATAACCTTCTCCGAAACCTTGCCGTCCGAGTTCTCCATCGCCGACAGAACAAACTCCTTACCATACTTCTCGGCCAGCAGCGTTCGCACCACCTGCAGCTCCTTGATCTCCGTCTTGGGCGCCGCATAGATGATGCTCTTAACCGCTTCCTCCAGACCCGGATCACATGTCGACCCCTCGAGGAGCCCCGCTCGCGCGATCAGAAGCTCGCAGTACAGCTCCAGTATCTCGTGCAGTTCGGTCGTGATATCGGATCGGATAATGTTCTCGACGCGAATGCGCGCAGAGTCGATCTTGCCCACCTCGAGGAGCTGTGCCATCGCGCGTCGTTGCGTCTTGGACATGGACTCGTCGCGCTGCTGAACCATGCGCAACCGTGCGATGGCCAGCTTGAGCTGGACCTTGAGCTTTGTCTGTCGGCGGGAAGAGCACGGTTAGCCGGGCCATGCCGTCATCACGATAGCGGGGCAATGGGAGGGCTGGCGACTCACTGTGATTGTCGGCGGAGGAGCCATTTTGTTGAGCTTTTCGATTTGATTTGAGGAGATATTACAGAGGAAATATATCGAACGAAACACACCGCCCTGAAGTAAGGTTATGGGACGCAAGGCAGCCGGATTGAAGCAGGGCAGTGCACCACCAAGAGCCCGAAGCGCTCTGCCTGCCTTATCTAATCTAATCGCCACATGTTGGTGGGATGGCTGGAGCTTGCGCCTCATTGCGGGGTGTTTTGGTGAAGACATGGCGCAGTGGGATGAACCAGGCGGTGAGATACGTACAAATACACATGTTTAGGGATCGCGCGTCCTCGGAAAATTGACTACACAACCTTGGAGTAAATCAGCTTATTTCATTCAACACTGATTACTTGCAAACTGCCGGTAGGTAATTCCGGCGGGCAAGCGCATGTTGAAGTACAACCCAAGAAGTCGCCATTCATGCACATTGTCGACGTGTACCTGAACCGCCATGAACCATTTGAACACATTGCTCTGTTGAGCTACCACAGCGACTATCTAGTCTAGGTCGTCACCGACTGAAGGCGCCGCCTCAAGATCACAAAAAAAAAGATACAATTCCAATAACGCCAAGCCATCGCCCACCCGTGGGTATCTTTACATCGTTGCTGTAGAAAAGCGAGTTCGAGGTGTCACAGTTGTTGGCAACAAGACATAGTTACCCTGGACATCCGCTCCGAGAAATGAGGATTAAAACTAAAGGGACACGTCAGTAAAAATAACCTACATGCGACATCAATAAAACCCACAATATTGAGAGCAGTGTGTTGCGGCAACCTCGTTCCGTTAAGCATAGCTCGGGTCTTCTTGGGGCGCTGCTGAAGGCGTCGGAAGGCCTCCTGGACATGGCGAGGCTCAATGGGGCTTCTGCCCTCACTGGGCGGGTCGAACAACCCAGTTGCCACCTTGCGCTTCTTCGACCCGGCATTCTCGCCGCCGCTCTGTGCCTTGAACAGATCCTCCTGTTCCTTGACCTTGAGCGCGTGCTCGGTCAGCGTCTGCACCATCTCGAAAGTCAAGAAGCCCAGGATATCGACGATGTCATCGGAGGGCTTGCTGTCTGTGACGATGCCAAAGCCAGCCCACTCGCGGAATCGCTTGCCCTTGCGGTAAGTGAAAGAGGCCTGACGGTATTCGGACCAAGTCACGTACTCCTCCTTCGTCATGGCCTTGGTGCGCTCATCGGCTTTGCGGAGACGCTGGAGGGTGATGAAGTTCATCTCTTCCTCCTCTTCGTCCTCCTCGTCATCGCGCTCCGGAACTTCTTGACTGTAGAACGACAAGGGCTCCCAAGGGAGGCCGACCTTGGCCTTCTTGTTCTTCTTGGTAGCATCGTCGACTGGACCACCAGGAACCACGCCGCCAACAGGGTCTTCGCCGGCACCAAGATCGGCTTCACCACCCTTGTCATCTGAATCCTTGACGTTCTTTCTGACGTCCTTCCAAGAGAGGAAAGTCCGCAAACGAGAGACCTTGGCTTGGTCGTGACGAATCTGGAAGATCAGGTCGTTGATCGTAATGGCTCGGGCACCACGGCGGGCTGCAAGCTCGGTGCAATTTCGAAGCTGGCAAGGTGTGAGCCTAGCTGAGTCAAATTTGACGCGCGACAACTTACCAGTTCAATGACTTGTTGCCGAACAATGTCTTCAATTATGCTTGTGGTTTCAATCGACGGCTCGGCAGTCTCCCCAGAGACGTACATCATCTTGCGCAGGACGTTAGTAAAACGATCGATCCAGCCGTACGGAGACTTTTCGCCGCTTTCGTGTTTGAGAATGAAGAAATCAGTTTTTCTTTTGGGCTTCAAGGGTTCGGGGCGCTTGCCCTTCGCCCGCTGGTGCTCTCCGCCCCATGTAACATCTATAATGGATTTGTAGCCAGACACGACGGGGATGCTCCGGATTTCATCGAACGCCGACTGGAAAAGCTCCATGCTCGCGCGCCGAATGCGTGCCGTCACGGCCGCCTTTGCTCTGGAGGGTCGCGGCTGTGCTGGCTTCGTGGCAGTGGCATCAGGTTTTGCGTCGGAGACACCATGTGCTAACGGTTCGGTGCATTGTTCGAAGATTCCGAGACTGGTTTCGAGGCTCCCCATGAGGTCACTCATAGGACACTTGACGACGCCTTGATCGTAATGAAGCCTCCAGTCAAGGAACGTTTGAAGCTCATGGTCCATGGCTACGGCTATTTCCCTTACACAGAGTAGATGTCGTTTGGAGAAGGAGGATGCCTCTGTCGTTAAGACTTTGAAGTGTGCTGCTGGTTAGGTGATGCCTGGCGGGCGCCTTTTGTCGGAAGGAAGCAGCAGATGAAGACGAGGCAGGCGCACCTTAAGGAACTATCCCGCGCCGAGGACTGGGTCTTTGGTGCAGCGGGAAACTATGCAAACCCCAGTGTCGTTCGTGGCCTATTCCTGTGGTTGGGAGCAACAGGAATGAACGCAACAAGCCGTCGAGGATAGGCTTTCTTGCAATCCATCATCATGGTTGTAGTAGTCATCCATTCACCATCGCCAGCAACATCAGGCACACACGTCAAGGGCCTTGTCCTTCAGACGTTCCTTGGCTGGACTTCCAAGCCAACGTACAATTTCCGCAACCAGTATCGCTCATAGTTCAAGAAAAATGGGTTGTGGCATCAAAACCCTGGAGGGTATTGGCTACGAAGCGCTCTTACTCACCTGACTGATCTCCTGGCGGTACTTGTACGCCTTGTCATCTTTGGACGACATTTTCGCTGATGCCCTGAGGTACACCCGGGAATTATTAAGAGAAGTGTGGCTACTCGTGCAATTCTACTGTGATAAGTTCCTTTCGTGATGCGACAAGCAATAGCTGATGATAATGAGGGATGTACGGAAGCTTTGAACGTGGCTAGGAGGCTGGTTGAGGGGAGTGATGGTCGGACGGCTGGAGCGTAGGCGGTAGAGCATAGCCCAGCTCTAGTCTCTACGAGATGACTTTTGTGTTAATCTGGCCAAAAAGAATAAATCCGATGAGAACGTGGTAACAAGTACGGGGTATGCAAATGATATAACAAAGTTGTAAGGTAACGGAGAAACCAACGGCGATGGTAGTGTCGATGGCGGTCCAGCAGCAACGCGCACAGGCCAGCCAGCGACTCACGGAGGACAAGATACCTGGTACACGCTTCTGATGCACTGGCGGGTAAAAGTATGTCCGAGATCCGCATGACCCATAACCCCTCCGGATCCAGATACCGGAATCCATAAGTGCTCCAAAGCCGGAGTACGCGGCAACTTGGATATACACGAAGCCGAACCTGAAGGCTTTCTGAGGGGGGTTCGGCTTTACCATGCGGCTCCGCTCGGCCTCCCTTACAACCAAAGTATTTGTACGATGGTTTTCAGGCAGCGCCGCCACAACGGCCGCAACGACAGGCCATCCCGTTTTCAAGGCAAATGTCACAACCTATCATCAGTATGCAGAGTAGAGATGGTTCATCTACTTCCCCTCGGGATGCACAGTCACTCCGAACGGACAAGAACAAAAGAGGGAAAATACAGAAAGAAAGAAAATCTAATTTAATTAATTGACTACACGAACAGCTAAATAGCGTCGAGCTAAGAGTCTATGAAATCAGTGGAAAAGTATACCCCAGCCAGCGGACAGCCAGTGTCCAGTTGCAAGTCAAGGCATGGGTTCCGCGCACACCGAGCCGAAAAACCAAGGAGTTGATGCAGCGGCACTCGGAGTTCGCCGCTTCAGGTTTGAAATACAATAATGGGGCCCTCTACAGGAAAGTGTCTCAGCAGCCGACAGACCACAACAACCGCTGAGTGTATTCCAACTGGAGATCAGCAGGATGCGGAATAGTACTCATCCGCCAGCGCGCCAGTGAAGACCTGCTGCGGCCTCCATAATGAGGGGCCGTTCTCGAGCATTGCCTCCCGCCAGTGAGCGAGCACACCCGGGATGCGCGACACGCTAGCCATGGCCACGATGATGTCCGTCTCGAAGCCAAACGCGGTGTACAGAAAGCAGCCGTAGAGGTCCGCGTTGGCCTTGAGGTTGCGGCTCGTGAAGTACTCGTCGGTGCTGGCGACGCGGTCGATCTCCATCGCCACCGAAAGCAGCGGGTTCGACTCGACCTTGTCCCTGTACTGGTCGATCATGGCCCGGATGAACCTGGCGCGGGGGTCGACGACCTTGTAGACCCGGTGGCCGTACCCGAAAAGGCGCTGCTTCTTGGCCTTGACGTCGGCGATCAGCGCCGCGACGTTATCGGGCGTTTTGAGATCCTGGAATGCCTTGTACGCGAGGTCGATGGCGCCGCCGTGGAGCGGGCCGTAGCCGGAGACGATCCCCGAGATGCAGCACGACAACGGATCAGTCAGCGTGGATGCCGCATGCAGGAATGCCGAGGTTGAGTTGGTCATTTCTTGGTCGGCGTAGAGGATCCAGAGCTTTTCGAAACACCGTACGATTTCCGCGTCAGGCTTGCCGCTCTTCCCTTCTTGAAAGCCCATCATTCTCAAGACATTGGAAATGAATGAGGCTTCGGGGTCGGCAGAAGAGAACGCTTTGCCGCGCTTGTGGCAGTATGTGAGAGCGACGACGGTGGCGAGAGCGGATAAGGTGCTGATGAGGGCGGCATCAACCTTGTCGGGCTGGCCCAAGTACGCCGGACTGCCGGACTGAAGTGTGCGAACGGCTCCCTCGTCTCGACTAGCATAAGCGGCCATGCCGGCCATGATCATTGTGCTGGTCAAAGAGTCCCTGGGGAACGAGGTGATGACCTGGACGACGTGCTCGGGAGGAACGCAGCCTGCAGCAATCTTGCGTTGGAATTCTTTCTTTTCTGCCGCGTTGGGCAGCCGGCCCCAGATGAGGAGGTGGATGACCTCTTCGTAGTCGTGGTTCTCGACAAGGTACTCTATGGGGTAACCCCGAAACTGCATGTATCCTCGCTTGCCGTCGACGAAGGTGATGTTGGATTCCACGCAGGCGGTGTTCCGATAGCCGGGATCGAGGATACGCAGGCCAGAGTCAACCGGGCCGGCAGACATGATGCCACGACGAGCAGTAGTGATCTTTTGAAACTCGAGGGCGCTGACTGCATTACGCTTGATGGGTATCTCGTACCGCCGCTTCGTACGGTTGTCAAGGACCGTCAGCGTGCTGCAAGGAAAGTCGATATCATGCTGGCCGATGATCCAACGGGCTAGTTGAGGAGACTCCCGAAGAGCCTTGTTGGCCGTGAATATTCCACGTTTGGCCAGACCGAATAAACTGACAAATGGCATCAAGATACTAAGACCACACAAGATGATCCCCGTCCCGATGTTTGGGATACTGAGTTGACTGGAAAGGGCCTGCGCATTCCGTATCTCTGCTTGTATCGATTGCCAGAATACAGTCTTCCAGAAGGGGTTTACAAGTTGACCGTGTTTGGATTTGGTAAAGTTCTCGAGAAAAGCCATTGTATATCGACTTCTCCAGGTTCCGATAATGATTGTTTAGTGAAGGATTAGGGAACCAGATCTTGTCAAAGTCGTGGTAGGTAGTTTGGTTGTCCGTATGTCGATGTAGCTTGAAATTCGTTGTCTTCAGTGTCGTTCGTATCCTCCAATGTCTGAATAGCTGTGATCACGACATATATATATTCCTCAAAAGGGCCGCAGAACACATTGATTCCTCTTCCACGCAACAACAGCCGCAAAAGGGCCTCCTCCAAGTGCCCCCATCTGCTGATGTTCAGCCCCATCCTGCGCCTTGATTCTTCGTCAACCGTCCTGCGCTAATACGCTTGCCGGTAGTCCGAGATGGAACGTATTCCATGGAATCTAGTCATATCTTTCGAGAAATCATCGTAGGGCGTGCTTACCCCCTGGACGACCAAGCTCGCATTGTATCTGCCTGGGAGTGTCCTGCCACCACTCGATCTGACCTCTTTGGCCCCCAAAGCACTGTGGACGTATCAGCTGACAATATCCGTACTGACATGCAACATATATTCGGCTAGAACGAATTCATGTATTCTGCTAGAACGAATTCAGATAAACCGGATGGGCCGCTATCCTTGATGTCATCTTCCAGTTCGGTGAGCAGTATTCTTTGGAAATGTGGACCGGGCGCAATGGTTTGCCCTTCTGACCCCTTGATGTCATCTTTTCTGTTCGGTGAGTAGCATTTTCAGAACGCGGACGGGGCGAAGGCTTACTTTCCAATCCTGTGCCGCAAAAGCTGCCCCCAAACTCGTCGCCAGCTGACGAAGGCTTCAGGCCCCCGAAATTGAGCAATGTGCCGTAAGCAACTGGAAAAATGACATTTTGGCTGAGCCTCGCAAGAAAGGTGGAGCTCCCTCGGTACGAGCCTCGCCAGTATGCCTAGCCTAGCTTGCCCGGGGCAATCAAGCGCAAGGCAGCCGCGCATCAATGAGCAGCAATCAAGTATGATGCGTCCACGAGGATTCAATGGAGAATTGAGGTGTGAAAAAAAAGAAAAAAAAGGAGGAAAGTCTGAACAAAAGTTCCACGCTCCTTCGAGGTAACGTGCTTCTATGGCCACTGTGTTTACATATATATACATAACATACGGCGAAGAATGCTGTCCTCACGGCCGTGTGCTCGCCTGCCCATGCCCTTGAATCCCTCAGCCTTTACACCCTGCCATGTCCTGAAACCCAAATATTGCTGTCATTAAAAGTGCCTGGCTCTAAAAAGAAAAGAAGCAAAAAAAAGCCAGGCAAGAGTGCACAGTGCCGCCATTAAGTTTGGCGACTTTCCTTGGTCGTGAATATAGCTTAGATGGAGGCGGCAGGCTCCTCCACCATCTCGGTGTCTTCGGGAACGGGGAGCACGCCATCGGGGCCCTCGCCTTCAAACACCTTCCCGCCCTCATACGTCTTCCTTCTCCAGCCGCAGGGTTCGGCGGGATCCTTGATCCACTCCGTCGTCGGGAAGTAGTGCTCGTTCTTCTTCATGGTGATGACCCATGGCACACTGTCAAACGTGACAGCCTTGAGCCGGAAGTCTGGTCATGGTGGTTAGCGCATGTGTAGGCTTGAGACTGCGACGGAGTGACTTACAGGTGTTATCTGGGATTCCCTGGACAGAAGCGAGGAACGACTCCAGATCAGGCGTTGGCTTCCCGTTAACATGGGTGATGAAGTTAGTGGGCGCGAGGCCGTACTGATACGACGGCGAACCACGGGTGCGAGCCGAAACGTACACCTCACTGTGCAGCTTGCTAATCTGCTGCCTGACGGCGTGGTGAGGTCGGTGCAGGATGGCGCCGCAGAAGGAGATAGCGTGGTCGGTCTCGACATCATCGGCGGCGACGGTATGGGCCTTGATGTGTATCTCCTCGCAGTCGCGGACGATGGTTGCGTCAAGAACCTCGTGAGAGTACATGACATCCAGCTCGGAGACTCTGGTGATGACCTTGCCGTTGAGAGTGAGCAAAATGTCACCCTCAAGCAGCGCGCCTGACTGCTCGCCGCGTTCAAAGGTCCGCTTGCTGACCATGAACAGCTGGTGGTGCGTCTTGTTGGCCTCGGTGACCTTGTGAATCCACTCGTCAGAGACTCCCATAACTCTAGCCTGGGCCATGGCAATGGCCCTGAACTCGACGGACAACATCCGCAACTTGGGGACGATGCCCTGTTGGATCTGAGAGACCACGGGCAACAGAGTGGGCGTTGCAAGACCAAGGTGGTACTCCTCGTCCCGGTTGCTGCAAGCCGAACGCTCGCCAAGGTATGTGAGCCACAAGGCCTGGACAGTGCCATCGTCGCCAACCAAAACACCACTTCCACATTGGTTGCTGAGACTTGTGTCGACCGTGATGGCATCGACGTTGATGGCTCGGTATCTGGGTGCGCCAGAGTTGGCCGGAATGGCAACGGCAGTGACTTCGGTGACCGTTGTCGTAGCATGGACAATCTTGCCAATCCTATTGTATCCCATGAAGATGGTGGAAGCTCCCTGGGTGATGTTGTCCGTGCTCAATCTCGCACTTTGGACGGGAGCATTGACCAACTTGGGGTCGTACTGCACAATGGCGTAGTTTTGCAGGGGGTGAAGGAAGACAACATTGCCTTCGACAATGATCGAGTCCGCAATGGTGATGGTTACATCGCACAGATCGTAGGGGACAATGGCTCTCGAGATAACAACGAGACCCTTCTCCGCGTCAATGACCAAGCCCATGCCCCACTTCCTGTTTTTAGGGAAGCCGTCAAGCTTGACGGGCATGGTGCAGTTGACATGGACGAAGCTTCGCACCAGGTCCGCAATAGCCTTGTGCTTCACATTCTCCAGCTCGATGAAGGAAGCAGAGCGGGCAACGGGTGCCTTAGGGGGCAGGGGGTCAGCGAGGTCCGTGAAGTCCCACAGACCCGTCTCGTCGTTTCTGACGGCCATCTTCATCTTGGCTGACCAATGGCGGTCGACGTAGATGATTGTGGTGTTCAGTGTGTGCAGGTCACGCAGGTGCTTGTAAGTGACAACGACGCGGGACTTGTCCGGGATCGCCTTCATCACCTCGATGAAGGTCTCCAGGTCAGGCGTCTTTTTGTGGTCCACGGTCTGGATCAGCCAGCCATTATCCGCGTTGTCGAATCTGAAGGAACCAGTGGCCTCGCACACGAAGACACCTTGGCATGCAACGCCGTACAGACGGGCTTGCTGGTAAGAGAGGCTGTGGAAACTGGCACCGGCGACGGACACGAAGCGATCAGGAGTGATTTGGTGCAGGTCACCGACATCAACGTCAACCTCGATATCTTCGCCACCCCTCTGCAGGTGCAGGCGGATGGTCTTGCCGACGTTTGAGTCCAACAAGTCATCCAACCGGATGAACTGTCCAACGCGCTCGCCATTCACCTTGATGAGAATATCACCCTCCTCAATCTTCTGGTCAGACTGGCCCTTGGGAAGAACAATCTCGGCAACAAGCATGTTGTTGTCCTTGGGGAAAGCTTGACGAGCTGCAGCCTCCTCCTCCGGAGTCAAACCGAGACGTCGGCACTCGTCGAAAGGCTTGAGTAGGAATTGGCACTGAATGTCACCTCGCGTGACGGGCTTGCCCTGGCGAATGCATTCCAGAGCTCGCAGAGGTCGGTCGAGGGGAAGGAAGTAGTCTGTAGATGCACCGTCGGATCGTCCACCTGCTTGCAGCGCAACAGCGAAACCGTCAATGTTCACAACAGGACTGCCAGAACTACCACCACTTGCGGCAGCATTAGCCTGGTAGTAGCACGTGTTGAAATCGCTGTAACCCTCTCCGTACTCGGGGGCGTTTCTGTCGAGACGACTGATGAAGCCGGACAAGATACTGAGCTTCTCTCCGGCGTCGTTACCAACGACCCTGATCTCGACACCGACTGTCGAGGCGTTAGCGGTGACCCACTCTAGTGGCTGTGGCCATCAAGGTGTTTGCCTACCCTTTGCAAGGTCCGGACGAAGCACCAGCGCGTTCAGCTTCATGTACTTGACGGCCTTGGGGTCGAAACGCAGAATACCAAAGTCGTGAACGGGGTCACGGTAAACGGGATACGCGTCGACCTCTTCATGGTTGTCAAAAACGATGTATCCCCAGAACGGACCCGCTCCAACGACGTGTCGGTTCGTCAAGACGTAACTATACCACAACGATGTTAGCACGGTTGTCTCCCTTGCATCGATGTCGGCGCCCAAGTGTATCATACCCCTTCTGAGCGTCCACCACAAAGCCAGTCGCCTCACTCGTCAGGGCCGCGTCGGTGTCGAAAGAGCACGTTTGGCAGAAGCGGATGGAGACGACGTTGCTGACGACGTTCTCAATGGTCTTCTGCCAGGCCTCGGGCTCCTGGGTGATGGGAAACATGCTGTTCAGTCTGGAGGGATCCTCGAAATCGGACTCGTCCTCCTCGGCGAAAGCACCATGTTCGAGCTCGACCTCGGGGGTATTGTCGCCGGCAGACAGCTTCCCGTTGAGGGCGCGGTGCTGCTTGTGAGGCCGCAAGCCCTGTGGGCTTGGCGGGGCCTTGCGCTTGGTGCGCGGCGATGTGTTGCCGTTCATGTTCGCGGACTCGGGTGTGGTAGTCTGGGTAGAGATGTGGCTTTGTTGCGGAGTGGACGGCGGCGTGTTCGATACGGGGGTGGTGGGAGAGGAAAAGAGACGGCGGGCCTGGGCAAAGTCGGACCGTCGCGTGGTCTTATAGCGGATGTCTCTAGAAGGAACGACAAGAGAGGCGCGGGAGGGGCCGCGTTGTGCGAACGGGAGAATCTCGTGCTGCCGTCTGGAAAGCTGGGGGAAGAAAGCAAGTGTGGTGGCGGAGGTGTTGCTAGTGGTGGTGGTGGTGGTGCAGGACGCAGTCCAAGGTCGTGGTGCTGCTACTGTAGTGGATGCAAGGCTCGAGCAAGTCCTTCCGCGTACGAAGACGGAGCGCATCCAACGCGGGTAGGGAAAGGATGGTATGGTAGCAACCTAACCCTCCAGCAACAAGAACAATGTCTCTGTGAAATGAACGGTGGGAAATCAGTGCTCTTGGCTATGAGGGTAGCTATGAACTGTACCTAAAGCCTCGGCACAAGTGATCCCCTGAAATGTGATGGGAACGGTAGAAGAAGAAAAACGCTGTTCCAGAACCAACTTTATTTATTTTTACGCGGTCTGTCGTTGTCGTCGTCCGTCGTCCGTCGTCCGTCGTCAAAAATTTCAGGTGCGGAACGATCAATGGCAAAGGCAAACAAACAGGATCTGTCCAATATGGATGGGGTCACCCAGACTAGATCACCAGGCTAGTTGCATAAGAGCCCACTTATATGGGTGCATGTCCCGAGTGGGTGTCCATCCCTGGGCCAGTCCCCACTACTTTCCGGGTGCTGATGTAATGTGCTGTTAGCGTCATGTTAGAACTTTAGAGCCCGCGCAGAGCCGGTCTGATAACATGGTCAGGTTCGGTTAACACTCTTGACTGGCAGACCCCAACGGGCGTGTGTCTGGCCTGCAGCTTTAGATGGGACGATATGGATCATGCTCTCATACTGCACACCACCATCACCAGGATTTCAGTTAGTATTGATATGCAGGTCTCACAATGTTCTGCTCGAATGACCGCCCGAGATGCACCCTTTGCTTCGGAATCTGCCTTCGGCAACCTGATTCGCCCGGCGACACATTCATCACTCACCGGCCGCCATTTCGAGCCTTTACCACCACCCATTACGGCGGTCGGCACGTTCACAATAAGAAGCAGGAAAAAGAGTGCAAAGTATCTGTTATCGTTCGATCCTGCTGGCCTTGGCTACCTGGTAAATCTCTATGCTCGAGAGGACATATGTCCAGTATCCCTAAGATGCTCTTCCAAAGAGAAGAAGGCTCATCCAAGTAAGATTAGAGCAATAAGTGCCACCAGCCGTGTTCATAAACCAAGCTATACCAGCGAATATTCATCCCCGAAACGAGATCCATGAGTAGCTCGTGAACAATGAAAGCAAGCTGCAGTAATAGTGGGCGGCTTTACGTTGTAGTCGAAGAACCCAGTCGACCAAGGCAGCATGTCGTAACCCCGGACGAGACGGAGAAACGATTTCGAGTCCATCCAAATTACTGCTCATCGGCGTTTTCCTCCTTGGGAACAGCGTCCTCGGTACCAGCCTCATCAGACACTGGCTCGGTCTTGGGGGCTGCCTTCTTGGCAGGAGCGCGACGCTTCTTGGGAGTACCGTCTATTGAGGACGAGTCAGCGGCTGCGTCTCGTAAAGGAAAGGGGGGTCAACACCTACCAGCATTGGTGGCAGCGGCACGCTTCTTGGGAGAGACTTTCTTCTTGGTCTCTCCGTCATCCTGATCTTCGCCAGAGTCCTCGTTGGCATTTTCGCTGCTCTTGGCAGCAGCAGCCTTCTTCGCTGTGGCCTTCTTGCGGGCTTTGGAAATATTAGTACGAAGCGATGCCCGTGTAAAGAAGAAGGAAGTAAAAGCTCACGAGTCTTGGCCTTTGGGACAGGAGCGTCACCTCCGTCCTCTGTGTTGAGATCACGCATCTGGGCAGTGATCGAGGTCCACTGACCTTGTAAGGCCTTCAGAGTGCGGCCAGACATTTGGATATTCTTCCAGTCCACGCCGCGCCCGTCAGGGAGCACGGTCGCGAGGACGCGGAGCACAAGCTGGAACTATCCGCCATAAAGTAAGCAAAGAGTCGGGAATGAATGAGGACGGGAGGAAGATATACTTACGCGCTCGGCATCGGTCCAACCACCAGGACGTCCACCGGCAGGGGCGCCTTCGGCGGCGTTAGCAGAGGTAGAGTCGGCCATCTTGAAGTTATAGCACTGTTGCGGTCTGCAAGAGAGTCAGTCGACTATCGAGAGTGAACAAGTCAGGAACCAAGGCGCCCTGATGGATGAAGAAGGAAAGCAAGAGTAAGCTTGAACAAGATAGATGGGAGTGAGGGATATGGGAATGAGAATCGAAGAAGGTTGTGCGAGAAGGGCGATGGGGGAGAACAGTTATCACGTACTCTGTAATATGAATGGGAGATGAGAAGACAGACAGTAACTACCTTGTAGTGGCTGAAGCGAGGTGGTTGTAAAGGTTGATGGAGATGGTGGCTTTTGAAGATGAGTGAGAAGTGGAAATGGAAGAAGAGATCTAGTAGTAGGCGGAAAGGGTTTTTATCTAAGGAAACCGGGCAACGGCCGTGGCAGAAAACGGAAGCTGGATGTTCGAGGAGTTGGGAAGGAAGCAAAGCAAAGGAAGGAGAAGGCTCAGGGCAAGTCCTGGGTATCTCCTTCCTGTTCTACTTCAGCCTACCTATTTGCACAAGTCTAATTACATAGGTAGATGTCAAGTGACTAGTACCTAGTATGATACCCCCAAAAAGCGACCTGTTTTTTCCAGCTGTGTCCATCAAACCTAGAAGCCTGGCTTTGTTTTATTGGACCAGAACACATAAATACCGAACATGACGGTGCTCCTAACCTTCCCCTCTTGAAAAAGGGCAAAGGGGCAGGAACCCCAGACATTCTCCCAACTCACACACTGTAACATAGACGCTTGGGCAGCTTACCCTAGCAGTGATCTTTTGAGTTGTCAGAACATACGCGGCTCCCAGTACCTTCTGGAGGTTGCGTGAAAGAACGCAATCTTGGGCGGCTTTCGGCGGTTTCAGCGAGGGGAGCGTCGAACATTCTGCGCTTTCAACCCTCACCATGTTCCCGAAGATATAGTATAACAGCTCGGACGATACTGCTATCTTAATGATCATAAAGAACGGACGCTAATGAGTTGCGAGTACGAGCTTGATATGTGCCGAAAATAAAACCCCAATGCTACATGTGGAATTGCTCATCGTGGTTTCTTCCCATCTCCTGCCTGAGGAACCCAGATACAATATCCCCTTCGCCCGTCTCATTAAAAGCCAGTACCTTCACTGACGTGGAATTAGACATGTAACACCCCGCAGCAAAGAAAAATGGATTCTAACATGTCGATTATCTATCTCATCCCTCCGTCTCTCATCAGCGTAAAAAGTACCAACGCCTCGAAGACAATCAAGCCTAGCACGTATTACACAGACCATTCCATCTACCCTAGCCAAGGCAAGAAGAAACCAAGGCCTGTCCCTTTGAGATCGTGCGAGTCCTCTTCCAGGGCGACGAAACCAATGTTATTGGCCGAACCGAACCCCGAAGTCCAATGCGAAAGATAAACCTGGAAAAAATGTAGCCCATATATGAGGTGCACACCCCCTCTCCTCCCCTCATCTACGTTGTAAAGAATCGCCGTCGTTATGTGAGATGCCGACGTCCAAGTTGTATGTGCGACGCGGATTGAACAACCGCAGGTAATGAGAGACAAGTTGAAGCGTGGTCAATATCCTCCTAAATGCCGGGTATCGTGCGTGTCATGTCCCATTCAGTCCAAGCAGTCGTCAAAGTTGCGAAACACTTTGCAAGGCGGAACAACAAACCAAAAGGTAGTAGAATCCTCCCAAAAGAAAGAGCGAAGCTTGCGGCGTAGCGTAAAGTTCAAAAAACAACGACGACCCCGGTTCCATTACGCTGCCATCTTGCCCTTGTACACCATGAACTCCCGAATGCGGGCTTCGTGGTCCTCACAAGCGACAGCCCACTTTCTTCGAACCTCCTTATCCTGTGCCATCCATTCCAGGTACTCCAGAATCTCGTCGTCGCCGCGAGCGACGAGAAAAGAATAGCTCTTTCGAGACCGAAGATCGGCAATATTCGCCTTGCGTGCGTTGAAGTGCTCGATAACTTGAGCGTTGAAGATCTCCCATCTCATGACATAGCTCTGGAAGTCCTGTGTGTACTTTTGCCAGGCACCGCCAGTGGGCTTCAGCCCGACTGCGAACGTCGGCGGAGGTCGAGGTGCCTGAGGAATCACTGGAAAGTCGAGAGGCGGCTTCATCTCTTTCTCGATGGGTGCTCGGCTTGAAGGCTGGCTCTCGAACGGAAGGTTCATCTTGAGGTCGCCCAGAGAACCCAGACCAGAGTTTTGCGTAAAGGGCGCCACATTCTTGAGGTCAGCGAGGCTAGCCCTAAATTCTTCGCTGTCCTCGGAACCGGCGGCGTTGGGATTGAACTCTGGCTCCCTACGCGGGAGCTTGGGACCGGTCTCCTGCATTCCATTCACATTTCCAGGCCTCCATTCAGGGCGAGACGGTTCGACAGGAATGTTCCTCACACCGCTAGACCGGTCTCTTCTCGGCGCAGCCCCGGTCTGTGGGGGGTCAATGTCCATCGCATTCGGGCTGTTCGCCCCAACCTCGGTGGTTGACTTGCGACCACGCCACTCGCTCTCCTCGTCACTGTCGTATTCCTCGCTCACTAAGCCAGCGCTTCCGCCCGCCGTCGGCTTGACCTTGGTCTTCCTAGAGTTCACTCGTGAGATACGAGTCGGGGATGTCGACGCGGACTGTGTCGGCACGAAGTTCTGCGCTCCAATTTTCTGTGTCCAGTCCTGGGCGTCAAATTTGCCATCAGCCGAAGGTGAGCCTAACGGCTGGCCAGAAGCGTCTTTCTGATGTCTCAAGCTCGGACGTTTGATCGGAGATCGGCGTCCTGCACGACTTCCAGACTGCGAGCGAACTTTAGCAGCTGGATCCTGGACAGGACTGCCAGCACTGAATGTGTAGGCCTCTGAGCCATCGCCGTTAACAAAGCTGGTGTTAATACCATCGGTGCTCTTTCGGCCAAACGTCGGCTGCCGCGGCACGGTGCGGGCGAAAGTGTCGTCGTCGATCGGGAAGTTGAAGCTATCGTTGATTCTCTTGTCAGCAATGTTCACACCATTGTCTTGATCAGGGGCAGTAGTATGTCGCTTGTGACGACCGAGTGGCGTCATATCGGGAGCCTGTCTCTTGACAAGCTTGCTCAAAAGTTCACCCTGCTTTCGTTCAAAAGGCGTGAGCGAGTGACTTCCGGAGCTGCCTCCACTGGGAGACGACGACTCGAACACCATGGCGTCACTCATGCGTGATGTCCGTGTAGAAGATGCCCCATCGTTACCGTGCGCGAAAGGAAGATTTGACTGAGGAAATGCGAAAGCAGAAAACGGAGCTGGAGAATGAGAGAAGTCGTACATTGAAGATCCTTTAGGCGTTCCTGTTGCCTGGCCGTGACCAGTTCCTGGTGTAGAGATTAGTTATAGCTCGATACTGACAAAACAATAAAGGAGACTCACCATTGGGATTGTGCGGAGTCGCCGACTTGGGCTGACTGTTCTCAGAAGGATGACCGGCGGCGGTGTTTGGTGGCGTATATCTTGCGCTTGCGCGGGACCGGAAGGGGTCTTTAGGGGTATGGGACGCGTTGGCGCTCGATGAGTTTGGGCGATCATCCTGCGGCGTCGACGCGTATGTCCTCGGGCTCGAGGGTTCAGTCCTAGCCTGGCGTGGGACACTCTGGGCGCGTGTTCGAGCGCTGCCCGGTGAAAGGCTGGGGCCATGGCCCTCCTGAGGTGGTCGAGGGCTCTCACGAGTGCTCTTGGCTCGTCCTATGGGGATTCCGTCGAAGGGGTTAGTCTTTTCTCCTCCATTGGAGGTGTACGGAGTGCTCTGGCGAGTATCCGAGTATGCCTCGCGGAACTGCGCGAGAGGATCCGGGACGCCTGCCTCTTGTTGTCTGCGGGCATTGTCTGCGAAGATGTTGGTGTGCCGGGAAGAGGTAGAGTAGTTGGAGGCGTTGACCGGGGGCTCATCTCCAGGCACTGGGGAGTGAGGAGTATAGCCACCCTTGCGTCCAAACGAAGCCTCGGCTCTCTGCTTCTGGGAAGGAGTTCGCGGTACAGGCCGCTTTGGAGTTTCGGGCTTGGGCTTTGGCTGGGACTGGCTGGCGCGACCACCCTTCATGTTCTCGAATGCATGCCACGCATTCCGTTTCGCTTCAGGGTCGTCTTTTGATTGCTGTGCTTTGGCCGTAGGGGCGGCACCCGACGCAAAGTTGCGATATCTGCTCGCACCTGAAGCCGGGGGAGGTGGCGGAGGGTTACGAGTCGTTGCGTTACGGCGAGGAGGGGGTGGGAAGTTGGCACCCGCGTTCTGCCAGGGGTTGCCTCTCACCCCAGAGGCCGTGGGGTATCTTGATCGTGTCCGCCCAGCATCATATTTGGCTCTCTGTTGGGGATCGGTAAGGATCTCGTGGGCCGACTGGATGATCTGGAATCTGGAGTTGACTTCGGCCTCGCGTCCTGGATTACGATCGGGGTGGTACTTGAGTGCTGTCATGGGTTAATGAAATGGCCCAAACAACGTGCAAGAAAGTGATCTCGTCGTACCAAGCTTTCGGAACTGCTTCTTGATCTCGTTGGTGTCAGCGTCCGCTGAAAGCTCCAGGTCCGCGTAGTAATCGCGGGTCATATCAACCCCTCCCATCTTGAAGCTGAACAGAGGCAGTCAACAGGCTAGCAATTGTTCGATTGCTGTCTGTGTTACCCAGAACGCATACCAGGCTTGGGGCACTCTCTGCGGCCCAACCTATCGAACTGTATAGAATCGCTGAGCCAGAAAACACTCGGGATTGTTGAAGCTGCCCTTGCCAGTCGAATTGTTGGACACGTTTGCTGAGTGCGAGCAAGTCGTGCTGTTGCGTATCTATCGGCAGGGCCAAACGCTGGGTCGACGGCGGCTGACCAGATGATGTGACGTCGAAATTTTGCTAAGTCGGCGTTTCCCGAGCGGCGAGATTGCGTTATGGCAAGTCGTCCAACTGCCCTGATCGGCAGTGCCGCACCCGTTGTCGGATTGCCCGACAGGCCGTTGTCAGAAGGTTTACTCGGAAGCAATCGTTCTTCGGAATGATGAGGGGCAAAAGCAAAAGAAGCGAAAAACTAAAGGTAGCGGGGGTGTCAGCAGCAGCGTCACGAGGAGGTCGAGTCAAAGCAGCAAAGGTGTTCGCCAGTGGGAAATATCGCAGTGGAAGAGCAATAGTTGTGGTGTCAGACGTAAGACAGACAGCTGGACAGGTGGGTAGCACGCGGGTGGAAGCAAGCAGTTGCCGAGTTGGAGACAGACGGAAGGGAAGAAGGTTGGTTGCTCCCCCATGGAACTGATCTGGTAGGGATCCGCTCTGTTGTTAATTCGCAGCCCGCAGTGTTACCTATGAAGTATGTCGAACAGGCGACTACTGCACAGCAGGGATATGCGTTGTGTCGATGTTGGATGACGGAAGCAGGCACCGCGGGGGGAGGGAGAGCAACAACCCGAAGGTGCAGCGCAGGGCAGGGCAGGCTAGCCCAGGTTGAGATGGGAGCACACCCGTCGGGGTTGGAAAACAGCAAAGCAAGATCCCGACAGTATGGTTGGTCCCTCACCGTCTTTCCTCGGTCGTTCGCAAAGGGAAAAGAGACGCGGCGATGATTGGGCACATGTTTGCTGCGGCATGCGTGCGTGCGTGGGAAGCAACTTACCGAGATGACGTCAAAATGCAGCTGCGACAGATCCAAAAGTTCGAGGCTTTCCGTTTCGTGAAGGTCGGATGAAAGAAGTGGGTGGCCGAGACACAAGTCTGGGGAGATGCAGACGTGCTGGCAACGGCGTTCCAAGGGAGAGGGTTGTTCAGCGAGGGAAGAAGTAAGGAAGGGAGCGAGAGCCGCGTGCGAGGAAACAAATATTAGTTGTACCGTTATTGTTGTCAGTCCAGTCTGTTCGGTTGCGCGGGCAGCAGGAGGGATGGATGAGTGGGTAGATGGATGGATGGGTGGAATGGGGCAAGGGTCTAAATTTTTAGAAAAGTGCTTTCAGGGACTCCCCGGCTAGCTTGGCCACTGCTCTTCGTGTTGCCCCTCCAAAAGGGGACGCCTGAGGTCTTCCCCCTTCCCAAAACGTCGGCCATCTTCTGCTCCAATCATGCCTCACACGCGGCGCGTGCTTTCTCGTGCACATCCTTTTCCTCTTCCTTGGTGGGGAGACCTTTCCTGAAGCCTCCGCAAGATTTGTTCATTTGCCCAAAGCTCTTTTCAAGCCAGCTTGCCCAGCTGTCTACGCCCATGCTAAGCCACCCTTCTAGCGGATGCTATCTCGGGAGGCGTGTTGCGCAACGTCGTCTCCGACCAAACAGGCCAGCCAGTCAAGCCACCCACCCACCCGCTAGTTACGTTCACTTCCTGCACTCAGCCTCTGCCTGTAGATAGCACTTGGTACTTTGATTTAACCATGTCTGACGTCGTTGCATCCATGTACCTATGTATTGTCTCAGGTCCTGAGAGACAGGCAGTTGAGGCCAAACCCGGTCTTGCGGCAACCTCACGCCAGCCCAAGCTTACACTATTTGGAACTACCTAGGTAGCTACCTAGCTAGTTAGTGACTACCAGTCTGCAAGCGAGACCAAAATATCGCAGAGGCAGCCCGTGAGTTTAGGAAGCAGGTTTTCTGGTTCAAATGCTGCTGAGCTTATGTGTAAGACGATTCTAAAGACTTTTCGCAGTTCCTGAAGTCATTATGTTTGCCTGAGCCTCCTCCTAGGCCACGGGAACTCGCCTCGGCCAGCACGTTTTTCTTCCGGATTCGTCTTGGCTGATTGATGCATGTTGCCCTCTTGACTTCCTTTGGTTACTTAGCGTGGGTGAGCCCCGATCACCTCGCCTCACCTGCAGAACCTAGTCTGCGGGCTACGACCAACTGCTGCGCCGGCCGGACGTACGTACACCTCACCCCGATGAAGAGGTAGGCAGGTAGGCCAACGTGCGTATCGCGCCCAAAACAGTCGGACGAGCATGCAAAGCATGTTCAAATAAGTAGAAAGACACATATTTCTGGACCAGGTAATTCGACCACGAGGTCCTTGGTATTCTTACTACCTATGTACCTAGACAACGTCAGACCCCGCCCCCGCCCCCGCTGTGTTCCAAACCGGGACCCCGGGGTGGTTTCCTTGGACTTGTACACTAGGTAGGTAGGTACCTACCCAGATACCCTGCCCTGGTACCTTCCTACAGCACCCAAGGGTAGGCAGTTCAATCTGGCCGGTCCAAATAGCCGACAGCCCTCAACATTAACCACCAGCAAGTTGTTTCTGCCGCCGAGTTACTTAATGGGGGGCGCTCCGTTGGACGGACTCTTCAACCTTATTCACTGGATAGAAGCCAAAATCTTTGACCTTACCACTGACTACATAAGTGACCAGCATCTTATCGGTCGTCAATGTGGTGGCATATTCTGTTCAGACCCCTTTTCCATGGAAAAGTCTTAATATCATGGTACCCAGTATAGTTAGCTCCTAGAATACCTGCCGGCTACACGGGGGCGCATTCTCACGCCACCCGCCTGGCGTAAACATAGCCCTTGAACGCCTTCGCTGTGATGTGCTTCCCAGCCCCATTTGTTGGTACATACAATGTAAGTTTGTGGCCACCTTCGTGCGAGTGCCTAGAGGCTTTTATCGTCTTTATCTGATTTTGGCCGCCATGCTCGAACCCCCTTTCATCCCTTATAGCTGGCTGGGCGCGGTGGTCTTCGTCCATCCCTTATTCTTCATGTTTGCCTCAATGGCCCTCCAGATTGACTCAGCAGCCTCCTTGTCTCTGAACTTCGCAGCCTCCTGAGCTCCAGTACCATCGCGCCATCTGTCGACGCCCAGTTGCAACACGCGGTGGCCCCACTCCTTGACGCTGTCGGGCGGCTGCTCACCACGCCAGCCGATGTAGATGCCCAGTATGCGGCGGAATAGGTCTGGAGGAGAGCTCCACTTGTAGTTCTTGAACTGCCACGACTGGCCCGTAGTGAAAACGGCGACGACGCGGTTCCAGTACTCGGGCTTGAACTGCTCGGGGCCTTCGACAAGGATGAAGCGCATGGGTCGTGAGGGGTCAATGTCCTTCATAACGCGAGAGACGTGCAGCATGCTGGCAGCGGCGCTGCCATCAGGTTGCACATAACGGCCTCCCTCGAGGAAAGATCGAATGTTGGACAGGCGAAGCAGGGACGACGCGGACGGCGACAGGAGGATGATAGGATCGGGCCGACGCGTCGGAGGCTTCTGGTTGATAGGGAGCGACGGGTTTGCTCCGATGCTCGATGCACCGTGAGGCTTCTTCTGGACAAACGGAACGGCAAGTTTACGGACGTGGGAGAAGTCCTGGGGAAGCTCGCGTTAGTCTCACAGGAGTCAATATCTAGCGCCATGCGCAACTTACTGTAGGCTTCACGCCGCGCAATACGGAGTTACGGTCGCCCATCTTGCGCTCCCCGTTGTAGATGACTGCCAGTCGAGGGTCCAACGTGCCACGTCCAGCGCGGCTCGCCGCCGTTGCCGGAGCAGTCTTGGACGCGCTCGCGCCCGCTCCCTCCTTGCCTTCCTTGTCACCAGCCAACGGCTTGATGTGCTCACTCTCCTCACTAGCCCCTTCAAGCCAGGTGAACAGATCCAGACGTTCCACGAAGGCAAGATTCTGGACCGTGCCGAGGCTGCCCAGCTCCTCGTTGAGGCGGGTCGCACTCGCATTGTACTCGGGAATAGCAACATCCTTGTTCAGCCACGCGAAGTAGATGGATCGCAAGTCGACAGGACGGTCGCTAGAGATGAAGCGTGTAGGCGTGGAAAGCGATACTGAGACGGGAGCTGGGTGGGAGAACAGCAGATGAGTGGCTTTCGAGAGGGGCACCTCGGGTGCAGAAGCATCGGCGGACGCTGTCGGGACTGCAGGTCGCTTGGATGCGATGGATTGCCGCAGCAGGAGCAAAGGATCCTGCTCAACAGCGGCCATTGTAGAAGTTCGAAAGCAGGTATCTCAAACTATTTCGCAGTGAGTGTCTGGATTTTCCAATAGACTGCAAGAATAGACAGGAAACGCAACGGTCTGGGCGAATTGAGCACGCCGGGAATTGACGATGAAGCACCTGTGATCTGGACTTTGGCAGCCTCGAAATTTGGGGCCGGGAGGTTCAGCCTCAGCTGCTAGGTTCACCAGCCACAATCAAGCTGGATAGAGCTTGCTGCGCCACACTTTCCACCTTGGCATGTATGGTAACAAATACCGGGCGCAATACTATCTTCTAGGGAGTGCTCATCTTCTAGGGGACCATCTATATATCAAGGTTTTGCGGTATGGTTGACATCGATTCATCGATTGAACCCCCTCTCGCCATCACCTTTCAGTCTGTGAGGTGATGGATACTTCCGATCCTTGGCGTCTGTCTCTCATAGTATGTTCAACCTTGAGTGTAGATCCCGTCTTCCTCCTCCCGTGATAGACGCATAGCCCCTTGCCGCCCGAGGTATGTTTAGGGTTCGCGGGACACATTGGACTATTTGGAAGATGCTCCGGTATGTCGAACTCGAACTTTGGCAGCGATGTCAGTTTTCTGGATTGCGTCCGCTGTTTCGCGTCCCACCATTCCTTGGGCTTCTTGGGAAGGGCGTCGTCACATTTCCCCTGTGATCGTTTCACACTTGCCGATCTGTAAGTTTGCAACGGGCTCCAGGTATCCTCATCTCTTCTAGGCGGTAGCATCTCGGTGAAGAACCCGCGTGGCTTTCCGTCGGCGGTCTCTTCGTGTGTAGGGGGGGTTTTTACGCGGGTGGCTTCCTATTTTGATCGTTAACACGGGATACTTCCGAGGCTCGGTGATATCTCACTCCAGCCGGATATGGGGTTGTTAAATAGTCGGGGTGGCCTAATATTTGACATTAGCCGCTAAACATTTAGCACAACAACGGATAGGTGGGCTTACGATGATAGAAACTGTCGGGATCAGGCGTTGCTGGTGGCGTTTTCCCAGCCAAAACCTCCCGAACGGAACTTGGGACACTGCTGACAGTCTCGTCAGAATCTTTGCGACGCCATGGCGCTTTTCCGAACCAGCTAGTTCCGTGTTTCGACCCGGGCTGATCTTCTTTGTTGGTGAACCAACTCAGAGCTTTGGCCACCGGTGCAGTCGATGTGTCTTTCATCAACTCATTCACTTGGTGATGATCTGGTAGTGAGGCATTGCTTTCGGATGGTTTCTTTTCATAGGAGTCAGCAGTTGGGCATCATACAATATCGAAGTGGCGGTACTCGTTACCTTGAACTTGAAAAGGGAGGGAATCTTGATTCCTTTTCGGCTGTTTCGACTCTTGATGCTCGATGTTGCGGATTGTCTGTAATGGGCTGCTACCGGATGTGGCTGAAAACCCAAACCCTTCTCTCCAACACTTTCAGTTATGATATTCATAGTCTGCGAGATGCCAAGCATCGGTTCACCAGAACTGCTCATTGGCTCAGGGATTCCTGGTGTTCCCGGTTGTTGTAGAGATAAGACAAGGGCTTCCTCGGACATGGGACTCCAGGGCTCGCTGGAACTGAGATTGTCCAGAGTGTGGGGTCCAGATTCGCTGGCAGCAGACCCTCGAGATTGTCCTTGCTTGCTCGACCATTTCCAACGCTTATGTGACGCTTTGGGCACAATTTCTCTTTCCGCCCAGTACCCGGCCGGGAACCAAACCTATTCGAATCCATCTTTGGGAGGCCTTGGTGGATCAAAGGAGAGCGTTGGCGTCGGTGTCAGAAGAAGATCTTGGGGCGACCGCCTGGTAGAAGTAGATTTTGGTGTGAGTCGGGGGGCCGACTGGGACGTTGACTGTGGGGACGAAGGAGACTCCGTTGTCGTCGATTTCCCAAAGTAACTATCTCTGAGCACAAGATTAGGCGTGCTGGAACCATCCCAGCTATCGCCTGGTGTGTCTGGAAAAGTGACTTGTAGAGCTGTCTTGAATGAGAGCCTTTGTACGTCACGGTGGGCTGCAGGATACGATTGGGAGGACGAACTAATGGCACCCGTCAATATCGTGTTTGCCCTCTTAAGTGTTAGACAGTCTTACGACCTCCTTCGGAAGTCGAAGGGGCTAGGGTACGATGTGACGTCTGACGGTGGGTCGCTTCCAGGTCGTTCCATGGGTGCTCCCGAGGACACAAACATCGACCATAACCCCTATGGTCTTGTATGAGAATGTTGTCGAGTAGAAACAATAAAGTGGAGACGAAAGGCTGTTCCAAGGTGTAGAGTGTAGCTAGGTTCTAGGTAGGGACGGAGGACGGGAGAAATGCAAAAAAGAAGAACCAATCGACAAGGTGAGGGCCAGAAGAGGTGAAGCTGTATCATTACACCACACCACAGGGGAGTATCACGCCAGATACCTCCCGGGTAGGTAGGTAGACTGGGTCGTCTTGATACACACTTGCCATCGTTAGCGACGTGTTCTAAGCAGTAGCGACAGTGTACCTGACGAATCGTTCAAGTGGCAGGACCTTCAATCAAAAATGGGCACGAGGTGCACTCCCGCTTCAGTCATACGATATAGTGTGTTGGAATAAAAAGAACCCGTTCAACATCCATGAGCACGACAAATAAGACGGCCTTGGGTTTCTCAGCATCCATTCGATTAGGATTGCGGGTATCAAATCAGACCTGCTAACGCCTTTTAATGCCCCGGGGTTGGCCAAGCTCCAACTCCCATATCCCAATTTTCGTTTCGTTCAGTCAACAAGCATCGTGTCATCGCCGTCAAATGGGGCGCTCTGCTGCTCAACCGCCACACCCTTTCCTCTGCCAGCCAGCAGTTCTCTTCGGATTTCCGGTGCGATCGAGTGATGGCCGTGCGTCAAGAGCAAGTCAAGAAGCGCCTCTCTCTGATCCTCGCTGAGATCATTCCTGTATCTCTGGGCGAAAGCCAAGAGACTCTGGTGGAAGACAACGGGCAACGACTTGACCATGTCTCCGGAAAACGACTGGCCTTCTTTGATCGACGCCGGGTCCACACTTCTGAACCTCAAGAAATGGAAAACGACCGAGTCAATGACCTGGTAGGGAAGAGCGTACTTCTTCTCCAGCAAAGTCTTGATAAAGATGTTGGCAGCTCCACCGCCCTCGGTGCCATGCGAGGCTTCCTGAGCCGCACTATGATCATGTCAGCATCGTTTGAGAAGCACATCCGATAAGCCAAATACCTACATTTCAGTGATACCCTTCAGGGCGGCAGCGGAATGGAGCACTGGCACAGATACTCTGGCAAGCACTGCAGAGACGATGTGCGCCTCACGAACCGTGCAGCCGCTAGAAAGTAGAGGGAACAGGAAGCCGAGGAAGAAGGCCCTGGGTTTGTACAGGGACTTCTTCAGCGCGTTGAAAAGGTGAACGTTCAGCTTCTTGTTTTCATAGATATCCTCGCGAACCTTGTCCAGAACGACGATCTCCATGAACTTCTGACAAACAAGTGGCTTCGAGGAGGAGAAGATCCTGGTCGCCTGGTATACGGCATTGGGCGTCCACTTTTGGGGCTCGGTGATCTGGATAATGTCCTCCCAGTGCGGTAGAGTTGGCAGGATCTTGAAGGGTTTCGGCAGAGGCCCGCTCTTGTATCGCGACAGGATGTGGCCAACCCTAGTCGCGGTTAGCAACGATTTTTCCAGCAACGCAGCCGGCCATGCCACACTTACTTTGTGTAGACTTCGATAACCTTTGGTGGGAGCTGGTAGTCTTCGTCGACCACCGGCACACCGGCTGCTTTACGAGCCTCAGCAGCCTCGTGTGCAGCAATCTTCTCCAAGATGAGCTCGGTCAGGTTGGTACCACCGCCAGCCATTTCGTCGTCGGGACCCTTGCTACCCCAACCGTGCTGGTTCAGCATCGCCGCAGGGTCGTCCTCAGCTTCGGGCAAGAACTTGCGATAGGTTTCGAGGTCCTCGGGATCGACCTCAATCTCCTCAACAACCTCATCCTCCTCGCCCCACGCCTCCTCGTCCTCGTACGCATGTTCGTCACCGACATCTGCACCGTATCTCGATTCGATTCCGAAAAGGTCGACGGTCGGTTTCGCAGCGGTTTCTGGCTTCGCGGAGCTGTCCTCCTCGGCCAGCTCACGGCCTAGCCTGAGGATGGTGCGACTGCGTGTCGCATCGACAAAGCCCTCGCCGTTGTCGTCATCGTCGGTGCCCTTGCCCTTCTTCTTCTTAGGGGCCTTGTTCTTCAAAGGACCCGTAGCGAGGATATCATCCTGGAGGGGGTTGTGCCTGCGCGCCTGGCGATCGGTAGGGGTGGTTGCCTTGCCCATTTTCGAGATACTCGGACACAATGTGATTGATCGTGGCGGAGAGCGACAGACAAGCGGGATTGGCGGTCGCCTCTTTTTTTTTTTCTCCCCTTCTGTGCCCGAGCCAGAAATTTTTGATTCTTATCGATTGCCCCGCGCCTGAAGTGCCCAGAACCCTGGACCAGCCTTTAGCGGGTCGCAAAGACTTTCTAGCCAATGAAATAACCTGTTGTTGACTTCATAGGCGGACACAGCGACTGCCCCGCCACAACACCCCACCAAAAAGCTTCTGCGAGTGACTCTCTCGGCCTGTCTTACAGAGACAGCGAGACAACTTTCTTGGAACAAAGCTAAAAGCTGGCACATATTCCAACATTTCAACATTTGTCTCTCATTTTTCAGCATATACACTCGAGGAACATCAAAATGCCAACGGAATTGGAAGAGGTAAGTCCGCCTGGTCAAAGCGTCACGTAGACTCACGCTCATGCAATGACAGCTTGTGGGCTTCATCGCTCATCCCAACCCTCAACTCAGAAAACTGGCCATAGAGAACCTGGTCGGCTACTCCCAGGCGGACACTTCCATATTCAAGTCGGAGAATCTCACACCAGTCAAACATCTCAAATTTCTAGTCAGAGATCATCCCGTAAGCAAGACTCACAACCGGGCTCTTTTCACTATAGCATCGTAACTAACAGATCTTAGCAAATCGCCGAACATGCTCTCACAATCCTCATCAACCTGACTGTGGAGAAGGATGTTCTTGAGAACGTTGCGACAGATCAGAGGTTCATTGATATTCTATTGGACTTGATTGTGGTAGGCACAGTTCTTGTTCCAGAAAACGACGCCCTCATATAAACATCATAGACTGACACCCCTCATAGAAACCTGATGAGCCAAATGCCAACTCGATGGCCATGCTCCTTGCCAACCTGGCAAAGTGGGATGGTCTCAACACCATCGTTTCTAAGAAGCAAACGCCTCCTGCAGAACTCAAGTCCAACGACCTGGTGCTCAACCAGCTTGTCGATCTCTTCGTTAAGGAGAAGGGTGCCTACAACAAGGATGCCGACTATGACTACCTCGCCTACCTTTTCGCCGATCTCACCAAGCACGCCGAGGTGCGCCAGCACTTTGTAACAAGGCAGGACTACGACGAAGTCATCCCCATCACCAAGCTCAAGGTATTTACCGAGCACCCGTCCGACATCCGCAGAAAGGGAGTCGCGAGCACCATCAAGAACGTCGCCTTCGAGATCCAGTTCCACTCGACGTTCATGGATGAGGACGAGGTCGATATCCTGCCATATATCCTCCTTCCCATCACGGGCAATGAGGAGTACGACGAAGATGACACCATGGGCATGCTTCCTGACCTGCAGCTGCTGCCACCCGACAAGAAGCGTGACTCGGACCCGAAGATCATCCAGACTCACATTGAGACGCTGCTCCTCTTCACAACAACGAAGGAAGGTCGCGATCTGCTGAGACGGGTCAAGGTCTACCCAATCATCCGAGAGACGCACGCGCGGGTCAACGACGAGGGCGTCAAAGACGCCTGCGACCGGCTGGTGCAGGTCCTCATGAGGGACGAGGACCCGGCCGAAGGCGAGGAGCAGCCAAAGCTCAAGGAACTGACCAACGGCTCGACGGTCAAGGAGCTCGATGACGACGACGAGGAGATCGTGGAGGTCTAGATAGGCGTGTGATGAGTTTTCCTTCGGTAATGGCTTACGTAGAGAGGAATACCCAGGTTCATAATAAAACAATCGTTAAAAGCGTGATGATGGCATTTGTGCCATCCACTATAACGCACCTCATGCGTTTGTGCAAACCGGAGCGCAGTAGTACTCGCTATGTGCACGGGGCCCGGCTCGGCTTTCCGTGGCTGAGCAGTTCGGTTCCAGACGGATACCACCTTTTGGCAGACCTCTGGTACATTTCCCATTCACTCATTATAGACTCATACCGAAGCGCTCACAGGCCTACGCCCCAAGGTCCGAGCTGCGAGGCACGCGCACGTCTTATACTTGACTGGTGGATTCTTCACATGAGGGTACCCAAGGAACTGTCCTGCATATCTGGACCGGAGACGACAACTATGGCGACTTTTTGAAACCGAGTTTGTTCTTGCCATTCTCCTACCGGCAAAGCTAGCAAACCTACTAAGGAACGTTCGGGACCCGTGGACAACAACAAGAACCGCCATCGTCGTCGGGCCCGATGCCTGCGGCCTGACCTGACAGCTCGTTCGGAGCCCCCCTTTACTCGACAGTAACAGTGACCTTGCTCTTGTCTACATGATACCGCAATCAGCCCAACGGTGTCCTCCAACAACGGCGGTCCGGAGTACTCACAGAATGCGACGTGGTCCTTGATCTCCTTGGCCGCGTCCTTGGGAGCAGGGTAATACCAAGCCGCGTCCTTCAGCTTGTCGTCTATGTCGCCAACCATCCCGTCGTCAGCCCTATTACCCTTCTCCTTCCTCTTCCTAGGCGGACCTACGCAGTCCATCTCAGGCAGCGAGGTTGTATCGTAGTACAGTGGGGGAGACAACGGACGTGGAAAAAGAAAGGAGGGGGGGGGGCTCACCGCCGACCTTGACTGAGTAATAATTCGCGGTCCCCTTCCACGGACAGAACGTCGTCGTGTCCGTCTTTTCCAGCGCGTCTTCCCGCACCGCCGATGGCGGGAAGTAGACGTTGCCCTCTACCTCCTCCCACTCCGTCGCCTCGGCGATCGTGGTTCCGTTCGCGACGGCCGTGGCCTTTCCAGACTTTGCCATTTTTTTAACCTCTTGATTCCTTTTTCGTCTGGGGGTGTTTTGGCGCCTAAGCAGGATTATGTGTTGAGTGAACTGTAATGTTTTGAGACTGCGCCGGATTCGGGAACAATAGACATTGGTATATACTAAATGCGGGGAATGCGGCCTTCACCCAGTTCTGAATCTTACCCAATCCTTAACGTCATCACCCTTGATTGATTTATAAGCCGAGTGTGATTACATCGTCTGAACTCTTTTTGTCAACGGTTTATGGACGCTCCTATCTCACGTCACTGTTCATGGAGCGAGCGCACTTCCCTCGTGTAACGTCCACAGTATGTTTGAATGAATGGATGACGCTGCTAATGCTAATTTTTAGGGCTATTATCTAGTACCACTGATAGCCCCCCCTAACGCCCGCTGGGTATATGCATATGTTTGTATATCACATGGTTCGAAAAGAAGAAAACAAACCCAAGTCAACACGACTTAGAGATTGATAATGTCAATCTCTGAGAAATCCGGCGGGTTGGCACCGTACACTACGCGGACCTTACTGTCCAGTGCCGTTCCCTCGTTACTGACCCAAATGTGCTCGCTGTAGTCCCTTGTGCGGCGAATCTCGTCATCACTGACCCCGATATCGTCGCGGGGAATCCACACAGCGGGTGCTCGTGCTCGCAGAGCGTAATGCTTGAACGCGTTCTTAACGAGTGCATCACGCTCAGCGGGCGTCAAGTCTTCGATTTCGTCGTGGAACCCGCCGTACAACGCCTCTCCGAGCGCCCGCTGGGCTTCGAGGTCCTTAAGTCGCTGCCGGCGGCGGTACTCGGCTGCCGTGTGGACGGGAGCTGCTCCCATGTTCCATGTCTTGCTGCGGAGGTTCTTGCCTTCCCGCTTGGCCCAGTGACCGACATCTTTGACCCGACGCATCGTTGATGGCTTCCGGTTCGGCGCACCCGCATTGTTGATCTTCTGCAGTTCAATATCGCGGGGTCCTGTCCTGGCTCGGTCGCCATTTGACATCGGCGTCTTCTCGTCTTCCATGCCATCATCGCCGTCGTTGGCGAGTCCCAAACGTCGGTTTTGAGCTCGCTGGAATGCCTCGTCCCTGATCACCGCCTCGTCTTCGATAGTGATGGGCAGGTATCGGAATAGGGGACCGAAGGACGTATTGAGCGAAGTTTGGTAGATCGCCGTGAGGACAAGCGTCACCAGCATGATGGCGCCCTGCGGCGTTGCAGTATTCTGTCCCTTTTCGTCCTGCACGATGAAAAACAAGCCTGCCAAGCAAGCCTCCATGACATATAACCCTGTAAATGTCTGGTTGATCGCGCGGGGATACAGGACACCACCTGTATCGGTCTCGAAGCGCGTGACGTACAGCATGCTGTAACGCTGCGCGAACCATAACAGGCCGAACGTCAAGACTGCAAACAGGGAAATCAAGGGCGCAATGACGCTGTAGACGAGGGCGATACAGGCGAAGTTTGTGTAAACCGGGAAGAATTGACCCCATGCAATCGATGAGAGGGTCGTATTCCTCTTCCATTTGTCGCGAGCCGTAGTATCGAGGATTCGGGCCAGGAGATACCAAGTGAGCAGGCCACCGATCTGGAGCAGTGTTCCGGAGCTGACAGAGAGTGCTTGGAGCAACATGTACGAGAAGAAGTAGTTGGATGCCCTGGGCAGGTTCCTAGCGAGAATGTTCAAAATGTTGGTAACGTTTGAGAGCTGCTCGAGGTTGCTCAACAGCTCGTCGACTGATGCAGCGAAGAACGAGGCAATCGACACGACAAGGAAGACTTGGATGAAGAGGAAAATGAAATAGAAGCGCTGGACGAACTCGGCCTTTTGTGACCCGGTCTTGACGCCACGGAAGAGCGCGAGCTGCTCAAGAATCAGGGGGACAATCAAGAGGAGGAGAGCGAGCAGGATAGCGGGCAAGACACCAGTGATGGCTCCAGCGACTTTCTCGATGGGGTCCTTCTTGATCCATTTCAACCAGGGAAACTGTTCCACGAGACTGTCGATGTTGGCGATGGAAGCTGTAAAGGCGATGGGGATGGCCCAGAAAAAGGCCATTGCCCCAATGACGACGGTGACGATGCCGGACCGGATGGACTCGTGCCACCACTTCAAGGCCATGTTGTCCCAGATGACATCCTTGGGCGAAACTTCGTTGATTCGGGGCGACATGTGTTTCGGAACGTGGTGCATGAGACTTTGACAAGCCATGTGCGCCGAGACCTGGTGATTGAATTGGATGAAGGCGGAGTTCATCAGAGGGTAGCGCTCGGGGTGAGCTTGGTCGTCGTCGATCTCGACGTTCAAACGCGCCAGCTCAGACCGGCACCAATAGATGGTATCAACCTTGGGGCCGAAAGTAAGCCAGGCGAGCCAGTCGGGAAAGCCCCATCGTGGTAGTCGGTGCATCGGCCTGTCCTTCTCCTTGAGCCACTTGCGCCATTCGGCATCGTCGTCCAAGATGTTTTTGTACTCGCCACCGATGGCGTTGGATTCGGGGTAGTCAACGGGTGCCTGCTCAGCTCCGCCCATGAAGGGAATATAGGCCTTGATCTTCTGCCACGTAGTTTTGTTCTTTGAGTGACCAAAAGGGAACTCGCCCTCGTTGAATCCCTGGGGCACGGGCGATGCGTAGCCGCCAGCCGGGGCTTTCCAAAATTGCCAAAACTTGCGTTGCTCCTTGTCGTACATGTGGTCCAGGTTGCTGACCTTGCGTACCGTGTTGCCATTGCCAAACGGTTCGTAACTTCGCTTATAGTTCTGGTCGGTGGTGGCCTGGGAGACGCCGGATGGATTTCGGGAGTGCGTCTGGTACGTCTGGTACGTCTGCGTATTCGCAGATGGCTCGGCTTGCTCCGTGACGCTTCTTGCACTCTGGGGTGTTTCGGGTCGTTCAGGATCGGTCAGAATTTGGACTTTGCGAGGACGTTCGCTTGGATGCAGCATCGCGAAGCCGTTGGTCGTCTCAACGGTCTCCTCCACATCGTCGCTGAATTCCTTGATATTTTGTTGGGCTTTGCCGACGCCGCCGAGGAAGCCTTTGCTGACCTTACTAATGCCGTCCCCGAGCAGCCCAAGGCCGAAGCCCCTGGACTGGGGTCGGTTGCCGTCGTCCGATGAGTCTGAAGATGAGGTACTTGACCGTCTCGATTTCGGGTTCTTGTTCTCGTCTATTATCGCGCTGATATCGTGGGGAACATCTTCGTGCTCGCCAGAGCTGAAACCTTGACCGGCCTCGGCTCTCTTCTTGGCCTCGGCATCCTCTCGCTGCCGCCTAAGAGCTTCTTCCTGCCTGGTCGGTCCTTTGGCGTTGGCCTGTCTTCTGGCCGCCTTGTCTTCCTTCTTTTTCACCTTGAGCTGCTTCTTCTTTGCAGCCTTCACAAGCTCCGTCTCAGCGCCTTCCAATCTCAAGTGGATACTTTCGCGCAGCTGGATCTTCTCAAGCAGCGTGGTCAAATCACGGTTGAGCCAGATGTTCCGAATTTGGCCAGGGAACACGTCGAACAGACCCATCAAAGCCTCCTCTGACAACCATTTGGAAGGAATACTGTTGACAAGGATGGTCGTGGCTGAGGCGCGGAGACGATGCTCGGCACTCGTCAGGTAATCCTGTCGGATTTTGATGTAAACGCGAAGCTCAAAGAAGAAAACCGTGCAGACCCAGATGATGACGAGCAGTGCCAGAACCAGATGTGCCCAATATCGGCCGGTATGGGTGTTGCTAACATTACCCCAGGCCAAAGTATCCAGGCCTGTAGGGATATCATTAGCTTCGCTGTTGGCCGATCCGCCGGCTCTGATCATGAGGCGGACTCTGGCGGAGCTGGTTCCGTTGGTGGTCTCGTTCTTGGCGTCGGAGACCAAGTCATGGCCCACACCGTCGCTGTAGTTGAGGGGGGTCAGGATAGGGATGACAATGACGGCAATGGGTATGAAGATTGTGAGTAGGGTTTTGAGGTAGCGGAGAAAGAAGTAGGCGTCCAAGCCGCACTTCTTGATGATCTCGCGTTCGTTGTAGTGTATCAATGCGCTGAGGAGGCTCCATGGCGTGTTTGGAGGGCTGTCTGTTCTTTCGCGTTCTGGGACAAGATATGTCTTTGGTTTACTGACGCGTTTCTGTCAGTCATGGGGCCACGGGGATGATCAGGAGAAGGCTGACTTACAAGATGCGCGCAATCTTGTTCCGCAGAAGCAAGAAGGCAATGAGCTGGACAGCGAAAACCGTGATACCAGTTGCCAGAGCAGTGAGGAACGCAACCAGAGTTATCCCTTGATATTTGTTCACATTGTCACCAGGTAGTGCGACCGCAGAAGTGGGCGGGGGCGATGCGGGTGTCGCTGATGACACAGAAGAGGATATGGTTCCGTTTGGGCTTATGGTGGCAGAGATTGTGGCAGACAGGGCTGTTGACAGAGACGAGGCCAACGACGAGGCAAGCGTCGCCGTCAGTGAGGCCGAGCCTGACGGCGTCGTGGTGGAAGTTGCCGACATGGTGCACTACTTGTGCCGACTGTCGTCGATGATAGCCAATCGTAAGGTTGTGACCAGGCTCGAGAGAGCTGTAAGTAGAGTCGTCGGGTAGGTGTGGAGTCGAAGCGGTCGGGGAAGAGGGTTCTCCTCTGCCTGGGAGAAATGAGGGAACCGAGGGAGGGAGGGAGGGATACCGATATCGTTCACCAGACCAGCAGAATAGACATCATGCTCGTGTCGAAGGGAGGATTTTAACTTGTCGTGTCGTTTACAAAGAGAGAGGGCGGCGTATGACTGAGTTGGTTATTTACCGCTGTCTGTGGTGAGCGTGCACCGCGGTGGCGGACAGCTTCGAGGATCAGCGAGCAGGTGGACCAGCAGTTAATGAGGAGCCGACGAGGTGAGAGTAGGACGTGAATAAGAGGGCGCGAGAGACTGAGGCGGGAAGAAGAGCGGTGCCAAGCACTGGCAGGCAAAGGGTTTTGACCGAAGTCGATGTGATTAATTGATTGGCTGGACAGGGTGCAGGATGCAACCTTACAGGGTGCCAAGCAGGGGTGGTTGCACATTTTGGTTGCTGCTTCAGCTGCTGCTGCGGTGCGGGCCCGCAAAAGACAATCGGGCCCCCATCTCTTTCTGCTTTTAGCGGCACTTCGCTTCAGAGATGCTGCACCTGTGACATCAGCGGCTTCATTGGCTGCTCTCCCCAAACGAAACGGGCCCCTGTCACTTTTGCGGGACAAAGTGGGATCCCGCCGCGGTTCGCCATAACTGTGCGACTATTGGCATTTCGAGCAGCTGTTACTGGTGGCCTGCGGCCCAATCATCCGTCACGCCAACGCATCGATTACCTTTAGAGTAGGTACCTAGCGTACGCATGCACTCGCAAGGCAATCAGTCAGCGACAGCGTCTGTGAGCGCAGTACCTACCTAACCATATGTACGGGCCTGTGCTAGGTAGGTATATGTAGTTCGTACACCCAGTCACCCAGTACCCAGTACCCAGTACCCAGTACCCAGTACAGAACAGGACCCCATTCGCTGTCTCGCTTATTGACGCGCTGACGCACGTCGTAAATAGATCAGCGCGCGCTTCGTCCCAAGTTCCAACGACGATAGGTATGTAGTAGGTACACTAGCCCAAATCTTAGCGAACCACCTTTTTCCCCCCTGGTCCACGACCTTTCTACCCCTGAGCACAGCTGCAGTCGCTCGTTCGTTTGTCCCTTTCCTTTGGGGAGCCGGGGAACAGCATCTTTCTGCTCCGCGACACAGCCATCATTGTTTTGTTTTGTTTGTGTGCACAGTAGTTTAACATGGCACAAAGATGGCGAAACCAAACTTGATTTTGCTGCGGCTGATTGTCGCCTGCGATGCCTCAACCGGGACCTCCCTGCGCGGACGAGGCGAATCCGCTACGAACCCATATCTGCACTCGATCAGGCTCCCTCACCGGTCAAACGAATAGCGGTGTCACGGCCACAGGGGTGCGTGGTTGCGTGGCTGTGTCAAGGTGCCACCCATTGGGAGGCAAAGGTGCCGCGTCGCGGACTCGCCGAGGAAACTGGCGACATGTGTCGCCTTGCCGTCGTCCGTGCCGTGCCGGTTTCTCAGTCCTGTTGCCAGTCAACCTCTCTGAACTCGATGCGGCTCGGAAGAAGAAGAAGAAGAAGAAGAAGCTTTCGAGGTGTGGCGCTGTGTATATGTACGTGTGCCTTTCCCAACGATGGGAATCGACAGCAACCGACGGATACCTAGGTAGGTAGGTTGGTTGGTATGCCACAAGCCACTGAAGAGTTAGTTTGCGTCACCAAGCATGCCAAGGTACATAGGTGAATACCCCACAGAGGTTGGCCGAAACCACCAGTGAGAACGAGGGCGCGTGGGGGGCTGTCCAAAGGGGAAGTCCATTCCTTGGCACGGCCACGACAGTCGTCCCGGCATCACATGAGATGTCCGGATAAATAGGGAGCTGGCATCAACACTGAAAGATGGAATGGAACCCTTGATATCGAGTCAAAGTATCGACAGCATTGACGCACTAGGAAAGGTGCGAGCCGTCATCGGGTCCCACTGCACGGCTTAAATTAATCCTTAGGTAACGGAAGCAAATCATATCAGTCTCGGCACCGGGGTACCGAGCTGCTGCTTTCTCGCGACAACACCTAACGACGGGACCTCGACCCTCTCTCTCTCCGCATTCTCGAACGCGGGGATGTTCCCTAAACCTGGACGGCCTTCCTTTGGGTACCAAGCCACAACGTCCATCCACCGTGATGCAGTTGTCAGCAATGCAGCTAACAAGCCACATACAACATCGGTGCATTGCCGACATTCACACCCGACGCCTACCCGCCAGATATGCCGAGTCTTTCCACGCGCAGCCACTAAACACCGGTAACCATGACCGAACCTTCAAGCAACCTTGACTTCCCGACCTCGGCTGGGCAGTGTTGTAATTAACGTTCGCACTGACCCCGCAACGTCTGAATGACAACTCATTCAATCTCTCTAACTTCCATCAATGGGTCAGGGGGGGGAGTTAGGAGATGTCGAACCGTCCGCGTTCCCCCTCATTGTTCTCGTTTCCTTCCCCACTTCCCGAGCTGATATTGGGTCCCGAGCTCCCCCTCCGATCCCCCCCGCTTCCTGCCCCCATGTGAAGCTCGATGCGCCGACTTCATTAAGAAGCGATGGAACAGAAATTCCGCAGGATCCGGTCGGGTTGAACTCTGCGCTTTACCACGCTTCAGAGCATCACTACGGCATCGTTTCAGAAACCATGTCAAGCCCAAAAGACTTGAAGATTGCCATCATTGGCGCCGGTACTATACGCCCATATCTCTCTGTACCTCTACAGACTAACATGATCCCACGCAGGCATGGGCGGCTTGGGCTGCGCGCTGGCGCTAGCTAAGAAGGGCTTCAGACACATCGACGTCTATGAGACGGCTTCCAATCTAGGTTTCGTTGGCGCGGGAATCCAGATGCCGCCAAACGTCGTCCGGGTCCTCGACCGCCTTGGCTGCTGGGCCGACATCGAGAAGACGTGTACCGACGTCAAAGGCTCAAGCATTAGACGTAAATAGCCCCCACCCCCTGTACACTGGTCCAGACAGACACGGGGAGAAACGGGAAAAAAGAGAGAGAGCCATTGGAATTGACACCGCAGACAGAGGGGGCAACAAATGTCGAGCTCGCCCACGTAGATATGCCCAACATCCGCGAGCTGTACGGGCACCCGCACTGCACCGACCACCGGTCCTCGCTCGCCGGCGGCATGTACAACGCCTGCAAGAAAGAGCCCACGATCACGTTCCACTTCGCGACGGCACTCTCATCCATCGATTCGTTCGCGCCCAAGCCCATCTTCACGGCGCAGCCGCGCGGCGGCGAGGCCTACGCCGTCGAGTCCGACGTCCTCCTCGCATGCGACGGCATCAAGAGCATCGTCCGCAGTTCCATCCTCGACTCCGTCGGCGCTGTCGGCGGCGAGGAGGAAACCGGCCAAGCCGCCTACCGCATCATGCTCACTCGCGAGCAGATGGCCGACGACCCGGAGCTTCTCGCCCTCCTCGACTCTGACGAGGCTATTCGCTGGATAGGCGAGAAGCGCCACATCATCGCCTACCCCGTCTCGTCGCATAACATCTACAACCTCTCTACGACGCAGCCCGACTCCAACTTCGCCGTCGCCACCAACGCGACCTACACCACAAAGGGCTCCAAGAAGGCCATGCTCGACGTCTTCCACGACTTCTGCCCGATGGTCCACCGCATGCTCAACCTCGTCCCGGACGGCGAGGTCTGCGAGTGGCGCCTGCGCATGCACAAGCCCCTGCCGACCTGGGTGCATACCGACGGGCCCGTCGCCCTCCTCGGCGACGCCTGCCACCCGACCCTCCCGCACCTCAGCCAAGGCGCCGCCATGGCCATCGAAGACGGCTCCGTCGTCGCCGAGGTGCTCTCCCGCGCGCCCGACACCGACCCCAAGACCCTCCGGCGCTGCCTCAAGGCGTACGAGCTCTCCCGCCGCGACTGGACCGCCCAGCTCGTCAACATGGCCTTCCTGTCGGGGAAGCAGCTGCACCTCGGCGAGGGCAAGGCCAAGGAGGAGCGCGATCGCATGTTCGCCGAGCACAAGTCGGCGGGCTCCGTGCCGGACAAGTGGGCCTCGCCCGATGTGCAGCGGATGATCTACGCCAACGACTGCGTGGCCAACATCCGGCGAGACTTTGACGAGCTGTACAAGAGCGCAGCATAGACGTACATTTTTTTTTAGATTGCAAACGAAATCACTGCCCGGTCACCGCTACCTAGCACTCCGCCCTTCCATGTTGGCTGAAATGTTTGTGCTCACTCAGTATGATGACAACCGTGGCGTCTGCCTAAGACGCATTGTGTGTATTCGACCTAAGCCATCACGGTGAAGGGGGGGTCCCAGGCCTGTACCCCCACATTCGAGCTCAGCTCAGCTTAGCTGAATATGGGAGTTTGCTCAGTTCAGATTCACACGGTAAGGAGGGCCGGGGATTGCATTGAGGTCGCATCCGTGATGATATTATGCTATCCGCTATTTACTTCGGACCTCGTCTATAGGGTAAAGGTTGCGGCCCGCCTTGCGGCCTTTCCTAGGCCCCAAAAACTCTCAAAATCCACCAACAAAGAGGACGAATCCCACGCATGACACAATGAGAAGGGTACTTGGCATAAAGCGTAGAAGCGAATCCCCCCCACCACCATATCTCCATGCGAGCCCTTCCCGAGAGCCCTCAAGGCGCCCGTTGCTGGCTTCTCCTCCTTGTGGTTGCCCGAGAGAATGAACAAGACCCCATCGCCCTTTTGACGCCGCGCCAAAACTCACAGGGGGAGGGAACCGCCTCCCCCCCTCCGTTGCCGATTCAAATGTACTGCCAGCTCGGCTCAGTTCAGCGTAGCCCCGCCCCAGTCGAGGGCTGCTGCGGCTACTGCGCCATCATCCCGCTTTCCCCAAGGCTGCCGGCTGGTTTCTGTGTCGTATACACGCCGACCTTGCCGCGCGCGCGCGCGCAAGGCGGAGGGAGAGAAAAAAACATATGCTCGCATGTCCGCGCGTCCCGCCCCCCCTGGCATCAAGCACACTTCCCAAAGCCAAAGCGATCTCTTGCCCCTTCCTGTCCGCCGCGGTCGCTCGTCCCCGGATCAGGCTTTTCTCGGTTTCTTGTAGACTCTGTCGCCCTGTTTTTCGAGGGTTCGGGTATCATGGTAAATCCGCACTCCGCCTTCGTCGTTTCTTCGGCGGTCGCTTAGAACAAGCAGTCGAGGCAGCAACAACACGCGAGCGCGCCGAGAAGGCCGGCCATGAGGCCATTCCCGCCACCGCCGCGGTTGTCCTGGTAGTAGCCGCCCTGCGGCGGGTACGGGCCCTGCGGACCGCCGGGCGGGCCGTAGTACGCCTGAGGAGGGTACTGTCCCGGGGGGTACTGGCCGGGGGGCGGGTAAGGGCCGCCCTGGGGGCCATAGCCCATCTCCGGGCCGGGAGAGTAGTAAGGTCCCGGGGGTGGGGGCCCGTAGCCTCCGGGGCCGCCGGGAGGAGGAGGCGACGCGTAGCCCTGGTACGATTGTTGGGGTTGCTGGGGAGGAGGGCCACCGTACGCGGGGGGCTTGTCGTGGTCTGCCATTGTACGATGTGTTGTTTTGGTGGTCTTTGCGGTTGCAAGGAAGAACGGGCGATGCGCGTTCGAAGATCGAAAGGGGAGAGAGAGAGAGAGAGAGAGAGAGACAGAATGCGTTGTCAAAGGATTACTTGTCCTCTCGGCTAACAGCGTCGGTGTCGGGGTTCTAAGATTGCCTTTCGGCTAAGCGCAATGTGATAGATGGTTGTCGATCAGATGGCAGACGACCTTTTCGTCAGTTGGAATGCGAGGAGGAGTACGTGAGAGAAGAGAGAAAGAGAGAGAGAGGGAAAAGATATGCAAGAGGAGAAGAGTTGTTGCAGGCAACGGAGTCGATTAAGAAAAGCCACACCACCAGGAAGGCGATGTTTGGGACGAAGGGATGGACCGGATGTCCCCCATACGGCGCCGGGAGGCAACCTGTCTGGTCTGTGCCTCTTCCTCGCTAGGGGTGGGGGTGGGGAGAGGCGAAGGGAAGGGGGACGGCGTCCAGTGTGTAGTGGTGGTGCTCGTGACTCTAGCCTGAAATAGCTTATGC
Source organism: Colletotrichum zoysiae (assembly GCA_030867305.1). Taxonomy (NCBI): domain Eukaryota; kingdom Fungi; phylum Ascomycota; class Sordariomycetes; order Glomerellales; family Glomerellaceae; genus Colletotrichum; species Colletotrichum zoysiae. The sequence continues at coordinate 166,992 of MU842831.1, forward strand.
GTACGAGGTCTCTGGGTGGTGCGCCACGCGTCCAACTGGTTGGTTGGTCGCGGGGATCCTAAGGGGTCTTGGGGTATTCGTCAGCCGATTTGTTGTTGTTGGGCCTTTTTTCCTTCTTCAATAGCGCAATCACTCCGTTGGGAGGTAGGTAGGTAGGCAGGTAGGTAGGTACAACAAGCTCCGTTTTACCCGTGTTCGACCGGGAAATTGGCGTTACCTTTCCCACTAGCGAAATGGTACGACCTGGCCGACTGCCTGTTTGCACCGTATCTCATTTCCAATACGAGAGAGGGAAAAATAAAAATAAAAAGGCAGCTGACAAGAACAGACAAGAACACTACTCCCGTTCACACGGGTAGGCTGTCTCTCTGCTTTCGTCCCATCATCCATGCAGACCTAACGCTGGAGGAGGTCGGGAGACAGAACGCACCGCTCCGAGCAAGACTGGTCCCAAACTCCCCCTGTCTCACAATCGTCGCCGTGTCGCCCTGTCGGTTTGTCGCCCTGTGACCCCCCGCTCTCCGGCGACCCCTGGCAGATATCCGACAGTCCAGTGATTGTCTGCGAGCCATCAATCTGATGCCAGGGGTTTCTTTGTCGGAGGAGCGGCCGGCCAGCGGGGCGGGGCCTTGAGTCCGCGTACCCACCTACGGCCGATGCATAGCGCGAAACGTGCTGACGCAGCCCGTGATGACAGAGGACGGAGCCGGCAGCGCCGGGCTCTCTAGGGGGGGGGGGGGGGGGGGGGTTTTTTTTGGGGGGGGGGGGGGGGGGGGGGGGGGGGGGGGGGGGGGGGGGGGGTGATTTTTCTGTCGCCTAGTTAAATGTACTGATGACAACGAAGGAGCACTTGCAGTGTCAGGTTTACCGCTGCTGCTGCGGCAAGGGAGTGGGGGGCTTTGTCCCGGGATGTCGGCATCGGATCTGGCATCCGGTGACCGGCGTCTGGCTCCGGTTTGGTTGCGACCGACCCTGAGGTCGGCGTCAAGCTCTCTTCCCTGGCTCGTCTTGTACGTCTTCGTCCCAGCGCCGATTGCCTCAGCTACGGCCCCTTTTATGTCAATCCCTACAGAAGTTAACCTTTCCCCCCCTCCACCAACACAGCGTCGAACCCTTCAACACCGGTAAAAAGTGCCGGTCGTCGTCGCACCAAGCTAGCTAGGAGCTCGTGGTCATTTGCAGAAAGTAGGCTTCCGGCTTGCATACCAGCATGGGGCTACCTAGTGTAGCTACTCCAAGTACGGATACTTGGCAAACCCCCCCCACCCCACCACCACGAACAAGAAAAAACTCGTTGATTGTTCGGGGCGAGAGGTCCGGTCTTTCTCCCAGCTTTCATTGCCTGGGGCGAGGGGTGTAACGAGGAGGATGACGATGCTGTCCACCCAGCCCATCCAGCGCATTTGGCCAAGCACGTCATCAAGCCGTTCGGATCGAAAACGTCAGCGTTCAAGTCAACGGGTACCACCTTGAATGTAAAAAAGAAGTTGAGTTAAACTAAAATAGACAAGCACTCTCCGGCACGGCCATTAAAGACCCCTTCGTTTACAGCAGAGACGTGCAGGTTTCGAGCCTCGGTCCGTTGTCAAGGACAATGAGAGTCGCAAGGTGCTGGGGGCACGAGGGAGACCCTGACATCATCAATCCCGATGAACGGCCGGGCAACAGGCCAAGGAAACGAAACCTCGGAGACTGCAAAGTCAATCGGTGTGATGCCATGGGTTCATCCCCCGCTTCGGTCCCGCGCGGTGTTGTGCCCGCATCACTCCCTCTTTCTCCGAAATCTCTCTCGCCCATCCGGGGGTGTTTGTTGCAGGCAAGCAAGGCCCAGGGCTTCGGCTATATGGTGGCCCAGGGTCAAGGTTTCGAGCTCAAAGCAAACCATTGAACCTTTGCTGAAAGGGCGGGTGGTACGAATAGTGTCTGTCGTGCTCCGCTGGACGCTTCCGTGCATGGCGCCGTCCGGTAGGAGCAGCTCGGGGCGCATCGTCAGAAGCGCAGCGGCATGTTCAATGTTTTTGGGCAATGTTCTGAACGTAAAGAATCTGTCTGCCCCTCCTCCTTGGCCGAGCCAGGCAGGGCATGCGACTTTGTATCTGTTTCAAAGCGGCATTATAAGCCCACATCAGATAGTAGGACAAACGCGCAGACAGTGGTGACAAACACCGAGCAATTTTATAAGTAGAGAGAGGTAGTAAGTAAGTGGGATGGATGCTACTCCCCAGAATGTGCAAAAGCCGTCTGGATGGAACAACGAACCAAAAACGAAAAATGTTCCGAAACCGAGAATCGAACTCGGGGCTATGCCTAACCTCTCGTTGTGAGAGGGCATCATGTTGGCCACTACACCATATCGGAATTGGATTTACGTGATATCGGATCACGTAAACGCCACAACTGGAGTTGGGATATAACGTACGAAGGCTAGGGCCAAATTATCCACACATCTAGGTACTCATGTCACTGCATGACAGCTTGCTAGGCACATTCAGTGTATGGCCATCAACGGACATGATTGATCTGGATTAGGGTTAGCTTACTAGTAGCATACCTATGGCGCTTTGATTATGTATTATAGCCGGGGGTTTTCAAGATCTAGGCCAGTCTCAAGTAACAATGACTAAGGTACGTTATCCATGACAAGAAAAGCACTGTGCAGGACCCTTGGGGCTGCAACCTAGTAACTCCCGCAGAACCACGTTTGGTTGTGAGTCAAGCCTTTTTTATCTCTCCCGAGGAACTTCAACCAGAGGGTCCTCTACCGTCATCCTATTAGGGCACTTTACACAATCCGCACGATCCTCGTCTCTCATCCCCGTGTAGGTAGGGCCGAGCGGAACAAAAGTCTTTCTCCGCGATACTCCATTACTGAATGCCGGGGCTGCTACCATTTCCTTACGTCGGCAGGAAAAATCCCGAGCCGTTCGTGCATTCGGATCAAAACGCTTCGCTGGTTCGACCAGCCGAAAAGAGCAAAAGAGAAATTAGAGTTCGACGAGGGGCAGCTGCTGTGCAGGCGTTGCGGACGTATCGCTCAGTGATCTGTGTCAACAACTTGTCCCCGATCCGAGAGGCGGCCATCCCCGTCTCCGCAGGTCCTCATTAACCTCATCCACATACTCAAAGAAGTGGCCTTGCATCGAGTCCCACAGAGATGCAGATGGCACTGTAAGTGTGTCGGATTAGTTTTTGTCTGCGTCTGCCTCACATCGGGACAAATGATGGGGGCCTGGGCTCCGTACCTTCGAGCACGCCGCTCCTCTCCAAAGCGTATTGTGTTACTGCGCAATGTGCGCTGATATGGAACATAAAGCCTGCATCTCGCATCAGCCTTGGTGCTTCGCTTCTTTGAATGTCTGCATCCATACCGAGGTACCCTTCTCCTACGCGTTGTACCTTGAGCTCGCTCGTCGTTGCTTGAACGAACGCTTCGTGCGTTTCTACATCTTGTCAGTGTCTGTAATCATGTCTCAGACCCATGAAGAGTTTACCTCCGTGAGGCGTGTAGCTTGATTGGAAGCTCAAGCCACCGGCCTGCAAGTCACGACTCGTGCCCTTGTAGTCACCGTACACTATCCCCACAACCTCTGTTGCCATGTTCCGGTGGTAGTACTACTGCAAGTTAGCTTGGAGAGGGGCCACAGCTCCTGCTGCAGAGCACGTACAGGGGGGCGAAATGTGTTCGTTGCCGATGACCACTTGGGTGTGAAGAACATAACATCTGTTGCAGGGACCCCAGGCGTCTTGGATTTGGCCGTCAAAACAGTGTATAAACTTGGATCGGCTTGGTCTTTATCGACAAAGGCGGCATTGACAAATTTCTCGGTGGCGTACTTGAATGGGACGTAGCTGTTCCCAAGTTAGCATCGTCCTCGGTGAAAGGGGTAAACGTTGGCTAGCGTCTACTTACTTGCCATCCCAGGCCACAACATCGAAGGGCGTATGGTTTTGCTTGCATGACCATAGTTTTCCGGCCAGTTTGTATACGACTGTGCACAGCGATTAGCTTGGATCGCTAACCCACAGGTCCGGCAGCCTCACTCTCCCACTCCGATTTGTCCATGTCGAAAGAGGCGACGGGAAACTCGAAGTCGCGCGGCAGAGCCATTCCGTTGCTTCCGAGCGGTCCCAGCTCCGGTAGCTCGTATCGGCTTCCGAAAATCTCTTGGATATCTAAGCCCATCAGTTGTTTGCCCTGTAAGCGGCAAGGAATTGTCAAGCGACTCACAGCCCCGGACCGGTCCATCCGGTAGGTTAACCTTGAAGCGGATGCCAGCTTGGACAACGGCCAACTCTCCAGGTCGTACCATCATCCTTCCATCAATGTTAGCAAAGGGGTCTCCCCGATGGACCGCTGACGCTGTACCTTCCAAATTCGGTCTGAATATCCAGTCTGCCAGCTTGGGGGACAAGGAGCAAGTCTCCATCGTTGCTGCAGAAGGCACGGTTCTTCATCGATGCGTTGGCGGTGTAAATATGCACGGCCAGTCCTTCCTTGATCGTCGGGTCTCCATACCCGACTATCGTCTTGAGCCCCTGAACAAAGTCCACGGTTGGGCCAGTGGCCTTTGGGACTGGAAATGCCTTCCAACAGAGCCCACCAGGGACGAAGTCGACATTGTCGTTCCCGGAAGAGAACCGGGACTCAATCTTGAGGACCATCAGAGTCAGGGAGTGGGTCCAACTACGACAGAGTTGACTCGGCGGAGTCACTTACATCTGCGTTTCGTGGCATCTTCTTTAGGTCCCCGTGGGCCACAGAAGGGAATATGCGGTAGAACCATGCGTGCTGAATACTCGCTCGCGACGAAACAAAGGATGTGCCGTTCAACTGCTCCGAATACAAGTTGTACTTGACTTTCTGCGGGACATTGCAAGACTGAGGGAGAGTTCCCGGGCTGCTTTCTTTAGCTCGAATGCGCTCGAAGGGCGAAAACAATGACGGAGTTTACTGACATGGCCTCGGAGGAGAACCGGCTCCCAAAGCCGACTTGGTAGACGTACGGATCCGTCGGAGAGGGCTCCGTAGTAAAGGCGTATTGCGCAGATGCACCAAAGGTTGGCAGCCTCTTGGAGCTGGGGGCGATGGACCCCATGGTTGAAGTACGTGAGGGGTGCGAGGAAGTAGAACGACTAGGCGTTGTTGAGGTCCGAACCGAGTTGTTGGAGATGAACAAAAAGCGGTAGCCATGTAGTTGAAGACAGAAGAGCACTAGGCGTGATAAATGTCAATGTTCCAGCCGGGCTGCGGCAAATGTGGCGTCAAGCCAAGCTTCTTTCCCGATGGACGAGACAGCTTTAGGCCGATTGTAGGCATCCGATGACACTAAAATAGATCAATCAGCCAGTGAACGGTTCCGCAGATATTGATGCCCGGTATTTACCTACAGGCAGGCAGGCAGGCAGGCAGGTAGGTAGTACCTACGTAGTAGGTAATTGGGTAGGCAGGTAGACATCCGTACAGCCAAGCAAGGTACGTATTCTCAAGGATCGAGGAAGGGAACGTCCCGCCCATTGCCTGCCGGCGGCAGACAGGACTGGGTTCAAGGGCATATGGTGTCAACCTCTTCCCCCCCTCTAAACCATCGGTGACCGATTTTGCTGCAACTCAAACTGAATACACACAGTCACACACACACACCCCTCACGCATTGGCCAAATCTTAGCATGTCAGCAAAAGGTCGAAACACTAGTGCAAGACCCTCTATGGACGGGTCGACATAAGCTTTGGTCAGCGGTCGCCTTTTGCGGCACACAACATGTCCAGCAGGATTTATAGTTATCAGACAGGCCGCCGCGATCTCCCGTCGATGACCGCAATTTGATCAGGGCAGATTGATAACTCTCATCCGGGCTCATGTCGGACATAAAGACAAATTAGTCGTCCCCCGTGCCAGGGTCCCGTGTATTGCACTCGAACACCGTTCTGCCTCGAGGGATGATGGGAAATGTCCTGTGAATCAGGAAGGGGGGAAAGCCCAGCAGTGGCAACGTCCGGCCTGGCTCGCTCCGTTTCTGTCCGCCTGTTCTGTTCCTCCTAAATGCAGCCCAACGGAGGCTGAAATGAGGTAGGGCGACGCAAAAAGAAAAAACACCAAGACTGAAGTATAGATACGAGAGCGTAAAAGAAGGTGCCAGGTGACAGGCGCCTCATCCCTGACGCCCGAGAAGCAATGACTAGGCTCGAAGTGGCGTGCAAAAGGGCAATCGCTAGCCCTGGGCGATGCTAAGATTGGGGCCCGGCAATGGGCGATTGCTGGGTTCGTTGTGCGTGTGTGTCGGCAGACAGGCCAAGTACCTACCTACATACCTAGTATGTCGAGGACTCGGGAAATACGGATATATGATAATACATACCTAGGTAGCTAGTGCTGATTGCTAGCGGTCATGAGCGCCTGAGACACGACGTGTGACTTTCAGCTCTGTCGACAGAACATCACCCAAGCGACACTCTCTGTCCACTTGTCGTCGGATATCGGTAGAGATGAGATAGATGCCTCCAAGGTGCTGAGGCATGCGGGTTCCGAGATACACCACCGGTTTCTCACAGGCACCTCACCCACGCTTGCAGTATTGACCGGCGGTGTATTTAAAACTAGAGCCCGCGTGCGAGGCTACTCTTGGGTTATGTCGCCTTGTTCTGAGTCGTACAATGTCTGCGAACCCTTTGTGACAATATGATGCCGAGAGACCTTGGTCCCCTGCTTGCCCCTCTTATTATACCTCACAGATTGGAATCTTGTCGTGTGATACCAAATTAATGGCGATTGCTGCAGGCTCGATGGGTTGTCGCAAGCAACTGGGCTCCCCGAGACGGCCGGTTCGCACACATGCTAGCCGTCACGGAGATGTGAAGGATGCCCGATACTTGGAAGTTAACGCTACGCGATGATGCCTACATCATCGGAACATGTTGGTGTGGTTCCCCGAGTAAGGCCGGGTGCATGAGCTGCTTCAAACTGAATAATAACTGTGGGTTCTTCGGCTGTCTGTGCAGTTTGTCCAAGGACGAGAGCCAGTTTGCGCGTCGGACGGACAAGGATTGCCCAAGGTTTCGTCGACAGCGATGGGTAGTCAACTTGAGAAGTGGTGCCATTGCGTGCGTGGTGTCATTGTACCGGTAGTGGCCAACCTGTTTTTCAAGTAGGTAGTTTTGTGTGCCTGCCCAGAGCCCTGTTTGTGAAATGCAGTCTGATGGCGGCTTTAAGGTTACAGATACTTGCTTTGTGGATTAGGCAGTTTGCAGCGCATGTAGGTGGAAGAGTAGGTACTGGTTGCGGACTGGGGTACAGATACAGCACCTTGCGTGGCGAGAGCATCTCCAGATAGGGAGACAGCATCTGCTTAATTGGACATGAACTCGAAGTCTAGGTAGTACTTTGCAGTCGTCCAGCGGCGTATTGCCAGGCTGCTTGCAAAGCAAGGGGCGGGACGGGACAGCGAGGAAGAGAGCGAGCGAGAGCCAGAAATCGCGAGAACCCGTGCTACGTGCTGGGTCACATTCGCATGGTGCGACTGCAGACTGCAGCCAAGGGGAATTCCCCAAAGCCCTCAGGAGCAACAGGTGTGGCCGGGGAGTTTTGACGACGGGGTGGATGGTGGCAGTAGGTACGCTCACTCTCTGACGTGTTAGCATTAGCAGAGAAAACAAGTCGATCGGCAAAAGGCTAAATAAAATAAGAGCCCCAGCATATCTCACCTGCAAGGCCTGTCCGGAAACCAAACAGCGAAGACGGCCCATGCCTGCCTCTGTCGTGACGAAATGTTGATTCCTCAGCACCCCCCTCCCCGGACAAACCAATCAAGGCCTGGCCCATGCCCATGAAGCCTCCCGGCGGCCGGGCGGTTGGAGACGGGGGTGGTCAATGCGAAAGACGTGCGGTCCATGTGGGTTCATCTTTGCCTGCGCCGAAGTCGGATCTGCTCATAAGCTCCCATCATGGGTCGATACTATATACAACGCTGAACCTAGGTAGTTAGAGTTCATGTTGTTAGGAGGGGCAGCCCTAGGCGGTGTAACTGCAGGCCAGGGGAGGCCAGGGTAGGGCCAGGAGGACATGGGAATGAGAGAATGGGAAAGCCAAAGACGACTTCATCCTCGCTGCCTCGGCCGAGGCACCTCTGCATTAGGAATTGGATGCGATAGCACACATACCAGCTCGGTAAGGGTTACTGGAGTCGAAGCGCTAATATGATTTAGACAGCCATGGAACTTCCCAAATCCTACATCAATTTGCAACCCTCCCAAAGTTAGTCTTATTCTGCACAAAGTGACGGGGTACCAGGGAAGAAGAGGGGCAAGGAGGGGGGAAAAGAAAAAAAGAAAAGAAAAACCACCTAGGGTTGGAGGAAGGTAGGCGTACCAAATTCGACACCTTGAGACCTCACTTTAGTCTCACGGCCACGTTGTCGCAAAGACAAACTGCCGCTAACGGGGCTGAGCGCACCTGGGACAAAGTTCTCCACGATGTTTCCGACTCGAATAGCCGACGTGGGCCTGTTCCAAGCCAAACTTGGTGTCGTGTCGGCTGTTCAGCTGGGTCTTCCCGAGGAAACACACGCTGTGGGGCGGTTGGTCGGCTGTTCTCCCGCCTACCAAGATAGGTATCTAGGTAACTACCCAGGTAGGTATGGTATGTCTGGCGTTTATTAGCTGTAGTGTACCGTAGGTAGGTAGGTAGGCAGGCGTAGGGGAAGAAGAAGCAGGATGGTTCGCTTGGTACCTACTAATGTGCGCTGTATGCGTTGCGTGGTCGAATGGGAAGGCAGACAAACAAAGCTGTAGTGAGTGAGTGAGTGAGCGAGCGAGCGAGCGAATTAGGCGAGGAGCAACTTCCGATCCCGATTTGCACTTGCATATGCAGCAGCCGCCACACTCTGCTTTCACTTCATTGCACTCCTCTCCATCCCGACCACCACCGGTAATCAACTCAACACACCTACCCCGTTTTTGCATCGTCCGTCTTTTTTTTTTATCCCTCTCTCTTGCACATGATCTTCGTCCGCACACAAGCATAGCCACGCAGACATACTCCTCCACCCGCACCCACGAGCAGCGCTTGACGCCGAAAGCGCTAGCTGGCTGTGTCAACGCCTTAACTCGCTGATCAGAGAGATACACAGTATTTGCGGGTGAAATCGAGGGGGGTGTCAGCCAACGTTTCGCTTTCCTTACCTGTTCTGCTCCGGAAACGGTCCACCGTCTCGTCTCTCTCGTTGGACACTATATCGCGTTTCGACCAGGCCTTGAATCGATTGACCTGGTCGCAAGCAAGGGGCATTAACGCGGGCAAACTTCCGCTGCTCCAAGTTTGAGGCATCATATCATTGGGACACCCACATCCTGCAGATCCTTCCGTCAAAGACTCGGGATAGCAAAGTATTCAAATCCCGGTCAGTGGCAACGCCCTTGTTGTACATGGTGTACAGACACGGGTATCTGTACCCGGCGCCAAGGTATTCGCACGCCATCGCGACGACCGCCGCGACCTACCGTCCTGGCCCATACCGCTCGTCCGGATATTTTCAGAGCAGCAGCCTTGGGCATCACCTTACCCAGGCTAGTTTGCCGCCACTGCCGTAGCCTCCGCTCATACTTTCGGCCGCTCCGGAGCACTGGTTTCGAGTTTCTGTCCTGTCATCCGAGCTGTTCAGAACTTCTTCCGGCAGGCATCCGTAGGTAACTTTGAATCGTCCGAAGCCTCACAGTGGGTTTTCAGTTGGGTCATAGGCTTAGTCACTTGGGCTTTCTGTAAAGTGTTGGGTTTCGGAGCCCTGCTAAAGGTCTCGTCCCGGCCACCAAATCTGCCAGCCAACAGTTGGCGACCACATTTTCGGGTTACCGCCCGATCGGTCAGTAGGCGGGGGAAAATCACAGTCGCAGAGCATCCTGTGCTTGGCTGGAGAAGCAACTTCAAGGTAGGCTGACGTAAGTCCCATCGGCTCTTCAGACAGGGACGGCAATCTAGCGGGCCGTCTGCCCAGTCCTGGAATAGTCACAGAATCTCTTCTTGCTCTACACAGGAAGCTGGAAATTGTATAGACTTGGCAGCCCCCAGTGTTGGTCACTGCCGCTTAACTCTCTCCAGACCACGGAACAGAACAATCTCGGCGACGGCCATGTCGGAAACGCTCCAGGTTCTCGACGAGGATGCCGCCTGGTTGGCTCCGCATCTGCCGTCAGAATCTGCCATCAAGTCAGCCGAGAATCAGAGCCGTCCTTTTGTTACTCTGACCTTCGCAACGTCGCTGGACTCTTCACTTTCCCTTGCTCCTGGAGTACGTACGCGTCTATCAGGCCCCGAATCCAAGGCCATGACACACCACCTGCGTCGTCAGCACGACGCTATCCTCGTTGGAGTCGGGACTGTTCTCGCCGACGACCCAGGCTTGAACTGCCGCATCGCAGGCGCGGGTCTGGATGCTCAACCTCGGCCCATCGTGGTGGATCCCCGCGGCCGCTGGGACTTTACCGAGCACAGTAAGGTCTTTGAGGTCGCCCGAGCAGGCAAAGGACTCGCGCCTTTTGTTCTCATTGGGTCGACGGCGGTTGTCCATCCCAAAAAAAAATCCATTTTGGAAGCCCACGGTGGAAAATTCGTTGCTCTTGACGCCAGAGACACCGAACCGCGTTTCGACTGGCAGTCTATCCTCTCTGCCCTCCATAGCGAAGGCCTGCACAGCGTCATGATCGAAGGAGGAGGCCAGGTTATCAACTCGCTCCTGAATCCCGACTCCCAGCAGTTTATCGACACGGTCATCGTGACCGTTGCACCCACCTGGCTTGGGCGCGGTGGTGTCGTCGTTTCTCCTGAGCGAGTCCATACTCCAGGCGGGACGCCCGTTCCGGCTGCCCGATTGGCAAATGCAGCGTGGCATCAGTTTGGGGAGGATATCGTCCTTTGCGGCAAACTCAGCCGCGAGGACTAGGTCAGTGTCCGTTTCCATCGCCCCTGATGACGCACGCGTCGTGAGTTCCTAGCTGACCTGAGTTGGGCCCTGCAGCATCGTAGCGAGCCAACCCCCAAGCCATGGACGATCACTACAGGCCTGAAACCTGGTCAACCTGGCTGGTTGGGCAGTCACCTCAATAGTTGGTCAAGCAGGTCGTTGGCGCAACCTTCCCAACCAACTGGACGCCCGGGAAACGGTATCATTTTGATCAACTGTCGAGACTGTCCTGTTAGATCAGGACCCTGTAATTATCAATATGCGGCTGCCTCTCCACCGAAGGTCTATCATGCGCCTCCTGCCTGGGCACGTCTAGCTTCCGTCTCGCTATTCGATTGAACGTCCGAGACGCGTCCCCGCTTCCTGATCTCCAGCCACCTGAGCGGAGCATAGAAAATCGCTGTCAGCACAAACGCCGATTCGAAGCCAATATCTCCCGTCGTTCTCGCAATCGGTCCTGTGAACCACGCCTGGTCCATCCCAGGAATGGTGAGCCCGAAACTCAAAACACTTGCTCCGATGGCGGCGAGTCCAGAAGGCAACATAGGGGCGACGTTCCAGGCGGCATGAGTGTATGAGCTGTAGTCCATGCGGCGAAAAAGAACCAACTCTTCGATGATGACGGCATCAAAAAAACCGGCCCAATACCCGATCAAGCCCAAAAAGTTCTCAAGCGAAGCGGCCCATGCCTCAGCTGCACGGATAGCCATCGGGATCATGATGCCTAGGGTGACGACGACAAAAACAATTCGAGGAACCTTGGTAAATACCGGCAGCATCAGCTGCATGCAGAGGGCGACGGAGTACATGGAGGTTGCAATGTTGCCAATCACACTCAACGCGAGAACCACGAGCACAAACTTTCCAAAGCCACCGGCAGGGACCAACATGGCGGCCATGACACCCCCAATGCCATATGTATCCCATTCAGACTTCCATTCGGGGACATTGTTGAGTGCGCCCCCAATTGCTGCGCCCAGAACGAGAAGCGGGATGGACGGGGTCAAGATCCCGAGGTAGATGTACGAAAACATCCGGAGCCTACACATCAGTCAGCAGCTGACCATTTGAGAAATAGCTATAACTTACTTGGTGGTCTTATTGGGGTTATGGTACACAGTGAAGTCCGATACTGTCCCGCCAAAAGTAATGAAGTACCCTGCCAAGATGCTCCCATAGTTGAGTATTTGAGCGGCCTTCGGAGGGGGCACCTCGATCTGTTTCCGCAAGTGCTGTCCACCGCAGCCTACCGCGATTACTATTGCGACAAGATTGGGGAGCCATTGCCACCGCTCCCACATGTGAAGCGCGCGGTACCCGATGAAAGAAGCAGCAAAACTGACGAGACACGTGATCACGATGCCGACTTTCACGTCGATATGGCCAGGGTTGACGGCTGCGAGGGTCTGGCCCCCGACAATCGAGGAGGAAAGGGAGAAGCCGGTTACGGTAGCGGCGTTGAGGAGGAGAGGGATGGAGACGAGGTAATAACTGTACCACCGGATGTTCAGCGAGATTTCGAACTATAACAGCAGCGAGACATTGACTTACCCAAAGGAATATCTTGCCTGGACGAGCTGCCTCAGTCCGGTATAGGAACCGGCGATGCCCATGAACGCAGGAGCCAGGGTTGTCAGCATCGAAAAGAAGAGTATCACCAGCGAAGCATCCCTCAAACTCAAGCCGAATTGTGCAGTGGCTAGCGCGCCCGTTGGGATTCTGTGGACACACGTTAGTGATTGGTGGCTCGATCTCGGCCGGGGCTGCAATTGAGACGTACGGCAGCAAGCAAAGCAGACTGGTGAAGAAAACGGTGAAGAGGTTGCTGTAGCTGGTGTTGGTCCGCCTCTCGAGAGGCACTGGGAGGACCCCGTTCTCCTCGACGCCGGCATCAAGTAGGCGCTGATACCACTTTGGGTTTCGGCTGCTCTCGTTGTGGTATATCTTGTCGTGCGCCACCGACTGGGTAATGCCGCCGTGGCTCTTGGAGGCTGCAGACTGGCTCTCCATGTCGTATGTTCCGGCCGCTTGCCTCTGGGCGACCGAAGCCCGAGGAAACATGGCAGTAGGTTACGGGTGCAGGATAGGTGGATGCTCAGGCGGTCGTTGCCTTTCCCGCGAGCTCGCTCCTTTTTTCCCGATACGGATGCAAGGTCTGGGTCAAGAAAGGTCCTTTTCGGAATACTCGCTTTCCTCCCACGTCGATCATCCACAATAGTGCTCCAAGCTGGGTTTCGGAAGAGCAGGCGAACTCGTGGCAGGCGGGGGAGATCTGCGAGAATGGGCCGTTGTACGACAGCCGGTCAAGACAAGACGCTCCCGGGAATCCGAGCTTGGTTTGGAGTGGGCAGCTCGCTTCCGTCGATGGGTCTTCTGGGTCTTTCAGCACACGAACCGAAAAAGCCCCGTCGCAGAAGTGGCAATATCGATGTTGTTCCAAAGCCTACCTGGCTCGCTAGGGGGGCGGTGCGTGAAAGAACGCCGTGACAATTGAGGTGTTGCCTCATGCGTTGTTGCGAAGATGGATGATAATCGGTAATGTCGGCCCGAGCAGTTCCGGTATTGGCAAATGTCCAAAGTGTAAGTATGGGATTGGGGTCGGTTGGCAAGCACGACAACGGCAGAGAGTTTGGCCGGATACCACGCCTTGGGAAGGGGGGGCAGGTACCCTAAGAAGTCGTAAGAGTGCAGTCGAGGCGGCCTAGATGAGCAGATGGGCTCCAGGTTCGCTGGGTATAGCACGGTCTGTGCAATATGGAGGCAACCACAGGTGTTGATGATTCAAATTCGCGACGATGTTTAACGTTGGAAATTGAGAGTCGCGGTGCAAGCTTGCGCCTTCTGAGACGGCTCGAGTCATCTTTATGCCCATGGATGGATGGCCAAAGGTCGTTCATTGATATGTCAAGGCCAAGCCTAGCAGCAGCCACCAGCATCAGCAGCCAGCAACAGCCACCAAAGCACAATTCAAGAAGACCGTTTCGTTCTAAAAGCTAAGCGGGCTACTACTCCATAATGGTCTCGATGTTCTACCGGGACAGGGGAAGTGGTGTGAAAGCATGGGGAGGGGGTGGAAGGGCATGGATGGGGGCCGGAGATGGGGGGGGAGAAAGCAAAATGGGCAGGGGAGGCGAGAGAAAAAAAGACAAAACGGAAAACAGCAGCTCCCTCGACAACCTGCAGGCCGTCCAGCAACGACGACAACCGTTGACATGCCTACTACGTACGCATCCTCACGAATCCCCAAGTAGGGCAAGCGCAATGGATAGGAGAAAGAAAGCGAGCGGCGAACTCCGTCATAGGGGAGTCAGAAGTCAGAGCACCGCACCGAGCCGGGTGCAAAATTCGATAACCATGCCGCCGGAAAACCAAATCCCCGCCCCCCTCAAGGGATCCGTCCAGACGGATTACCTAGGCTGGGCTCTCTGCATTTGGGGGTCTGTTTTTGTTCTGGTGCGTTTGGGAGGAACGAGCGCGTCAACCTTCGTACCCTGCCTGCATGCCTGCACTGCAGCCTCCATCTCTTTGTCGCGGTTATCGCTACCATTCTGCTGCTGTCTTTCCGCCGCCTCCCTCGCACCGCAAGCCTCGACGTTTTCGGCAACCGGAATCCCCGGAAAACAATCCCATAGGACCGGCCGCCTTCGAAGGAAGCATGGTTTCCGCATCTACGGCTTCTGACGCGACCGTTGCGTTGTGTTGCTGCACTACCTAAACTACCCTTTGTCGTTGGCTTCCTTAACTCGAAACTTGGCAGTCTTCTGGAATCCTTCTCCCGTCCGAGCCTCCTCCCCTCCCTTTCCGGATGGGACCGGAGACCTCCAATGGTTCCCACTACCTAACTACCTGACTTGGGGGCTGCAATCTGTTACTTCCCGCCCTCCTTGTCTCACACTCTCCACAGCGCACCTTACTACGGAGTGCAAACCAAGGACCCCAGGTGATGCTTTCACTGCACGTCCCCGACGGCTGCGCAGCCCCAGGACATGCGTCATGTCTTACCCAAGTTGACAGGGTCCTTAGCTGTCAGACTTTGGCGTAAGTAGGTAGAGAAGCACCTGCTACTGGCCGTGCTTGGCGCCTCCCCAAGGGGATTTCCCTCGAGATCATGGGGGTAGAAGTCCGCAGAAGTCCGTCGGAGGGCTGGCGTCCCGGCATCCCCTTCCAAACCACCAACCGCTACACTACCAGGGACCAGTCCCCCCTTTCGGGAGGCCGTCATTGGTGGTCAAAGAGCCAAGCCGACGAGCCGCGTCTAAAATGAAATTTTCGTTGCGTTATGCACCGCCAAAGTGACTTGTCACTTGATAAAAAATAAATGAAAAAGGCTTTTCCGGGCCAGTTAGCGGAGCTTGTACCAGCGCAGAGGTTGCGATCGGTGCCACCACCTCTGCAAGCCCTTTGTCTTTTGGTTCATCCTTCTCGGCCGTAAACCTTTAAGCTTCGGGACAAGAGACTCGATGGTGGAAGCGGGGGAGGAAACGGAATGCCCTCCAAACGGTTTGCGCCTCGAGGTTCCTTATAGCTCTTTCTCGAGGGGCGGGGCCTGGCTGTGAATCAAGCCTGATCCCAGCACGCCTCGTGGTCCATGACTTCCGAGGTATCCTTCTAGACGGCGTATCTGGCGGGCAGCCAGAGCTCCGTCGTTGCATCGCGCGTGGCGAGCCGGGTTCCTCCATGCGCAACAACTTTCCTCTCCCCTTTCTCCTCTACTCACTCCTCACTCCTCTCCTCCCGTCACGAGTCGTGGCTCTGCACCGAGCTGGCTGAACGACCACCAACATGGCATTGCGATTGCCAGCGTGGCGACAGGTTCACATGCAGTGCGAGCCTGTAGGTTTGGCCCGTTTAGCCTTCAGGGTGTGCTACTACGCAAGGTCCGGCGCTGTTCGCCACGCTCCTTCGGCCGTGTGGATACACCGACCGCCGTCGAAGAAAAGAAGAGAAAACAAGAGGAGAAAGAAAGAAACCCATGGCAGCGGGAGCATGGTACACACTAGCTCATGCGTCTCATCGATCCTCCAGTGCCTTATTTGCCGTCATGACCTTTCCCACAGCGGCAGATGAGGAGGGGTGGCATTTTGGATGCAACGGTTCGAATCTTGGACGAATAACATTTTGAGAATGACGCGCAGACGTGGTGCCGATTTCAGCACCTTGTCGTGGACAACGGTCTCTTGGTCTATTCAAGTGCAACCTCCGCTCTACTTTACCATCAACGGGCGTTCACGCCGACTCCTCGCGGCTCAGTTATGCTTTGTAGTTGTCGTTGGTTTACGTTTTGGTTGTTCCAGGCTGCAAGCTTACTCGACCATCCTCATGGTTGCAAGGGATGTACCCCGTCAGCGTCCATAACGTTCGGGGCTTCATTGAAATCAACTGTGTGCCGTTTCATCAACTCGAAGCCTGACGTCTAGTGATGCTGGCCCCATAGGGGCCAGAACTCCTCGCTTTATTGTTTTCCCCTCAAGGAAGAGGGAGGGATTGGCGCAGCAGCTCCTCGGCCTTCCGGCTGCGTGGCGTTATCGAACAATCAAAGTGCTTCGGATGACTTTCATTTCGACGTCAGAACACAATAAACTTTAACAAGGACGGGGGCAGCACATCAACTCACCAGGTACCGCCGTTGGTAAAGGCAACCTTGGGCTCGATAACCTGACCATCGGGTCCGACTTTCTTGCTGAAGTTGAGGGTGGCAAGCATCGTGGCAACTGCAATCCAGACACTATTGTCTGCCAGAAACCGGCCGATGCAGACTCGGCGCCCAAAACCGAATTGCCCAAGGGGCAGGGGCTCACCATGACCTCCAGATGATTGCGGCTGGTACCTGTCTGGGTTGAAAGACTTGGGGTCCTGGTATATCCTCTCATCTTGAGTCATGGCGCGCGAGTTAAAAAAGACAATCGACCTGCGTAAAGCCGTCAGCTTTTCCTTCTAGAAGCATTCAGGTGTTCTTTTCAGGGAGGGCCAGTGAGGGGGGCGGGGACGAGCCAACCTACCCTTTCGGGATGAACATGCCGTTATAGACATCGCTCTCGAGGGCCTTGTGGGGAATTCCCAGCGGTGCCAACGGTGACCATCTAGATATCCTCGTCAAGAAACATTCCCCATGGACTTCGAGTCACAGGAACCCTTACCTGTAGACCTCCTGGACGACGAGGTCGATGTACGGAAGAGATGGCCTGTCCGACAGACGAGGCAGCCGGTCGTGCCCGACAACCTGATCGATCAATGCCTGGGCTTTCGCCTGGACCTTGGGATTCAACACCATGTTCAACACAAAAACAACAATGGTGGCCCAAGTCTGTTAGAGAGGCTGGAGTCAGCAATGTCTTACTCGTGGCAGTCGCGTGGCCAAATTTACCGTGTCTGCCCCTGCGATGAAGATGGCGCCTGCAGCCCCCTTGATGTCGTCGAGCGACCATTCATTAGTGTGCCCCCTCTTGATGTTGGACGTGTATGTTTCCAATAGCGTGTGCGCGAAAGATGGGCTGTCCCTGCCACGGGCCTTGACTTGTCAGCATTGCGGGCGTCAAGTGTAACGAGAGGCATTAAGTTACCACTTCGGATTGTGCAACTTCGAACGGAACATCATGTAACTTCCGTATGGCCCATCCCCATTCGCGGGCGAATTTCAGTGGCCAGTCTCGAACTAACCAGTCGGGCAAATAACGAGCTGTGGTGCCGGCCAAAGTTAATCAATGTTCGGTTTTCAGAATCGGCTTTGCGTCCGCTGCCTACCAAGGGGGAAGATGTCAACAATGCTGTTGGCGGGGACGCCACCGTTCCCAGTCGCATACATGGCGTCTTCGGCTATCTTGACGTACGGGTCGTTGTCGTTTTGTACGTCGATACCATAGCTCACTTTGAGAACAATGGCGACGGCAAACCTGGGATTGTCAGACAGACAGAGCTCGAATGCGGATCCGATGGGGCCTCACCTTTTCATTGACATTTCCCAATTCTCTGGGTTCTGCAATATGCTGTGGACCGATTTGCGGGCCTCTGTGACCTGTAAAGAGTGCCACTGCCGGACGTTTGTGTTACTGAAAGTGGTCTGCAGCAACTTTCGGTGCATCTGCCAGCGGGGGCCAAAGGGGAGGAATGTCAGCGTCTTGCCCCAGCCCATGCTGCAGCAGAGGTACAATATACGTTAGCATGGCCACTAAACTCTCAAGCGTGAGAGACGTTCAACATACACCTCGAATAGGGCAAATCTGGGCCTGTCACAATAGTTGGCCCCCCTACGATCGAGGAGGTCCTTGGCGACATCGACGCTGTTCAGCACGATCATGGACTGGCCAAGGGCCCTGACGTGAATGACATCCGACTCTTGGGAAAGTCTCAGTCAACTAAAGGCCTTTGATGAAAAAGGGGCGGCAGCTTACTGTATTCCCTGGCCCATTTCGCGTACACTTCGGCTGTCCTCTCTTTGGGTATAATACGGAGATGGCCAAGAAGGAACTCGCTTGGTGGTCCAGGGGGCAGAGGCGGATGGGCCCAAGATGACCGCGGCCGGGCGAGAATAAGAAAGACGACAATGGCCAGACAGACGAGCGTTGTTACCCAGGTCGAGGGGCTACGGTCGGGGTCCGTCATAGCGAAGTTGGGCGACCAGGAAAGTGGTCCACAAGTGCAAGATGTCGACCAGTAACGAGACCTTTGGATGATGAAGCGAATCCGGACAAGAGCAAGATGACAACGAGGGGGCAAAGGAAGATGCCACTCAGAAAGGGCAGAGTCTCAGTGAACAGAAGACAACAGCAGAGGGCAAGTGAGAGGGAGAGAGGGGAAGAGACAGAGAGAGCAAGCCGCGATGAATGAGAAAACGCTGTTGGTAGAGAAACGAATGGGACAGGGAATATACATTCATCTGACACCAGAATACGGCTCTTCCCGAGTTGGGACAACGGTGTGCATGACGCCGTCGTACGTTAACATGAGGTAAGTCATACAAGACAAGACAGGATTGGCGATAGGGACGGGAAGGACATGCAGGTAGACAAGGTAGGTAGGTAGGTAGGTATAGGTTGGTTGGTACCGTTGCTGGAAGAGGGCGGCTGCATCCGTCCCTAAGACAGGCAGGTAGGTACCTACCACTGGTAGGTAAGGTAAGGTAAGGTAAGGTAAGTAGGTGAGTAGGTGGTCCGCTTTGCATTCTTTCCCTTCCTGTCCTGTCTGCATGTACTTCCACTTGTTCAGAATTTCTTCAAGTCATTCATCCCAACTTGGTCTGACATTACACTCTAGCATCCACATGCACGCGCGCGCGAGCACACATAGGTACACCGACGCCGGAGCGCCCAAGCAAAACAACCCCGGCTTACTTTGGGGTCAGACATGGAGGACGCAACCAATGCAGCATGCCGTGGCGGCGACGGAGAGACAGCAGGGGACCGAAAGCCAACGACAGGCCGTACTATTTATGCACCCACGAAGTCTGCCCCACCGCGATGCCGTTGGTTTCCATGTGTCGAAGAAATACAGAAACAAACAGTCGGTGTTTCCCGGCGCCTCCCGCACCGTAGAGTGCCCGACGTATTGGTCAGACAGACGCATTGGGGAGGGCGTAGGTATACAGGATGCAGGCGGCCCAGGCCCTCAATGGCGCCCCGGCACTTGAAGATCAGAAGATCCCCCGTTTCGAGCGAATGGAAGAGCAGCAGAGGGGGGGGAGGGGGAGGATCTGGTGTATTCGTATACATACTGCGCAAGAAAGTAAGGGTAAGGTGAAGAAACCCTTAGTCCCATTGTAACACCCGATCGGGATTGTGTGCCCAACCCTTGGACAGGGGGTCGGATGCGCTTACAGGCAGGCAAGCTTGGTCGACATTGGTCGTGACGAGAGCCTCAACTGTCAAGATCTCTCGGATCGATCGTTCGTTTCCCTTGGCCAGATACGCCGGATACGCCCAAAAGACCCATATATGCATGCACACCAGCCATCTCCTCTGGGTAGGTAGCCAGATCGACCGCTGCTACATAAGAATCAACAACGAAGACAGGTAATGAGGGGGTGGACCCTTTGCCCCCTTTCTGTGCGGCCTCCCTTGCTCTGCACGGCGTTTTTGGTGGGATTTCCACCGCCGTCAGTAGCCTAAGAATGCAGAGCAATGTAAGGAATACAACCACCCCTCTCAGTCCATACGGCGGTGACCTTCCCATTACCTACTATGCAGTTCGTGTTCCCACTTGGTCTCCACCATTGACACTTCCCAGCCGTGAATCTGGCAGCAGCTCGTCAGGTGTGTGTGCCCCGCCGGATACATCATCATCCCACCTCTGCATGGCATGGCGGGGCCTCACCGTTCGTCGCCTGGAAAACTTCGACACGGCCCGTCGAATCTCTGCCCCTCACCATCTGATCTACGATACCGTTTATTTCAACCATTATCCGAGCCGCATTCTCTGGCACGGAAGCCAGCGAGTAGAGTAACGAGTACTGCGAAATCCGACGGCATAATCCCTGGTCCAATCTCACGCATCTCGTCCTCTGGCTGTAAACGAACCAGCCGCATATTTGCTCGGACGTACGTACGTAATACGACTCACGACGACCGCCTCAGAGCAACCCCGCTCGCGCGCGCGCACACACAAACTCCCTCTCAAGATGGCCGCCTCCAAGACCCCCCAGATTACTGTCCTCGGCTCCCTGAACATTGATTTGACTTCCTACGTCCCCCACCACCCCTTGCCGGGCGAGACCCTCACCTCCAATTCCGTCGTCATCTCCCCGGGAGGCAAGGGCGCGAACCAGGCCGTCGCCTGTGCGAAACTCTCGCGTTCCCGCGACGCCCCCAACGACGCCGCCAATGAGTCCGCCTCCGTCTCCATGATCGGCGCCGTCGGCAGCGACTCGTACGGCGACCTCCTCCTGAAGAACCTCGGCGAGCACGGCGTCCGCACCGACCGCATCGCCGTCGGCAGCGACCTCAAGACCGGCATGGCCATCATCGTCGTGGATGAGCCCACCGGTCAGAACCGTATCATCCTCGCCCCCGAGGCCAACCACGCCGTCACCCCGGACAAGTTCGGCTCCCTCCCCGAGTCCCTCACCCCCAAGCCCGACCTGCTGGTGATGCAGCTCGAGGTGCCCCTCGAGACCGTCCTCGCCGCCCTGCGCTCCGCAAGGGCCGCCGCCGTCCCGGTCCTCCTCAATCCGGCCCCGGCCCAGCGCCTCCCCGACGAGGCTTACGACGGACTCGCCCACCTCGTCGTCAACGAGACCGAGGCCGCCATCCTCTCCGGCTGCCACGAGTCGGAGCTCGACACCCCCGAGGGCCTCAAGCGCGTCGGCGAGTGGTTCATGGCCAAGAAGGTCCGCAACGTCATCATCACCCTTGGCGGCCGCGGCGTCTACTACATCAACCAGGATGGCGCCACCGACCTCATCCCGGCGCAGAAGGTCAAGGTCGTCGACACCACCGCCGCCGGCGATACCTTTGTCGGCTCCTACTGCGTCGCTGCCGTCAACGCCCAGGCCAAGGGCGAGGCCTTCGACATCTCCTCGGCCATCAAGAACGCCAACCGCGCCGCGGCCAAGACGGTCGAGCGCAAGGGTGCGCAGACTTCCATCCCCTGGAGGGATGAGCTGCTGTAAAGGGGTCTTGGATCATCAAAAGGCAGAAAAGAAAAGAAGAAGAAGAACAAAAAGGAGAAATCAAACAAACAAACAAACATAAGCATGCTTAAAGCTAGAAGGGAGCAGAAGCTAATGAAGAAGAAGCAAAGGTTGAAACAGCACCATGCCATGAATCGATTGTTCCTAAGATGAAAGCTTGCTCCCCCGCGACTGCAGACTAGAGGACAAGCTGCGATCACGTAAACCGCCACAGGTTGACTGAGAGTAAAAACCAAGCTCCAAGCCACCAACTGTCACGAAAACCAACCCGTCCAACTCCAGCGGTTTGAGGGTCTCTGTCCCTGCCCGTGGAGTGAACCTCCAGCCATAGACCTTCTATCCACTCCATGACCGCTACTGTCCGCCCCCAGACTTGTCAGGAGCCCCGGGCCCATTGATCGCGGACTTCTCAGCATGCCCGTATGATTCGACAGCCCGGCTCCGGCTCCGATCCCGGCCTTGGCCGTCGGTTCGTCCGGGCAAGTTGCAGTTGATGACACCCGCCCCTCCTGTGCCGCACGGGTCTTCCGCCAACCCGCTCCCGCGAATTCCCGAGATTGGGAGCACCCGCCGTGCAGTGGTTCTGGTTGTCGTACTATCAAGTCTCTTCCGAGGCTGGCTTCCCTCCTGGGAACAACAGGAGGCGTTCGCGTGGCTCCCAGCTCATCTTCCGTTGGCAAGTTCATCCTGGATCTCGGCTCTGCTAGCTTATGCGGGACGGTCGGTTGAGTCGCTATGCGATGCATGGCGCTCCGAGCTTTCTCTAGCTCCCAGCAGTCGTAGGTGATGCTCAAAACAGGATTGGTGGTTGGCGCCGGGCAGGGTGACCACGGCGATTGGTAATTGCGATGCCTGACGATGGCTTTGACAGAAGTCTCCAGCTTTGTTCCCATCTCAACAACGCCATTGACGGCTTCGCAACGGGATTGAAGAGGGAATGCAGAATGGTTGTATTTGACAACAACCCGAACGTAATCCAACCAAGAGTCTCCCAGTTGATATTGCAGATCTTCAATCAGCTCGTCTGATCGTTGCCGGACGTGGCCTGCTTGCTTTTTGGGGTGACGCCGATCTAAAAGAACGTGCACAAGCAGGAGTATCATCTCGTTGTTGCCCAGACTTCTGTAGGACTTGTTAGAAAGCCACAGTATCGCTTGGGTGAGCTCTTACGTCGGTATCGGATCATCCCGGATAACATCAAGAATGCGGTTATTTCCTGTCGGTATGACCTGGATACTCATACTATGTATACATCCACCCTTCCAAGGATCTAGAAAGACTGCGTCAGTGTAAGAGAAAACGAAGGCCATATCAAACATACCTTCGGCCTCCTGGTAAATATCTTCGTCCGCTGATAATTTATAAACCTCGGCAAATGTGTCTGGATCCGTTGCTTCGTCTTGTTGACGGCACGCCTGCCCATGAACCTTGACGGCAGCCCAGAAGGATGTCGTGTTGTTATCGATGGCGTCGACCTCTGGAGTGACGGAAATTCGAGGCATGAGGATTCGCGAGTGGTGACCCGTGCTCCGTTCGGAAGATGTACCAAAGCATGGTAGAGGACTATAGTGTGACCGATGAGACAAATCTTCAAAGCCACCATGGGACAGCCCGGGCTTTGCGGATGCGCTGATGCTCTCAGAATCATGCAGTGCTGGATTGAATTAGCAAGTCTCCACTCGCAGACAAGATCAGCGCTTACGGTTTGCTCGTGGCATATTGCCGGGGAAGCCTGGCTTCTCATTGACCTCCATTGACACCGGCGCCAGCCTATGCTCTCGATTTCCCCTCATTTTCATCACCACAAGGGGCTCATCAGGGGCCTCAGTCGCACTGTCTAGACTCTCATCCGTCTCGGTGCTCGTTCGCCTCCAGCTTTCCGTTCCTCTTCCGACGAACCCTCCAGGACTACGCCCGAATCTTTTGAAGACTCTAAGCGGCTGCGGGATCTCTGAAGGCGGCCCTGGTCCCGCCTCGTTGGCGAGAAGCTCCACGTCAGCCGGCTCGCCCTCGAGGGGTGCCATGCCTCCGGCAGCCGTGGTCGAGACCGAATGACCACAGGTACTGGTACCCTGACCGCCGGGACCTCCTCGCGATTGCAGTAGCGGAGCGACGGTGTCGGCGTGTCCCTGTGCGTGCGCAGGCTCTCCAGATCCTGCCACGAGTCCGCGTAGCTCTGGGCGCGGGTTGCGAGGCTGTCGGCGGCGTTGCTGTTGATGGACCTGGCGCGGCGGAGGCCAAACCAGCATCGTCGGGGTTTGGGCTCGACAAGGCCGGCTGCGTCTCTGAAGTTACGGCAGACGAAGCGAGCCAGGAGAGCCCCTGCGATTAAGGGGGGCACGATGGTTGCGAGGACGATCAGGACTACAAACACGGGTGGAGAGAGGCCCATAATGCGGGGGGATGGGAAACAATGACGAGAAGACAAGGGCTATTTTCTGCTCTCTGGTGCGGGCTCCTTTTAGAACGATGTTTACGATGTATTGAAAGGTTCTTGTAATAGCTACGTGGAAGGAAGATAGAATAAGTCTATACAGGCATGGGCTGCAAGCTGAGCAATGGGGGAAGAGAAAAGATGCGGAGGGAAGGCCATGTATATCATAAGGTTGTAAGAGGAAGTCGCTATCAAGAAGGACAAGGTCGTCACTCTGCCGCAGGCACGCTCTGCATGCTGCTGCTGAGGTCTTGGGGGGTCGTAGAGCCGCTGCTTCCCAATGTCCGCAGCAGGTTATCCCTGGCAGAATCCACGTCGCTTTCGTCCATCGGAAGGAAGTTAATCTCGTAGAGCAGTTAGCGTGATTTCACCGCCTTGGGTATAGATACCCCCTCGAGGAGACCACTCACCAGGTCATCACTGCCACCCAGCGTCGAGCCGTATAGAACTGCCTCCGACAGCGAGGCTGCAATGTTCTTTTCAACCCTGTCTTCCCATACGCCTTCCCAGTTCCACTCTCCAGGGTTTCTGGGGGCTGTAGCAGCACCCGCGCCGCCGACGGGCTTCCTCGCAATGGCGAAACCGCCACTTGCTGGTTTCGTCTCGGGTGCAGGAGGTGCAGGAGGTTTCTCTTCCTTTTCCACGGCAGCACCGCCAGTCTCCGCCTGCTCTTCCTCCTGCTTCTCTTGAGCAGCCGGGTCCCCAGGGAACGTCTTGCCGGCCTGACGCTGCCGCGTCCTCCACGCATGCCACGCACCAGGATTCCCCGCCGCCTCAAGCGGCACCGAATCCAGCACGCCCTCGTCGTCAAACGTGCTCCGGATATAGCGCAGGACTTCGTACGTAGAGACCTCCCGCCTCGAGGTGTCGAGGTACCCCGGCCGGCCTCCTTCTGGCGTAGCCTTCGAGTTCGGTGTCGTCGTGGTGCTGGATGAGCCGCCTCTGGCTGGCGTCGAAGGCGGTTGTTGCTGGTCGCTGAATTGTCTGCTTTCAACGTTGCTCCGGCTGCCCCGCCCGAACCAGGCCGGGAACCCGTGTCGCAGGCTAAACCCGCCAGGCGGCAGGCGCTCGGCGTCGGTGGCGCTGACGGTGCCATTGTCCTGGATGTCGGTGGTGTACATGTACGTCGTCAATGGTGTTATCAGGGGGTGGAACATGTCTGTCGAGAAGGTGACAAGCGGCGGCAGACGAGGATAGGTGTCCGGGAACGAAATCTGGAATCTGAGGATGGCCGTGGCGTAGGGTCCTAAAAGCGTCTCAGTCTCACCATGCCCACAAATAATTGTCGCCCATGTCATCGCGGCGGAGTTCCAAGATTCCATACCGTGCCTCACAAACATGACGCCCGACCACAACATTGGATCCCCGGGCGTTAAACTCACAAACACGCCCTCGGGACACGCCTGCTTCAGGCCGGCGCTAGCATCCCGGGGTTAGCGATTAAATGTTTATTCGGACTTGGAAGTGGGAGAGTGTAGAGAGGAGATCTCACAATTCGGCAAGGAGGCGCTGCCGCCTCAACGAAGGCATGCTGCCCATGCGGAGGCTCGTCATGTTGGACTTTGGCGAGGCATTCGCAAAGAAACAATCGATGAGATGGAATGCGCCGCGATGAGATGAAGTGACTTGAGACGATTGCGTAGGGGAATCATTCATGCGTGAAGCAAGGCGGTCAAAAAGGCGGTCAGATATTCTGCCGGATCTATTCCTTATCGCGATAGAGGGAGCGGCTTATCTTATCGATGCGAAAGGTACCTAGGTAGGGATTTCGTGGAATCCCCCCCCCCACCTTGTTAGTACGTCACACTACCTATCTACCCCGCCAAAAATTTGTTGTCGTATCGGTCACATCGGTCACAGTACCCTCCAGACTGGCGGTTCGGGCGGGAGAAAACAAGGAGACAACGAGGAGATAACGAGAAGGAACGGGAGAAATGATGGATCAACAGGATACATGCATGTCTTGATGTAAGGTCGGCCATCTGGAGCGCATTCTCATGCGGTGCACACCTCAGTGATTCGTGGAGGAGGGTGCGGCGGTGCGCCAAACAGCGGGAAAGGAAGGGCAGCTTCCGCTTTGATGATCTATTCACATCGGAAAGTTGATGTGGCTTAAGCAAGTGACTGATGGATGCATGCTGCTATGCATTCCTATAGTCCTTCGGCCACGTACACATGCACTCTCGGCAAGGCGTGTTACCGAGCATCGCGAGACAGCAGAGAGACAGACAGTGCCGACGGGCACGGCCGTTCAGCTCTATTTCCCAAGTCTGGCCTCGATCTTGCTCTTCTCCTTCTGCTTGATTTCGGCCAGCTCCTCCTTGGTGGAGTCGAACCTTGCCGTCACTTGGTTGAAAGGGTTCTCCGGGCTCTTCTCAAACTCCTTCCTGATCTTGTCCTTCCTCTGCTGCAGACGCAGGCCCTGGCCGGTGCCGTCGTTTTCCATCTCACTGAGGCGTCGCTCCTCAAAAGCGGCATATGCCGCCTTGAATCGTCGCTCGGGGTGTCTGTCGACCTTGGAGGCGTCGGAGGTGGTCAGGGAGAGGGCATCGAGGGCGTTGTCGATACCCGTGGCGTTGAGGGCCGCGAGCGAGCCGCCGCTACGATCATCGTCGAGCTGCGACAGGTCCAGCCCGCGTGTCTTCTTGACGGCTATCTTGGCATTCTTCGGACCCGCCCGGCCTGGTGTGTTGGCCTCCTCCTCCTTCAGGAGGGCCTCCTTCTCGGCCTTTTTGCGAGCTGCCTCTGCCTTCTTGGCGGCTTCCGCCTCCCTGGACGATCGAGAGTGTGGTCAGCCATGGCCCTGATTCGGTCCTTCGCGTAGGGTAACGGTTATCTCGCATGATTTGTGATGGATGATGGATCAGGGTGGCGACGGGGCGGTGTATGCGTGTCTGTGTGCGACGCATCGTGGGACGTGGATGGTGCCATCGCCCCCTCCCCTCCCCTCCGGTTCTTGCTCGCACTCACTTCTTCGCGTTGCCTTTGGCACCCTTTGACCATTCAGCTTCCTCGGCTGCGGCCCTTTTCGCGTCCTCGGCGGCGGCCTTTTGGGCAGCTGCCTCGGCCTTGCGGGCGTTGCCGGCGACCTTCTTGCTGTTGTCCGCTCCCTTCTTGCCGGCCATCTTGTCCCGTCTTGTATTACTGGTCGGTCGGCGTCGGTCGATAGTATGTGTGAGGCTATGCGATGCGAGGCGATGCGATGCGATGCGCTATCACGCACTGGTGGTGGTGGTGGCGGCGGTGGTAGCGGTGGAACTGATGCTGCGATGCCTACCTATGCTGTATGTAGGTAGGTTGAATGCTTGCTTGCCTGCTTGTGTGCGTGCGAGGGAGGGTCCGCGTGTGTGGCTCGTGGATTGCACCGGGTATGGGTGGCTTCAAGCAGACAGGTCGTGCGTGGGTAGGTAGGTAGGTAGGTTGTGAAACCCAAGGAAAATAGAGGGGAGAAAACAGGGTGGAAGACGTTGTTGTCTCCTCCGCAATTGGGTTAGACGGAAAATGAGCGGAGCGGAGCGCAGCGTACGGGCATGTGCCTGCCTGTATGTGGCTGCGTGGGTGTGTGAGTTGATTGATACCTAGCTGCCTACCTATTACCTAGGTGAGATGAGGTTGCAGGGAGAGATGGGAGAAAGAAGAAAACAGTGATGGGACCTTTGGAGGGGGAGGTGTGAGGGGTTGGCTGGGGGGGGGGGGGCATTTCTTCTTCGTCCGAGAAAGGAACATGACGGAAGCCCGCGGCCCTTGACAAATCAGACCAGGGACAGCATACCTAGGTAGGTAGGTAGGTAGTCGTGCGGGTAGGTTGTTTTTGCGTCCGTCGGCTACCTGCGTCTTCTCCCTTGCCTCCGCGCGTCGCACAAAGTGCAGCAGCAAAGGCCAATCAATCAATCTGAACGGCGCCGACATCAAGACGCCTGACGAGGCAGTCCGACCCTCGGTGATAAAGTCGCAACCCCGGGTTACAGTGTCGGCTGCTGTGCGATACACGGTACGGGCGATTATGGAGCTGCATACAAGTACTAAGGTAGGTACATACCTATTCGTCCATACCTACCTACCTAGGTACTCTTAAGAGGACGGGGGGCGGCCAAGCAAGCAAGGCCCACACAGCCAGCCGCAGGTCACACAGCTGGACGGGAGCTCCCAGCCACTTGCTTGCTTGCTCACGCCTCTCCTCGTCACTTGATGTAGTTTAGCTGTAAGCACGTCTTCCACGTCTTTTTATTTTTATTTTTATATCCCGAACACCGTCATGGGCGCTCCTTCCACTCACAGCATCCGATAGCTTGCATGCATTTGACTGGTGAGGATAGACGACATTATCATGAATGCAGGTCACTGGGCCGTTGATCGTATCCCGCCATGCACAACAGGCCCGAGGGGGCATGCCAGACATCGCATCCCGCAGCAGCTCCCAACGTCGCCCGGAACCAGCGGTCGGGTGGTGGTTGTCTGACCTCCTTGCCCGGCTGCAAGATATCCGTCTGTCTGTTCACCGCACCCGTCGAGCATCATCCTGCTGTCATGTCCTTCAATCAGAAGCTCCGGGGGGGTTCTGCTTGTGCTTGCGCTGCTGCAAGTCCTCTCTCACCGCGTGCGTTGCCTGTCCATGTCTAGTCCGCTCAACGTTACACAGGATGTATCCTGAACATGATGGGAATGTACCGGGCCAAAAAGCCATGCTGGTGCTTCACCGAGTGGACGCCAGCCACTCAGATAGCCTTTCGGTCAACAAGAGATGCAGCACCCTGCATTCTTTAGAATCGAGGCCCGCCATCGTAGGTCCATCCGAGCTGTGCCAGCCATATGCAGCTAGCTTCCAGAGCCCTCCGTTCACGACATGTCCAGAGTGCCCTTGCCCACTAGAGGTCAACCAAAGATATCGATCGGACCTAGGCTCGTCCGACTGCAGCTACGTGCGTAGTCCCTTCGTGCTAATGCATTCTCACCCCTCGCCATCTCAGAGATCTGTCAGCAACGTCAGACACTGGCATTACCCATCTGTTTCGTCGATACACAGAGCCGCCGGCCAAACAGAATAGTTCGATTGGTAAAAAAAAGGACCGAACGAAGTCCCCGACGGCAATCCCGCGTCCCCGTCGACCCTCTTTAATCTTGGATGATCCTCCATCATCGCTCACCTCCCATTTGCCACGACAATCCAACCCTCTCCGTGATAAACAGCGGTTACCTTTCGGCCAAGTCGTGTGAGGACACATACAACCGGCTCGTGGGAATCCATGCTTGTGCTAAGGGGCTGGACTGGCAAGACGACGGTTACCATGGATACATACCGCCATGCCGTACTTGTTCAGTCCTTAAACAGGTCTATTTCACGAATATATGTTCAAAATGCCATCACATGACGTCCGTTCCCCCCCCCCGGCCGTATAAAGTTTGGTAGATAGCAGGAGCTGGGCGTACACGTCAGCCCTGCTCTGACGTGTCCCAGGCGTTGCGGTGCGGTTGACGGATGAGGTGAGGAGTGTGTCTAGCCAAAGCCTCAAAAGTCCCTTGCCATTCTATGAGGCTTCCTTGTTCTAGAATAGATGAAGGAACTTCCGGTTCGCGCAGAGCACTCGATCCGCTTAACCCAAAACTTGCTAGGCGCGGCCAGGAGGCTCTCTGGTTCGGCCCGCCAAGGTTTCCGACCCCAGACCGGCCCAACTTCCACCATGTGTCGAAGTATGGTGAGTCAACAAGTGGGTTGCTCCACAGTCAGGATCGCAGCGCTGTCGTCACTCTCGAGGCTCACAGCCACTAGAACCGAGGGCATACTAAGCTTTGCTGGACCAGCGGTGTAAGGCAATTTACCAGAGGCCACGATGTCTAGAATGGGTCCTTGGTGGCCACGGTCATAAACCCGACGACCATGATGTCAGCATATCGTGACCTGTCGTTCCAACATGCTGATTTCCGGATGTCCCGGGGCCCATGTCGACCACCGGACAGCCTGACCGACGGAAGCTAGCTGGCGAAGCTGGGCACCCAAGGAGATCGAAATAACAGTAGACGCCAAGAGAGGAAAGGCGAGGCGAGCAATAGCGGGCGGCCGGTCGCCTGCGAGGATTGTGATTTGTGGCACCGCAACTGGTATGCCTGAAGCTGTGTGACGTGAGAACACCCCTGGAGGGTCGTAGCAGCCTTGAAGAATGTCTGCTTCAGCAACGCTTGGGGGGGGGGGGGGGGGGGTCAAGCGACACACATGTGATGTCCACCAGAACTCTCCTGGGGGTGTTCCGAGGCCGGGAACACCGACCTCACCGGGGAAGGAAGGCCAGGATATTCGCTCCCATGCTCATCTTGACGAGGATACATGCTATCCTTGCAGCTTTCCCACTTCGAGAAAGTGAGCAAGTGTTATTGCAGGCGGTGAGAGATCTACAGGGCTGTGGCGGGTTGGTAGGTGACTTATCACATTTCATCTACGGGAGAAGTATACCGGGGGCGCGTAGGAACCCTCAAGCCGGCCGGCATCAAGCTTTTGAGGCATTCAGCCTAACGACATTGTGGTGGAGAACTGCCCCTTTTTCAAGGCCATGTGTATTGCCCAGATCAGCTGGCAGCAGAGCCGTTTACCGAGCCGGTGAATTGTCATGACCGTCGGTGAGTATTTCATCGCCCAGTTGACGGGAGTTTGTTGTGCTTCTCCTGGGGGAGATGTATGCTTGGAGACCAGCCTTTGCTTCTTCTTTTTCTTCTTTTTTCTTCTAATTTTTTTTTAAAGAAAAGGGCCTAACAACAGTTATGCTGGGATAACTTGAGTTGATGTGATCGAACAGCACTCACAACCATGTTACCCACGGCTTGGATTTCCGCGTTTCGTTCAGGCTGTCACTGGAAGGCAGAGTGGCCACAGCTCGACAAGATGAGTCGCTGCCAGCGTTGATTACCTCCAATTGGCCGATTTGACTGTCTCACGGACGACACAGCATGTGTTACTGTGTCCCGTTGATGCCCTACGCTTATAGCCAAGAGAATCAGGCGCAGCGATGTCGTGTCTGTTGTTGCCTTGAAGGTGGGTCATGGTGCTAGGGGCCGGCGGGTCGATTGTCAGAACCGAAAATGTGTCGGTCGACAAGGCAAGTAAGTTAGTCGTGAATCTCTGTCGTCATAACCCAAGGAAAAATAAAGAATTCAAAATTAAAACCGGCCAATATTGCAAGACAAGTACCAAAAAGCGTCGCTTGAACTCTACTCAATGCTGTACCTGTGGATTTTAACCACATTCTCTCCCCGGCGTGGGCTCGAACCACGAACCTCCAGATTAACAGTCTGACGCGCTAGCCAATTGTGCCACCGGGGATCCTCTCACGAGTGTGTACAGGTCGAATGAGCTCTGGTCGTTGAGGTGACAGGCGCTTCTCAGGAATATGGATAGTAGATTTTCTCCGTGTACCCCGCGGTGCGAAGGCTCCAGGGCTAGGGCCATTGAGAAGCGGAGAACTTGGTTAGGAGCCCCAGTCTGTCGGCTAGCAGGTTTGAAGACAGAAAATACAACTGTCAGTTTGCTGCAGCCAACTTCTTTGGACGTTGACTTGTGCTGCTGGCCGTGGATTGAAGGCCATACAGTCACCCGTATATATCAGCCGGTTCATCGCAGGCGCGAGAAGCTGACATGTTAATAACACGCCTCGTCATAAAGGTACATAGCGGCTCAGTGTGTATGGAATTTGCGACACTGAGCTGGGGGGTCAATCGATATGTCATCCTCATGGTAACAGAGGAGGAAGAGGCTTGCTGGTAGATAGAGCAAGGCAAGGCTGGGAGACGGCGAGGAACCATGGCGCCTAACGTTGTCCATGCCCCCCTCACCCCGAATCGGGATTATGCGTCCAAATATGTGCAACAAAAGAATACCCATCGATGGGTCAATCAGAACCGTGGTAGAGCGTTTGCTAAGCCCAGAACCGGGCTGGCGCATAAGCAGGCAACGAAAGAATGCAAGCATGCGTGTCTTAAAAGCAACCTGTTGAGGCATTCGGTCAGGAAGTGGGACGACGTGGTTTCATGCGAAAGGGTGCAAATATATGTTCGGTGATGTTGTTGATCGAGGAAAGCGCCTGGTGGATACCAGCCAAGGGTCTGAGGGATCTTGCAGGTCACCTCCGTTTGACTGCGAGCCGTTCCCCTAGCGTCGTTCGTCCTCGTAGGTCATCCTCGTACGAATACCTAACTCGGCGCTGATGGACATGAGGTATACCGCCGGGAGACAGGGTTTCGGCGGTCTAAGCCAGAGAGAGGTAGGTAGTGTGACCAGGTGCCAGCAGACGGGTCGCGAATCAGAGCCATAACTCCATGTATGCTGGCAGCCAAGACATGACGAGGAGAGATGCGAATAATGACAGGATCAGTTGATGGCTCTCAATGCACAGGGCCAAGCACCATCACACCGAATTGAGCGCGGCCGAGTGTTTCCGTGCAGGTGATGCAAGTGGATGGATAGTGGCCAAGCATCTGAGCGATGGTCGGAGGGCGGTATGGGGCGACAGACAGGTGATGGATGCAGCCACAAAAAGGAAGACTGATCATATGATTAAGCGGGAATTTTTGGTTCTCGACATGGCAGGTGCAGCTCTTGAACGGACCTCATGGAGCAAGTCTCAGTTCACTGACATTTGCCGAGCGAGCAATTGGCCAGGGAGAGTAAGAAATTGGTTGCTCGGTGCAGAGTGAACGGCTTCGAGGTGAATAGGATGTCGATCGAATTGGAGTCGAACACGGGTTCCAAGGGCGATTTGAGCACCTTCCAAAGGGCTCGAACCGCCAGAAGAAGGAACTGAGGTACAAATACAAGGCGATACCCCTTGGGGTCACCAGGTGCCAGAAGAAGGAACGTCGGCGCCAACAGAGATAAGGCGGACAGGCCTTGTCCAAGTAAAGACTACTTGCGGATACTACCTATGAATTTACGTTACGGATTCGGATACCTACTCAATACGTAGGTATGTGTTGTTTTTACGATGTTTTTCGTATCATTTAATTGCGTGCTTGCCTTCCCTGAACCCCGTTTACCCCATGTCTAAGGCGCCACCTAGTGAGGTAAGGTACCTAGGTACCTACCTAATCCCCAAACGTATTAGGTAGGTACATAGTATGGACGCGGCTTCCCAACCTTCCTTCCGGCGGCATCGCCAGTTTGCTCATTTCCTTTTCCCCTTCCGCAGGCATGAGGCACATCTGCACCTGACAAAAACCGCGATTCAGTTGCCCTCGTGTACTGACAAATTAGGTAGTTACATAGATAGGCACCTACCTAGGTAGGTGGGTAGTAAATGGCATCTTCCGTTGTTTGCGTGTTCACCCGCCACAGGGTTCCTGCCGACAATAAGAAACGTGCATGTGGAAAGTGCAGGCATACATACATACCGACTGAGGAATTTACGTGCGTAAATTCGCATGGTGTCTGGGCATATCATCGTGCCTTGCCTCAGTCGTTTTCTCACCGACTGCACTTAGGCTGTGCGATCCATGAAGATGCATATCGAATCGACAATTCTAGGTAGTTCAGAAGGAAGCAGCAAATCCTCAAATGCAGACCCGGCGTGGCAGCGACAACAAGCGGAAGGCTCGAGTGGGGTGGGCTCTGTGGAGGACTGTACACTAGGTAGGTACACAGCGAGAAAGAGGAAATAAGGCGCGACCAGGCTGGGAAAAAGCAATGCGGCGATTTCCAGCATCCATCAGCCATCCATCATCGCATCCCACCGTCTATCTCTTCACCCCCCTTGAACCAAGGCTTCTCCCCCATCGTCGCCAATCCTCTTGCCTACTGCATCCAAACAGCCAACCACTCAGTACCACACTAGTTAAATACGATCCCTACCACCTCAGGCTATCTCATCTGCGCCTCGGCCACGTACGACTGACTGGCTAAAGAACAGTGACGCAGACTTTCGTCCTGCTCTTGGCCAATAATGTGTACTCAGCCTGCACCCCCTCTCTTATCGCAGCGCAGATTCGATTGCCAATCCATACAGCTCGCCGACAACTGAGATATTGGAAACGACAGAAAGGCAGTCTGTCTGACAATCCAGCTCCGCCACGCACTACGGCGAAAAAAGACACCGAAATCCCATATGCGGAGCAGGCTGCTCGTTAGATACTGCCCGGATGGGAGCATATGCAGTTGCCGCCCGCTCGTCCGCCTCGCCGCACAGTACGCACAGCTTCTGATGATTACCTTGATTCGAACATGGGCAAAACACACCCGCATTTTCCAGCCACTCGGGACCGGACGGATTGCACACTACGCCGTGGGGCTTTCTTCCCTTCTTCCCTTCTTCTTCTTCTTCTTTTTCTTCTTTACTGTGGGTTGGCGCAACAGAGGTGTTAGCTCCGCTACCGCTTCTCGCCTCCTTCTCGAGCCCATTGACCGTCGTCTCGCATCTGCTGCGTACGCGGGTTGATCGCCATCAGGAAACGCAACCTTCTGATTCGCCCGGCAAGCTGTCGTTTCTCCCCCGGGGGATGGAAATTTGGTCGCAAATGACGAGCATGTTTGACCCTGAAATTGCTCTTCGCATCGACCCAGCTGTCGGGAGCACCCCCTGCTCCTATCCCCCACTCAGTCTGGGATCCCAGGCCTTCCCGTACCCATCAACCCATAATTCAGGACCAGCACGAGATGATACCATGAGGCGATGGGGAGGAGGATAGGTATTCCAGTGTGTCGGGCCGCGGGCTGCTAATATTGCCATCGTCGCCTCGTCATCAAAACCACCGCGCGCGCGGGGTCACCGTCCAAGGTTGAAAGGTAATCGTCGCCGCGTTGATGCCCAGCGCCCATGGCGTATCATGTTGCATCAATACGCATGAGCAAGACAAGCTGCCTACCGTACAAGTGACGGTCGTTTCGTGCCGTCATTCTGTCTCATGGCCTTGCGGAACTATCGGGTATGCGATGGCCACAGCCGGGTTGTGGACTTCGCAGCCGCAATCTAGATATCAGGCACCGGCAAACACTCGTTGTCTCTTTCAGTCTCAAAGCGGCCACCACGCCACCCAACCCCTGTGGTGCAACTAGTTTACGTTTGGTGCGGGGCCTATCCGGAACCCACAACCGTCTCATTCGGGAAGTGGCAGAGAAGCTCGACAGAACCCGCAGAAGAATTCGACATGAATGGGATTGGGAAGCATCACGGCCCCTCCCCGGCAAGCCCGAAAATATTTCTGAAACCGACGATGGGGCAGTGAAGGTTCAATGATCAACCCTCGAAGCAGGGACATATCCTGGCCGGCCCTGTCTAGTTCCTGGTGTTGACAGGTCATGTGGTTTGCAATTCCAAACCCGGCCGTCCCATCAGAAGTGTACTTCCCCTTTTCTGGATACCTGGGCAGTCACCACGCGCGGAAGTGGCTAGGCTAGTTTGGACAAGGGAGAGGAGCTTGGAGCAACATCCCCAGCCATTCGGCTGCTCCCCTTCGATGGGTCGCCAAGCGCCGCGTGGCGAAGGGCTAGGAGACTTTCTGCTGCCCCTGAGATCCGGCCATCCGGGTCTAGAGAACATTGCATCTAGACGAGGAGGAGTAGCCCTTTGTATCAGCACCCCTGACCGCTCGGACCGGCCTGAACCAGGCTCGTCCGGAAGGTACTCATGGTTTGGTACAACCCGAATGTCATGGCAGCCACAACAATAAGGCGAAAATGACGGCCAAACAACAAGACGATTGATCATACGATTGCGAACATGACATCTGGGAGACTCGAGCTGCAGGTGATCAGTCGCCTCCTCGACTGCCATCCGCGGACCACGGGGCCTGCCCGAAGCACCACTCTGTCTTACGGTTTTCAACAAGAGCTGCAACAACTCTCCTGGGGCTGATGATGGCGACAAAACATGCGAAGGCGGCTCCAATGCAACACAAAGCCCAGTCTCTGTATCGGTGTCGTATCCTGGTCGTCTTGTGCTGTATTCAGACAGAGCCCCATTACCCAAGAGTTCGAGCGACATCGCCAGCACATTGACGACGGAAAGCTGTGGCAGAAAACCATCATTGTAATTACCGGACTCGTGTGGTCTAGTTGGAAATCCGCCTGCATGACATGCATATACACGTCAAGACCCTGCTTAGGATCAGGCGCTTGCTGCCCCCGTGGCCCGAAACCTCTATGACCAAGGCTTTGAAGTGGCGTCATGAATCGACAGCCTGTTGTGGTGAGATAGAGGACGAGATGCAGCAATGTCGCGCTTCGATTTTTCTTCTTTTCAGCATTAGAGACCAGATGCGGCGGGAGAAGGTTCGAGCGCATTTCCCGAGTTCGATGACAATCGGCGGTGGACAGACAAGTGTCGCGGCAACGGAAGACTTGACCCGTAAGTTGACTCGATGGCTACACGAGGGTACTTCCGCCCTGGTTCCCTCTGCGAACCATCTACCTGGCGTTTCGGCACCGGTTCCGGCACTCACCCGATCAGGGCCCAGAGGAACGGTTGTATGGGGGGTGCTTGGACGCATGGCAGGGATGGAAGACTGGGGACGCCTGACCTTGTCCAGAAACGAAAGCCAATTTCCCTGATTGTGATTAGCCTGGGAGGGGATCACCGCCTTTTCGTTTAGCGGGGCCGACTGGGTTGGGGCACGCGCTCTTTCGCTTAAGAGTATCCGTACAGGCTTTCCTTTCTTCTTCGGCGGTCGATGAGACTCGAAATTTGCACGTTGCCGGTCGGCGGTCGCAGACAAAAGCTATGACCATGAAAGACCAGGTTACAGCCAGGTCTACCAACGTCGAGAGCGCGGATGCTATCCGGCCACGCTCGGGGAGGGATTGAGTGCCTAAATGACAACCGACTCCTGCACGCCTCTTGTCATCAGCGACCAATGATGGCAAACTCTGTTTTTTGAGCTGGATTTGAGGGATAGAGTTTGTGGCTGACATGGCTTGTACGCATGCACCCCAAAGCTGGCCGACAGTGCACTCATCGACCACCTACTACGAGGGGATTACGATGTTATCGTCGTACAGTATGGTCGACCCATGAGGCTCTTCACCGAGGATGTTACCGACCTTCCGTGCTGGGCATAGATACCAGGCACGCTGACCAAGGAAGATTTCTGGGTGCCATATTATGTAGCAACACAGGGAAGGATATAGCCATGCCACATGGTTTTGGACAGGGACCGCCCCTCGTTGACCTATCTCCCTTTATGTTTCGTAAACTGGGGTAGACCTCGGTTCTGGGCTCAACGGTGAAAGACAGCGGTGCCCGGCGGTGGGGAGGATGAGGCCAGGAGGGCGAGAGAAGAGAAGGACGGACTCCAGAACACACAGGCACACAGGGCACTTGGCTCGAAACCGCCCGTTGTGCCCAAGCTCGTGCCCAAGGACTAGTTTACATCCATGCCAACCGACACCTTCGTCTCCCGCGTCTCAAACTTTGCGTTGACGTTCAACCCCTTGACCTTGTGGGATGGCCTATCAATTTCGAAAGTGGCAAGCTGGCAAACATCATGCTCCTGCTTAATGTTACCTACCGTCCGTCTTCCGCGACGCCCATATGGAGTCTTAATAACCAGCCATGACTGTCGAGTCCGAGCGCATTCTTCACAATGCTGGGCTGGCAGGCCGGCACGACAAGCCTTCGTACCCCTATGGAAGCATTTGAGAAGGCAATCAATAAAAACAGTGAGGCGAACCGCAGCAGGTAACCGAAACAACAGCTGGATGGCCTCACGCCTCACACACACACACACACACACACACACACACACACACACACACACACACACACACACACACACACACACGCACGCACGCACGCGCGCGCGCGCGCACATACACACGGGGCTGCCCGACGCTGCCAATTGTGTCATTTGTGATGATCGGGCAATCTGTACTTTGTCGTGTACACTCTGTCCGGATTTTGTCAGAGAAATGACGGCCGGCGGACCGGGATCGTTGGTTTGCCAAAGAGAGAAGGGCATTTCAGCTCATGACGACCCCGGCCACCTCATTTGTCGTGTCCGCCACGATGGTCGTTTCTGGAGAAAGGCCAACACTGCGGCCTGCCCACTGCATGTTGCAGGCCCAGTCTGTTGGTTCGTCCCCAATACCCACATTCGCTGTTGATCAAGGTGACACCAAGCGAGCGTTATTTCATATGGCCCCATGCTGCGTGGGACCGCCAACGACTACAGCAAGCACACTGCGCCAGAACAACGTTAACCAGTCGCTGAGAAGACGACAAAGGCTCAGCCTCCAGGCGCCGGTGTCTCGGTTGAGTGGGCTGCCTAGATCCCAGAACGCGAAAGCGCCTGCTGGGTAAGGGAGCCGGGGTAACGGTAATGGCCGTTGTGCAAGCAAAACGGCAAGCAAGCAAACAGGCTGACTGTTTGCCAGCGCAACAGCCCTCGTCATGCGGAGTAAGATACAGGGTCAAGTGACCAGGCATACGCAAGTAAGATATCGACATGTCACGATATATGACTCCTTGATGGAGGGGAATGACTAGAAGGATGGATGGGAAATCTCAGGTTGGGCTTGCATCGCCCTGCCTGAGCCACTTTCTTTGGGTATCCGTTCGCCTTACAGACCAAACCCTACACCGTCTGGAAGGGAGGGGAGGGTGTCCGTTCGGGGGTGGGCAAAAGTCTGCCGTTGTCATTCCAATCGGAAGCCGTCATTGGTAGGTAGCGTGCATACAACCAACAGGAGGACATTGGGGCCGTTCGGAACGAACATGCAGAGGGCTTGAGCAAGCTCCAGCCCCGAGGGTCGCCATCTTTTTCAGACGTCACAACACATGCGATGCCTGGCTTGCTTGCTTGCCTGTAAACTAGGCACAGGTAGGCGGAAACACGTCTCGGCCGAGAGAGCTGTGCGACGTTTGAGAGGCGCATCCCCGCAAGCGCATACTGCCGATGCAGACAGCAGGGTATTCACACGAGGGACACACGCCCACACACTGTCTCTCTATCTGTCTCTCGCGTTGTTTTTATCAACACAGCGGTGCTAGCGCTTGGCCGGCCTGCACAATATCGATGTTGAATTGGCAGGTGGTGCGCGGGGGACAAGGCAAGGCAGGGCAGGGCCATGAGGGGGGCGGATCGAGAATCCAGCCAACATGGGCCGAAAATCGACGGCCAGCGGCAGCGGCAACGGCAAGCGGTAGCGGCAGCGGCAGCGGGAGCGGCATCCGTCAAGGCAACGGCATCTTGTTTTTTTACGATTGCAGGCCGATTGTGGTGTAACAGCTGTGGATGACACGGCGCGGGGAGAGCGGCTCGGCGGCCCTTGTCCTTGAATTCACCGCCTCACGAAAGCGACTATGGAAGGGTCAGACGAGACGATGTGGCTCTATCGGCGGGCATTGTTGCTTAGATGCTATTATTCCTCGGCGCTCTGATGCAAGGTCTTTGTGGTGAGGGGGGGGGGGGGGGCGGTGATAAGCTCCGCGTGGCACAGGAAGCGTATCCGCGTGCCGCTCACTCAGCTCGACGTCGTCCAAGCCAACAACGAGGGCAAGGGGAAAAGGAAGGAACAAGATTTAGGATGATCCGTCATGGAAGCCGGCCGACGTCTCGTCTCCCAATGAAAGGCACGGCAGGTAGCCAAGCCAACTGGTTGTGCTGCTGCCGCTCACCGCAAAAACATTGGGCAGCGCGGGGAGCCGGGCTTAGTTCACGGTGCTAGGTAGGGAGGAGGCGGTCTATGTATTACCGAGCCACAGGGACTGACTGGACTGGACTGGACTGGACGGCCTGGCTGGCTGGGGTTTCCCCCATCCCATGGCCCCTCGACAGTTACGCAGACAGACCACTATCCGTACAATACCACGAGTGCTACCTAGACTAGCGTTTGACCAGCCCCCGGCCGGTGGTTTGGCGTTTCCATACCACGTAGCTACCAAGTAGGGAGCATGCAGTACGTATACCATACCACGCACAATACGTACCTAGTATGTAATCCCATGTCGACCCCCTGCTGCAGCGAAGCCATGCGACCCAAGTGCCGGGGAGGGGTGTAGTGTAAAATCTTGGGTCATACGGGTGTTTGTACGCTAGCTACCTAGGTAGGTACCTAGGTAGGTAGGGTACGTACGGTACGTAGGTACGCTGCTGCAACCTCAGTAGCGCGTTGCCTACCTACTGGGTACGTGGGTACCTAGGTATCTTGCTGTGCCGCCGTGCCTTACATCACGAACATGAGCAGCCTGGCCTGCCTGCATCTCGTTGCTCCCTTCTTTCCCTTGCAAGGCAAAGACCGGGAGCAGCATTGTGGCACCCACATGACTTACTCTGCAGGAGTTCCCGTCCGTCTGTCCGTGTGAGCCTTGCGAGCCCGGGCTTAGGAGCCGGAGCAGCCAGCCAGCCTAGACTGACGGGGAGAAAGACCTCTGAGAGGCCGAATAAAGACGATGATGGGGTTCGGTGTGTCGAGTGAGAGTGGACTGGACGAGCGAATAGGAGACGGCCCCGCGTGGGAGAAACACGGCGAGCGGTGCGGGCATGAGAAAGTCGTGGTGGTGGTGGTGGTGCTTCTGCTGCTGCGCTTCTTTGCTGCGTTTGCATTTTGCGCGACTGTACCTGATGGGCATGTAGCTGCTACGCGGCGGCCATCGACGAAAGGTGCACTGCACGCATTCTTCTGTTGATCCGTCGATTGGTCGGGATCTCCCCCCTTTTTTTCTTTCTTCCTTTCTTTTTCCCTCTCTCTCTCTCGCTCGCGCGCTCGTTGTCTTTTTTGCTTTCTTTTTTTCTCACTCCCTCCCTCTCTCGTTTCTTTTCTTTCCTTTCCTCGCTGGTGGCCTGCAACTACCCACACCCCAATTCCGAACCGGC
The DNA here is from genome assembly GCA_030867305.1 of Colletotrichum zoysiae. Taxonomy (NCBI): domain Eukaryota; kingdom Fungi; phylum Ascomycota; class Sordariomycetes; order Glomerellales; family Glomerellaceae; genus Colletotrichum; species Colletotrichum zoysiae. Next base: position 207,782 of record MU842831.1, read on the forward strand.
CCCCCCCCAAAAAAAAGACCACAAAAAATCCAGTACTTTCGTACCCTCCCTCCCTCTCTTGGTTAGCCTCGTTGCCTCTTGTGAAACCTTTTCTTATTATTCTTATTATTATCATCATTTTATTTTTATTTTCCTACCACCTCCCCTTCCGTTGCCTTTGCTTCCTCTATTGATCCCTGCCTTCCGGTCTGGCGCCATCGTTCCCCGAGTCTACCACCCCTTGCCTACTTTCCCCATGTACCTACTGAAACTACGTACCTCTCTGTGTAATACGCGGTAGGATGGATGTCGGTCTAGGTAGGTAGGTAGGTAGTAAGTAGTTATTGAGTGCGTACACTACACTCCAACTCGCTCACTCACCCACCCAATCGCTCACTCCCACAAATCGTGTCCGTCCATCACTCCTTACCGTGCGTGCTTTTACCATTACTACTCCTGCTGCTGCAGTATCACCAGCAGCTGCCTCTGCTGCGCGAGGCTTACCCGAGCAGTATGTACGTACGTGTACACTCCACGTCGGCCCAGGTACTAGCCCCGTCGCGCACAAATACGTACTCTACCTACCTACCTACCTACCTAGGTTCCAATCCACTGTTGTAAGGCGAAAGTTCAAAGCCTTGGTATCTCGACAGGGGTAAAACACCCCTGCCCCCTTACACCCCCCTACCCCCGGTCCGACACTCGACCGCGCGCGTCTAGGTACACTTCTCATGTACCTCGATATGGAGACTGCGAAAGGGAAAGGGAAAAAAAAAAGAACCCACCGAAATGTCCTCTGGGGGGGACACCCCTGGATCAGGCACAGGGCTTCTCAGGCCCCACGGGCGTCATGCCGGGCAGTTGGATTCCCTTTTCACCGCGTGGGACTTTCGCCGCCGCATCTCCCTGAATCCCTCCTCCCCGGCGGAACAGGTGGGAGGATCGTCTGGTTGCTTTTTTGCGCTCGACATGTCATGGTCACCGCCGTTCCAATCTTAGATCCAATTTGCTTCTGCGACCCAGGCCATGTACACACATACATTACTTACTGTAATGTGTGTACACACATTACGGTACGGTCCCGGTGTCCTGTCCAACCCATCTGGGTCTGGTCTGGTCTGTCTGTGTCTGGGGTGGCCCTGGGCTTTGACGTCCGTCTGTCTCCTGGCCCTCTCATCATCACGTCCGCGCTCCCTTCATATTAAGTTGTTTGCTTCCCCAGAGCTTGCTCCCTCTCTTCTCATCTGATACTCTCTCCTTCCAAAAGGTAACCAATCCCTCCGCCACCGGTGCCCGGATAGCTCTGGTCTTGCTCCGTCTGCTTGTTTTACCTTTGCTTCTTTTTACCTACCTTTGCTTCTCCTGGTTACATCACCAGCACATCGCAACCGGACCCCTTCTCCCTTTGACGACACTAGCAAAACAGCCTTCTTGCCCACACCGATCTGGACCACTTGCACCACGATATCCCCCCTCTCCCTCGATTCTTGCTTGCTTGCCCACAGGTCAGGTCGACCTTCTCCTTGAAAAAGTCCAGTCTCCTATATATTACGACCCCACCCGCGCATCCCTTGACCTGGCCAACTTCCCGTCGCCGCCTACCGAACACGACACGCCCACACGAACGTCGCACACCGAATCCCGGAATCGCGGCTGCGCATACTACGACGACAACCCGCCAAACATGAAGAGGTCGGGCTACATGACGGGGGGCCGTCGAGCCAGCTCCCCGGGGCGCACCACGAAATCCAAGTTGCCGCCATTCCCAATGCGACAGATGTTTGTTCTTGGTAAGTCGACCGCTGAACTGCACCGCACCGTCTTACACGGAACGCAAAGGCGCAATCGTCGCTGACGGGTTTCTGAAACAGCACTCTGCCGGATATGCGAACCGATCGCCTTCATGTCCATCTTTCCCTACATCTACAAGATGGTCGAGGACTTCCATATCACCGAGGACGAGAGCAAAATCTCCGTCTATGCTGGCATGGTGACTTCCGCCTTCACCCTGGCCGAGTTTTCGACTGGCGTCATGTGGGGAAGACTCAGCGACAAGGTCGGGCGCAAGCCCGTTCTCCTGATGGGCCTTTTCGGCACCGCTATCAGCTCTCTGGTTTTCGGTTTCGCCCCGAGCCTGCCCGTTGCCCTTTTTGCGCGGGCACTGGGCGGTCTTTTGAACGGGTATGATGCCCCCCCCCCCCCCCCTTGGTCGAGCCTGCGGTTAAAGTTACACGATGCTGACTTATGCAAAAAAAAAAGCAACATCGGTGTGCTGCAAACCACCGTCGCAGAATTGGTCACGGTCAAGGAACACCAGCGTACGTTCGGGTCCTTTCCCCGGTTACAGATGAGAGACTAACGGACCCCTCCTTAGCCCGCGCATACACCATCATGCCCCTAGTCTGGTGCCTCGGGTAAGTTAGGTTTGCGACGAGCGTGGCCCGACCACCCGACTCGTCAAAGTTCATTGGTCAATGTTTCTGACAGTCAACAGCTCCATCGTTGGACCGTTCATTGGTGGCGCACTCGCCAGGCCTGTTGTTAACTACCCTTGGCTTTTCGACGCGGGCACCATCTGGGACCGATACCCCTATCTCCTGCCCAACCTATTCAGCGCCGCCACCGTCTTCTGTGGTGTCATCATCGGCCTCCTCTTCCTCGAAGAGACTCACGCTGAGTGTAAGAAGAGAAGAGACCCAGGTGTCGAACTGGGAAAGCGCATCTTGTCATGGGTGTCTACCAAGAGTTGCCAGATTCCTGTTCGCAAGGCAGAAAAACAGGCGTTGCTAGACGAGGATGAGCTTCCCGGTTACCGCACGACAGAGAACTCGCCCCAGCTTGTTGGCTCTACCTCGGCGATCCCCGAGCCCACGGAAACCCTGGATCTGAGCGACGCCGCAAACAGCGACGAGGTCAATGAGCAGCCGAAAAAGATATTTACCAGGCCTGTCATCCTGAACATCATCTCCTATGGCATTCTGGCATTGTGAGTATTCCGTCCACCTCTTACAGCCCCACAGCCCGCTGACCTCTTCCCCTTAGCCATACCATGACATTCGACCAGTTGTTCCCCGTCTTCCTAAGCACAAAACCCGACGAGCACCCGGATAACCATCTTCCTTTCAAGTTCGTCGGCGGCTTTTCCATGGAGACGGGACCCATCGGTGTTATTCTCGCGGTCCAAGGTGTCTACTCTATGCTCTCTACGGTTTTCATCTTCCCGTGGGTGACCCGACGCCTTGGGCCCCTTCGCCTCTTCAGAATGCTGGCTATCTCGTACTTCATGCTGTACCTGATGACCCCTTACCTGGCCCTCTTGCCAGAGAACTTGAGGATGGTTGGCGTATACTTCATGGTCATTTGGAAATGCACCTTCTCGACCATGGCCTACCCCAGCAACGCGATTCTGCTCACCAACTCGGCGCCAAGCCTCATGTCCCTCGGAACGATCAACGGTGTCGCGGCCTCCACGGCAAGCTTGTGCCGGGCTTTCGGACCGACCATTTCGGGCTTCATCTATTCCTTGGGTATCCAAACCGGTTACTCCGGTCTTGCATGGTGGACCAGCGGTGTTATCACCATCATTGGTGCCTTCCTCAGCATGCACCTCACCGAGCCTCGCGGCCGGCTGGATGAGCCCGTAAAGGATATCGAGACGGCCGTCGAACCATCCGAGACCGAGGGTCTGTTGGCTCCTCTAGACGCCGAGGACGAATTTGATATCGAGGCCGACACGAGCCGCAGACCGTGATCAATACACGACAACAATCTTTACGTCATACCAATACGTGGCTCGCATTCTTAATGCGGAGTCTCAACGACGAGAAGAGGCAAACAAAAAACAAAAAACAAAAACAAGGCTTTCATCATTTAGCAATCGGAGTTTTCATCCTACGGCATTCATTATCAACTGCAATGGACGACCAAGACATAGACTATCGCTCACGGGACATGACGGGATCGAACAAAAAGAATTTTCGGTATCACGATTTAATTCGGACGGGCCCGGAGAGAAAGCATGCACGGCATTTTCCTCGACGACTTGTTACTTTTATTTCACCATCTCAATCAGCGGGCTGCATGACGGAGATTTTGTTTCTTCATATTCGATTCATTACATCTTTGTAGGGGGCGTGTTTTGTAACTGGAGCGAGATTCGGCCAGACTGTTTCTTTTTTCTTCTTTTTTCCACTTTTTGTTTACTGCTTTTACACCGGCCAAAGGAGTTGGAGATACCATGGAAGCCCAAGGGACACTCGACAATGGAAAGAGGACGAGGAATCTGTAAATTGGGGGAGGCGCAACAACGCGAAAAGCGGAATGGCATTTGTTTGAGGGAATATCATTAGGGACCGGCCGGGACCTGACATCAATGTACCGAGAAAATAGGGAAGACAGGCGGGACGGCGACAGGGACACGGGATACCTTCCAGTGAGACTACGGTTTTGTTGCATGCGACTTACTCAAGTCCAAGCGAGGGTGACCATTTCTTTTTAGGTTTATTAGGAAATTGACACGACAAATTCCTTTCATGACAACCCTTTGGAACGCATGACTTTCATCACGCAAATAGAGAGCCCGTCCCACAACCACCAGTGGGACTCGAAGGACGTGACAATCTGTTGATGACTGACACAGGTTCCTGAATCATGGCGATGCCAAGCAGCGAGGCGGTACGCGACGGGAGAATGACGTTGTGCCTGTGTTGTGTGTTTGTTTCTGTGTTCATTCTTTGGCGCATGGAAGCAACGTTGAACGACGATATGTACAAGGCGGACATACGGGGGGGGGGGTATGTAAGATGTAGGCACACTACGAAGTACCAGAGAGAAATCCGGGGTAGAGTTGGTTTCAGACACCTACAGGGGTGGAGGTGTTATTTATACGTGGCCTTCGACCGGATGACGCTTCCGAGCGGTTCTCTGGTAGAGAGGGGAGGGTTCGGCATTGGGTTCCCGCGACGGTGACGGAGGAGTTTGGTTCATCCAGTTGGCGGGTGGGTTTGGCGCACTACCAAACAGGGGGTGAGGGAAGAGCACCACCCCGTTGGGTTGGGTTGGGTGTGTTGGGTTGTGTTGGGTTGAGATGGGGGGTGTGCTGACGGTAGCGGTACCGTGGAAGGCCCAAGAGTGGGTTCGTTCCACGGCAATGCCGTTTTGATACCGTTATAGTGGTATTCGGGGCGCATTTTATAGGGCGGGGTGGACGGGCTCGGATAGGGAATATCGGGCGTCCCGGACGTCTCTTGCGGGAAACAGATGGATAACGACCCGGCAAAGGGGCGGGGGCGGGGTTTAGGAAGAGGCGGGCAGAAGATTGGAGCAGGTAGGGGCCGGTATGTCCGACTTTCGGGGCCGGCACCGAGAGTGGGTTCGTCTACGGCCTTTCGCCGGTGGAGGGCGACTCGGTACGAACTGAGCGGATGGTAATTCGGTGTTGACATGTTAATAGTAACGAGGTCTGTCCATTGACATCTGACACAGGATGAATCTGATAATGGCAATCTATACCGGTGTGATGGAAAACCCGGATAAATACAATCGTTGACCCCTCCGTTGATCTGCTGGTCGCGTGCTAAGCTACCTGGGCCTGGGGCCGGGCCGAGGCGCTGGGGCGTGAGCCGGAACTTCGGTACCTTGGGGGGAAGAATTGTGTCGTTATCTGTCGGGATGGACGGCGCATTACCAGAACGACCGCTAGTCAATCGAGAAAACGCAGAAACATGACGAAGTTGGCGGTGCCTCAGAGGAGGATGCAAGTACAGAGATCGGTTATCGCACGTGCGACGCAATATTAAGATCAGTGAACGGACTGCTTCTACAGTCATCGTTCGGGGGGGGGGAAGGTGTGCGGTGCGGTGCCTGCCATAAAAAAATCCGGGTTTATCAGACACCCAGATAAGGATGTTGCGTTTGCGAAGCCAGGCAAGCCTAGGTATGTAAGTCGTCCAGCTCGTAAAATGTATGCCAATCAAGCAAGCCCGCCGGCAGGGTCCAGGTGCGTCAACTGATACCCGGCGGCCATCACGCTAAGTGGGGGGGCGGCGCAGCCCCAGAGGGTTCGCTCACGGCCGACGGCGTCTGCAGCGCGCGGGGTGAGAAGAGGAGTTTGAGGTTTGCATTCGAAGTTATTGTGTCTAAATGCCATCGAGGTAGATTCCTGTCTGCCTCTGTCAAGCTTTTAATCGTCGAGGAAGCGGAAGTAAGTCCATTGTTCATCTCATCTGTTCCATGCGCCGCCAACCTCCACTTTCCGTGACAAGCACCTTTTTCTGTTCCTTATCAGCCACTAAAGATGGATGTTGCCTGCGTCGACGGGGAAAGGAAAATGAAACAAAAACAAAAAATAGAATAAAAATACTATCGTAGCCTGCAGATTGGTCACTTATCAATTAACGCGCCCGTCTTGTCACATCCCCGACCTTGCCTTTCCTTTCCTCCCCTTCTGTTCCCTCCTCCGCCTTGCATTATTGCCCTGGCGTTCTGCTCTTACCTGTAGATGCGCAGGCAGTTGCCCAGTCCGCATCACACCGCAATGCGTTTACCCGCTCTTTTGTTCGCTTCTCGCCCATGGCCCCCAGCCCAGCCCAGCCCCAATCCACCCAGCTCAACGTCGTCTGTGTGTGTGTGCAAGCTCACGCCGCCGCCGTGCTTCATTTTCTCATTTAAACTACTACTAGTCTTCAGCGTTCAGACGAACTGCTGAAGCTTCCCCTTGGTCCTGTCAGCGCGCTCTCCGTCCGTCTCGACCCGTCATGCGCAATCCTGTCCTGGGCCTCGGTCAGATCCTCACCTTCCAGAGCGATCCCAGCTGAATGCGCGCCTTTTCTCCGTACATATATAGCCATTATCCTTGGGGACTCGGTCATATTGCCTCGAACCCCCACCCCTTTCTTCTACTATACCTTTGCCTAGACGCCGAGCTCCAGCTGCCCTTACTTAGCGCGGCGTTAGCAGGGGAAAGACAAAACCAGGTCCTCTTCCCTGCTGCCGTCCTTACCACTGCCGAACCATGTGTGGAGCTGTCGCTACGCAAGTCGAGATACCGTCGCAGTAGTAGCTGTGTATTCCCCGACACTTGGTATGCCTCACCGAAGTCATCCCGCCCTCAACATCCAACTCTCCCAATCGCGCGCGCTCTTCCCGCCAGCCGTCGCTTAGCAATAATTGCTTGCCTCAGTTTCCAAAGTGTCGCTTTCTGCCCCTACTCCTAATTCGAGTCAGCTTCCCCAACGCTACCCTCCCACCCCTCAATTGTCCCGACCGGCCGGCGGAGGCCCAGAAAACCCAGTCCGACCACAGACCTCCTCCCCCTCTCCCCCGATCGAAAGTCCACCCGTCCGCCCGAAGCGGGAAAAAGCAACGACAATGCCCGCCCACTCGCCGCCCTCTCCATCCCTTAAGCCCACAAAGCGACCGCGTCAGGGCTCCTACGACGCCGACGTATCCCCGCCCGCCTCCGCCGGCATCGACCAGAGCCCGTCCGCCGCCGAACAGAATGATCCGCTCGCCAGCGACGGCGCAGCTTTGGCCGCTGCCGAAAAGCTCGGGGGCAAGGCTGGCCAGAGCAGCAACTTCCGCAACGTCAGCGCCTGCAACCGCTGCCGTCTGCGCAAGAACCGCTGCGACCAGAAGCTGCCGAGCTGTGCGAGTTGCGCAAAGGCGGGCGTTGCGTGCGTGGGCTATGACCCCATCACGAAGAAGGAGATACCCAGAAGGTACGCCGCCGTCGCCGCCTCGGACCGTCCGTCCTGGTGCCTTGGCCCAGCCAGTGGGCGCCGGTATTGTGCACTGGGTTTGCTGACTTGTGCGCTTAAGCTACGTCTTCTATTTAGAAACGCGCGTCGAGCAGCTCGAGGCATTGCTCTCCAGCCATAACGTCCCCTTCCCGCCCGCCGAGAACCTGGAGCTGTGCTCGCGCGTCGGCGCCGACGCCGCAAAATGGACCACAGACGCCGCCCCCCCTTCGGCGCGTTCCGAGAGCGTCGACGGGTCCGCTCCCGCGAAGAATAGCATACACCGTCCCGATCTAGAAAAGGCCAAGAAGGCGGAAACCAGTGGTACGGGTATGCTCGATATCGTCAGCCCTTCCAAGCCAAGGTCTCTGGCCTCGGCCTCGGGCGTCTCATTCAACCGTGTCGTCTTCGCCGCTGTGCAATACTCCGTGTCGGACCAGAACGGGACACAGGACCGGACCGGGGCCAAAGGTATGTCCATTGGCAGCGGAACGACGTCGATGCGGGATTCGTTCTTCGGACTTCACACAAAACCTACGATTCGCCCAGCCAACTTTCCAGAGAAAGATGTGGGCATGAGACTCGTGACGCTCTACTTTGAGCACGCGAACCCCCAAATACCCATCCTCCACCGCGGCGAGTTCATGCAGATGTTCGATCAGGCGTATACCAGCCCGAGCGGGCCGCAAGGGCCTCGGGAGCTGTACATGCTGAACATGGTCTTCGCGATAGGGTGCGCCATAATCCTGGGCGAGCCTGTGAAGCCCGAGGGTTCGGGTGCGGGGCCTCGCAATCCTGCAGAGGCGAGCAGTTTTGGCCAAGCCCAGCCGGAGGAGTACCACGCGAGCGCCCTCGTACATCTCGAAGCTTGTCTCGGTAACAGCGGCGGTGGCTTAGAGGTTTTGCAGGCTGTTCTGCTGTTGGCTAACTTTGCGCTCCTGAGGCCAGTGCCTCCCGGCCTTTGGTAAGTGATGTTCAGATCAAACTGATCCTCTGGCGATGTATGATGTTAATAAGTCCTTCAGGTACATCATCGGCGTAGCTGTGCGTCTAGCTGTGGACTTGGGTCTGCACTATGAGGACGGCAGCGACGTAGAAACGGCTATGCTCGACCCCTCTGGCAAGGTAAAGGACGAGAACGGCGACACGGGCGAGGCGAAAAACGCCCAGTCGCGCGAAAGGGGCAGACGGCTGTATATCCGGGATATGAGGCGGAGGTTATGGTGGTGCACGTACTCCCTGGATCGCCTGGTGAGCACTTGCGTCGGGCGACCCTTCGGCATCAGCGACCAGGTCATCACCACCGAGTTTCCCTCGCTGTTGGACGACCAGTACATTACGCCGTCCGGGTTCTTGGAGATGCCCGCTAGTTCGTCTGAGCCGTGCTATAAGCACGTAGCGTATCACTACTTCAAGTTGCGGCTGCTGCAATCCGAGATTCTGCAGGTGCTGCAATATAACCAGACGCAGGTCGTGCGGGCCTCCGGTCAGAACCTGACCAACTCGGATATGCACACCCGTCTACCATCTCCGTTCCTTGTCGGGTTTGACTCGTTCCGCTCGTGGCGCATCGACATCGATCGCAGGTTATACCAGTGGAAGAACTCGGCGCCGACGAGGGAGGAGACGGGCGTGGCGTTCTCGACAGAGTTCTTGGAGCTCAACTACTGGCAGGCCATCATCATGCTCTACCGCCAGAGCCTGAGCGTGCCCGCCTTGTTCGAGGGCGAGTACAACCCATCCAACGAGGTGAACAGTCCGACGGCGTTCCAGGCGGAGCTGCGGGAGGATGAGGACAGGATCTATCTAAAGGTGGCCGAAGCTGGGCAAAAAATACTGCGCATCTACCGCCAGCTTCACCTAAGTGGGCTGGTCAGCTACACCTATCTTTCGACGCACCATCTGTTCATGGCCGGCATCTCATACCTCTACGCCATTTGGCACTCGCCCATCGTCAGAAGCCGACTGGTAAGTGACTTCTCCATCTTGGCGAACCGAACGTGGACAACTCTGACGGAACGCAACAGACCATGGACGAAGTGGACTTTACAATACTGGCCGCCAAATCAGTCTTCACTGACTTGATCGACAAGTGCCCTCCTGCCGAGACCTGCCGCGATGCCTTTGACCGGACAGCAAAGGCCACCGTCAAGATGGCCAACTCGACTGGCGGCTTCGGCTCAGTGCCCCCGCGTAAGGTACGCGAGAACAGGTTCGAATGGGGCCCCGCCCCAAGCGATGTTGCATCGATGCCGGGCGCTAGCAACCCCCGGCGCCGCCAGCAACACCAAGGCCAGCAGAACAATTACCAGATGGACATGGCGCTATCCGATACTCTCTCATCACCCAGCCTTTCTGTTACCGGAGACCTGCCTCCGCGGAGCTCTCCGCGCACCGCCGACTTCAGCATGATGGCACCCGGCCAGGGAAGCCCCTCAGAGATGGACTCCACCTTCGTCGCCTCGCCGCTGGTCCCTCGCCGCTTGGCAGCCGAGCGATCGAGCAGCGGCGCCTCGTTTCTAACCCAGAAGCAGCAGGGAGGATCATTCAACGCGGGCGAGTACTCAGACATCCAGTCTATGGATTTCTTCCAGAGCCTGCAGAGCAATCCGAACGGGGAGCTTGGCGGGTCTGGTGACGTGACGACGCCGCAGCTTGACCTGGGGTTCGGTATCAACTGGGATAACATGCACCACGATTTCAGCGACGGCCAGCAGATGAACATATTTGACGGATTTTTCTTTGGCAGCCAGCAGCAGCAGCAGCAACAGCAGCCTCAACAACAGCCGCCGCCGGATCAGCAGCAAGCTCCCGCCGGGAGCGGAAATGCGAATTGAAGACCGGGGAGGTTGTGAGCCTGCCCAACGACTTTTTGAAGTAAAAACCCCCCTTCGGCACACTGCTTTCATGCGGGCGTTGCGGATATATATGCGAGCGGATCTACTCCCCGTCCGTAAGAGATGTCCATTTACACGGTTTTTTTAAAATAAAAAAACAATACATATATACTAAAAGAACACGAGTGACGGCGGTAACAATACGCCAGGGAGGAGGGTATGGTCGTGCGAACGAGAATCAGCTCGGAAACACGGCCATGGAGTCCATCGACTTGAGAGAGAAGGACGAGGGCTGCTAGATAGAGCGGTACATACAAACCAAAATTGGGGGTTAGCGGGACAGACCGGGACGTGAAAAAAAAGAGGCAGTTTTCGAGGCATTCTGTATTGGTATAGCCAAAAGACCGGGGAGCGAAGGTGGAGGATGATGCCCGAGCGGATGGGGATGAGGAGGCATGGCGTGGCTGGCGTGACGGAAAGAACAGGCATGCTGTTGGTTGATTGCGTGGGTCACGGCAATGCCGCACCCGGTGCGAGCGACTTTGTCAGCCTTGAGAAGAACGATCAAGCCCGTCAGCGTTTCTTCCAACCGTATTATTTCTGCCATCTGTGCAGGTTGTAGAAAAGCTATGCTCATGTTTCCTGCCGTGTAGTCGTCACTAATACAGCCCTCCTGATACTGGTCGAATAATCGTACACTGAACAAACATCTTTCTCAGCCATCCCTTGCCCATGATTAAATTACCAGGATCATCAGCATCACTCGAGACCATCCAGTAACTCTTTTAAGAGTACAAACGAGACATTTCTAGTCCCTCTTCACCTCCTGGCTGCTGCCCGTGCCGTTGGGGGCGTTGTTCACGGCAAATTGCTGGAAGAGGAGGGTGAGAGGGTACCCGACGAAGGCACCGACCACGCACAGGGCTGTCGCGAACAGGGTCCAGACATGCCAGGCCCAGTAGCCAAAGAATGGGACGAGGAACTTGAGCCACTCGCCAACCTGGTAGTGGTCCTCCTGACTCACGATGAACTGGCGCTGGCGGTTGCCGACGGTGTTGGAGTCGCCGTAGCCGCGGGGTAGCAGGTTGCCATTGGCGTCGAGGGTGCGGGTCTCGAGGCGGAGGACAACAACGAAGTCGACAGGCGCTTTGTAGAAGGGCACAAACCAGAGGCGGAAAGTTTGGCGCATCTTTACGTAGAGGAGATTGGTCTTTTGGTCTTGGACTGTGAGGCAGTCAGTATTGTGCAAGGAGCTTGAACTCGTGAGATGGGCATTCCAACTGCTACGTACCACAAGACTCAATTTCCATGTCGATATTGGGGCTCAAAATGCGGTACCAGCGGTAGATCATGAGGATGAACCAGCGCGAGTTGATGGTGAAGAGGAATGGGATCTGAGTATTACCGAAAGACGGAACGTGACAGAAGGGGTGGGTGAAGGCGGCATCCTCAGCAAAATTGGAGTAGAGTGCATTGAGCTGCTTCTCCGGGGAGCCCTGGACCAGGTCCCGAATGACGGTCTTGATCTCCTTCACTGTGGTGGATGTGTTAGTGGGATGAAGCGAGCTCAAAAGTTACGAGAGGCTAAGCGACTGTGATATATTGCACTCGGCGATGGGGTCGGAGCCACCGTTCGGTCTTGGGCTAGGGACAGCCGCGTATCTTGGCTGAAGGGATCTGCGACTGTGGCCACGTGCAGGTGGTGCGTGGGAGTTGTTCTGTTCAGGGGGCAGACGACATGCGTACCTGGATGATCCATCTTGCGCCGTGTCAACTATGAATTTATCGTGCCGTTAACAGTGAAATACGATCAATGGTGTCGAACTGTCGACAAGCGCGTCTGTCTGCTGGTATCAATCAAGCCACAGAAGAGTGTTTGTCGGTTCGACGTAGCCGCACTGAGCAAAAGACGATTGTAGGTTGGAAGATGAACAGCCAGAGAGGAGGGAGGAAAGCGGAATGTTAAAAGGAGGAGGAGGTCGGACCAGCTAGCTGACAGCTCTGGTGAAATCGCGGGGGTGCAGGAGCTATGGCGTCTCACAAACAACAGCTTCCGAGGCTACTTTTAGTGTCGATGATCAGAAAACGGAAAGAAAGGAAAGGAATTGGGGAAAGCGCCTCTCGACATTACTGATGGGTCATGTGCCTGGGAGGGGGAACCTTGACTTGAGTCCTTGACCTGATTCCGCTGCGAAGAAAGCTGCGAGTTGCCCTTTCCCCAGGAGGCCGAAGCTCGTAGGTGATGTCATTCTGAAACTATTCTGGAGCCTGACGTGCGTTCATTGTCCCCTCTAAAACATCGTCTGGGGAAAGCATGTGAAATGTGACTCCTGCATTGTTATTGGCCAATTCCACGGGGCTCCACCTGTAAGTTGCTGCTTGGTTTGGGCCAAACCTGACAGGAAAGCTCTTCCTTCCCGGACCATCGTCAAAGGGGGTCGCATTCCTCGCACCTGCCGGGAGGGTTGTATTTGATTGTGGGAATAAGCAGGCGACAAGACGCGCAGCTTTGGTCCTATTGAGAGGCCATCACTTCTAACCTACTAAGACACAGATTAGACAAAAGCAAAAAACCTGACTTGTGTTGTTCATCCTGTCTTCTGAAATATCCTTCATCGCTGCCTTCCTCGGCCATCTGGTCCAGCCGTCTCGAGAGGCGTGGGCAAAGCCGACCAAGCGGAAACCCTTTCGTGCGCACAAGCTCCCGAGGCTGCACACCAGAAAGCATTGTTGCCTTACAGCAAGTCAACCATGATCATGGGATCTGTGGATCAGCCGTATTCGGGAAACATCCAAGACCGGCATTCCGGGGTAACGGAATGTCATGCCTCGTATTGAAACCGAACACGTGCTCCCGCCATCCCTCCCGTCGTTTACATGAACAGTACGGGGAATGACCCTCCAGTCTTCCATCTGATCGCTCCTTCCATCTCGCTTCGGCGTACAACCACCCGTGACTAACGCGTTAGATCCGACATTCGTACAGTGTTCGCTCATCGCTTTTTCCATAAACATGGCACTTGCAGCTCTTCACCAGGACGCACGAACGTTTGCCCTGCGCCTCATAGATACATTACAATACGGCCTCAGCAGTAAAGCGGTCTCTCGGGGAGACAAAAGAAATATTGAAATAAGATGGAAATCTCAGCATCCAGATATACTCGCGCCAACTTCAGTAATCCCGACTCCGCCGCCGACTCTCGCCTCGGTGACTGTGTCTCCGCGAGCTACTGTGCCGCCGTCGCCTCCTCTCCGGCGTGTGCTCCTCAATCACAACCACCTCGTCTTCGTCGTCTGTCATAACTGTCGGGGGCGGCCGGCTGGCTCTGCGTCCGTGCATCATCGGCGACGCAGCTTCGACGATGACCGGGCCCGGTGGCCTGCTGATGCTGTCTCTCTCCCTGACCCTCACTTCCTCCGTCGCAATCACTCTCGCACGGGGGCTGCGGTGTCTGTGGTGGCGATGACGGCTCTTGGAGCGCCGCACAGAGATGGCGGAGGCTGTACCGGTGTACACGGACGAGGATGAATTGTCGACCGGCCGGCCAACATTAAGGCACGTGTACACCATCCACAGGACGAGCAGGAAGCCGGCGACGGCGCCCAGGGTGATGCCGGCTATCGCGCCGGGGCCGAGGCCAGAGTAACCGCCGTAGGTGGCCGGGACCACGACCACGCCGTCGGTTGTTTGACGATGGATGACAGGCATCCTGTGTCCAGCCGTGCTGCGCTTTGGGAATGACGTAGGCAGGCTGCACAATGGTGCGGCGGCGCGTCGCAAAGCAAGCGCTTGCAGAGATGGCGCGATAATGGCTTCGAAGGCCGAACGGTAAGACTGTCTCGCACAGACTATCGCAAAGGTCGTTGTACAGTACTACTGCGCGGGCAGGCGGCTGTAGGTCGTGATGCACGCGAAGACGTTGGACGAAAGCACAGGCTGGCGGGTGCGGTCGTGCTGTGCGCGGCGTGCCTCGGTATTCTGGTTAGATCCCGTCGGCCGCGACGTTGCAGTGTTGCAAAGCCTGAGACAGAACCCGGGTGGCTTGGCGGGGAGGGGCGTCGAGATGTTGACGCCGCCGAGCTCAATCAATCCCGAATATGATGGCGCGAATGCTCGGACCAACAACAGCATGCGCGCTGGCAGGGTTGGCGAGCGATGCGATGGGGGGAGGCAATATGGGATGAAGGCTGGAGGAGTCAATTATTCGGCTGCACGAGAGGCGGGAGAAGAGAGGGATGGAAGGAAATGGATGGATGCCAAACTGGGAGGAGGACGACAGGATGAGTGAGAAGACTACCTAGGAAGGCGGGATGGTGACCACAATTGTGATTGGAGCGCTGCGCTATTGGTTGCATCTGCACAACACCACCAAAAACTCACGCTCGCATTTGCACTCGTCCGTCCGACTGGGCATACCTGCCTAGGCATAACGGGGATCTGGAGAGGCCCCGCCCGGTCAGCCCACTGCAACCCGGGCCGATGCAAGGGGGGTCGTCGTCGCTGCGCGGCAACCAGCCAATCCCCCCCAACTTGCCTCGTCTTCGGCGATCTCGGTGCGAGAAACTGTTTCGTTTGACTTTGCTTTGGAAAGCAGCGTTTACCTTGCCAAACCACGCCGTACCCAGGGGTTTCACATCAGCGATTCGCAGCCGCCAGATACAGGTACATGACCAATGACGCTTCAATTGACATCGGGGACGGGCACATCTCAATGCTGCACAGGGCTCTTGTTATTTATTGCTGCTCAATCCCGGGATGTCCGCAGTATCTCAGAAGAGTCCATAGATATGTGCCGGGAACCCTTTCCCAAGAACATGCATAATCAGCAAGGTAAATGTTCATGAAACATTCATTTACAGACAGCATTCCTGCCCTCATGCATAAGAACAGTAAGCTTCACCCGACCCCTAGGCAGGCACCGTGAGGACGAAGAGCTCGCCAGTAGAGTCGCTGACCATGAACAGCCTGCCCTCTTTGTCCCAAGCTAGTCCAACTGGTCTGAAGCAGCTCCCGGGGCAGGCAGCGTTGTCGCTGTTCCACGCAACCCTGGTCTCGGCAGTCTTGCTGGTTGATGCAGCAGCGGGCTGTCCGTCGACACCAAATTCGATCTTGCTTAGGCGGTAGCCATCAGGGGGTTGTCGGTTCCTGCAAACGTTGTCAGCCTTCTCCCGCACACGACCATGTGTGGCTCCGAGACTTACCAGCTGCCGTGAAAGGAGATGTAGGCAGATCCTCCGTTGGGGTGGAACTTGATGTCCAGAGGCGCCGTGTGGGCAGTGAAGGTGAGACGCGGAGAAATTGGAACCGTCTGGCAGTACTGGTCTGTAATGTTGCCTGATGGGCTTCCCTGGATAACTTGGCTCCCCACCTTCACGTCTGGCACGCCGGTGATGGTGCTGGTCTCCCAAACAGCAAAGCAGTGGGGGTAGCCATAGTTGGCCCCCTTCAGGGGGTTGCGCGCCGCCCTGTAGCTGCCGTGGTAGTTCAGTTCCTCGCCAGGATTCTCGTTGTGGACATCCACGCCGCTACGCTCCATGTCGTCCAGGGAGTTTTCGACCGACCACTAAGATGAAGTCAGCTGGCAGCCATCTTCCGTTGGCCGTATCAAACACATACGATGCCGCCGTCCTTGGGATTCTCCCCGACGCCGACACTGTTACGCAGCCCCCAGCCAAAGACTTCGCCGGAGGTGTAGGGCACGGGACCGTCTGTGAGCTTGGTCAAGTCAAATGCACGGATTTGGCTCCGGCCAGACGAGGCATCGGCCGTCGGAAGGTCGAGGTTCGGGGCAGAGCCACGAGAAACGAGCAGTACATTCGGCTTGTCCTTGGGGATCAGCAGAGTGCGGGTTTGATGGTATCCGGTCTGTTCCATGTCGTTGATGATAGAGCGAGCTTGTCCGACGGTGCCAGCAGCGGCGTCGTAGGGATAAGCCAATACGTCCGTGGGTGTTGACGCGTAGATAGTCTTGCCGTCGGCAGAGAGTGCAATCCCGTGAGTAAGCTGGACGGGTGTCAGTGAATCGCTACTAGAAAGGCATCTAGATGATAAAGCTGGTTAGTTGCCTACGTTTCCGTTGGGAATGAGTTGCTTCTGGGAAGCCACGCAGACATTCACGCCGCCGTTGTCTGTGAGCTTGACGTATCGAATACCAGTGCCACCTTGTTCAACGATGAGCAGGTTGCCCAGGCTATCAAACTCAAGGCTGCGAGGTTGGCTGAGCTGGTTCAAGATGAGTTTCGCGGAGTAGCCAGGAGCGAGCTGGGGCTGCGAGACGGGCGTCAGGTCGGCGCATTGAGCTGTAACTGCTGGCAGCAGAGCTATGCCCAAGGTCGCTACCACTGCGACGAGGGACTTGACGGATGCCATTGAGGATCTACACTGGGACAGTGGAACTGCTGTCAAATGTTGCATAGCCGTCTCCCGATAATCTCGTGGGATGCTGAGATGGACTGGAAGACAACGGTCGAGCCTGTGGCCTCCAGAGGTTGAACGTATATGGAGCAAGGGATTGATGCCTAATGCTCATGCAAGCAAGAGCCAGTGTTGGCAGAGAAACTAGGAAGGAGACGCGGCGTGCTTCCTGCTTTATCATATGGCGGCCAAAAACTAGGGCAGCCTTCAAATGTGCTCGGGATGGCTCGACAGGGGCGGCAGATCATCCTTCTTCGTCCGCCCTTGCCTGCCGCAATGGAGACGAGGTACCGATACCTGCAAGCTTCTTGACGTTCCCCTGGCAGACCGAAAGCGGGGATGGTGGTTCATCGCTCTTGGCCATTATATCTCCTCCTTCTCCTCCCCACTCTGCAATATAACCCTGCTTCCCGCGGCTTGCAGTCAGGGGTCGCAGCAGAGCCCATATGAATAAGGTATGACGACGTTTAGTATCATGCTGAACCCCCTTCATTCAAGTCGGACCATTTAGCCACATGGCAAACGTGTTTCTCTTCTCCTGTAATGCAGTCGACCGAAAGACGCCCCGGCCCAGGCAGGTGCACAAGCCTGAGAAACTTGTTTGTATTGGTTGTCTGGTTTCTTGCTGCTAGACCACTTCTGCGTCGCCAAGTCCAACCACGCCGTACGCGATGCAACGAACTGCCGGCGGACAACTTCCCATCACGGCAGCTCCCAAGGCGGAACGGAGCAGGGATGCATAAAGGAAGGTGCATCCACCCCCAGACCAACTCCAAGACCTGTACAACGGTCGTTTTGGCAGGGGACAGAGCAGGTAATAGTCGTCACTCTTTACAGGCTATCAAATATGACAAAACGAGACAAGGTCTCAAGGGCTATCTTGATGAATCGTCGATGGCAGTGGCTCATGTGCAGCCAACTGACGTCGATCGCCTTGGCAAAATTCTGCACGCTGGGGTAACTTGGGAATGAGGAAAGCGGTTGTGCTCGAGTGATCGGCTCGGGTCAGTGTCACCCGTTAAAAAGGGGACAACGTTGCCCGACGTTGAACGTGTACGCTTCTCCGCGATTGGGATTATTCCCTGGATCAACAATAGCCGTTATATTAAGGTTGGTTCCCGCGAAGGTTGCGGAGCCCTATATAATCGGGCGACAAACCGACGTGTTAATCACTGGACGTGCTGGTTCGGTGCGGGGGAGTCTCAATTTCCAATCTCTTTAAATGGCACGAGCAGGGGGTAGGCCTGACGATGCGGAGGAGTTAGTATTCTTGGCAACAATGCTGTGCATTCTGCCGATTGGATGGAGATATTGTTGCGCAATTGATTAAGCAATGATGAACGGCTCGAGATAGCGCGGGGAAAAGGGCGGAAAGTCTCGAGGTGAGCAAAAAACATCAGATGCCTGGGTAGATACGGACGGTTCTCTCGCCCGCATGATGAGCGGTGAGCCAGCCCATCTTGTGGTCCGACTTACGCTAGCCTTTCCTTTCATTGCCGGTCCTCTCCAGTCAGACAGCAAATGGACATGACGCATTTCAAAAGCGGCATAGAGCCGGTCCAGAGCCTTTTGGTTTCGCCGTAACTGTCTTCGTCTCTTGAGCCCGTGTGGGCCTCCTCGTGTGCTTATAGAGCAAGGCAGTCCGCCTTCGCACGGCACCTCGGCGTGATGGAAAAGCCCGCCGTAATCCCCTGCCCACCCCGAAACGGCTCGGCCCAGCGGAGGCCAGCGCTCGACCCCCCGAGAAGTGGGTGTTCGTCTCAACATCGTCCCCAACATGCCAGATCTCCTCTCCGGAAAGACTCGCTTAAGCAGAGTGGCTCCTCCAGCGACTCAACAAGCCAGTACTGGTCCCTTTCCAATGCTGCTGCCTCCCCGCGGAGACGACATCGCACACCGACTGACCGACCATACGCCCCGGCTGGGCAGAGGGCTACCTACATGCCAGTGCGACAAGGTTACACCAGCGTGATGTATAACATGACGTCCACAGATGTGCAAAGGGGCCATGTTTTACAACCACTAAGGTACTAAGCTACAGTTTGCAAGGCGCTCCCTTCGCGAGGTCGCACAGGTATGTCTCAGATTCACGACTTACGTAGAAACTCAGCCCGGCCAAAGCTGAGCAGACCCTCTGCCCGAATCGACACTGGAGTGCCCATCAGATCGGTGTGGATTTCGTCCCTGGACGTAAGGCCAGACCGACCTGGACCTCGTAACACGGCTCCGTAGGTGACTGTAACTGAACCACTTAAAAAGCGTCCGCGGAAAGGTCACCTGATGACGCGGGGACATCGCGTCGTTCGGATTCGAAGGCGTCGCTGTGGCTTGCCCTAAACCTCAAAGGCGGGTTACCTGCAGAGGGACGGCGTGCAACACGCCCCCCGTCACAGCCGTCCGGTCTTTGTCGGTGACTCGCACAAAAGACCCTCGAGTGGTCTGCACAGGGCCGGGAAGTTTAGACTGGCCTTCGTCCGTGTAGGATCGGTATCCTGTACAAGTAGCCAAAAGCGCCTCTCGCGTCTCCACTCCCTTCTCAACCAAATTCGGAGGTTTACTGATCATTAAAGGGCGTAATGCCGCTGCATGTCGGACTATCCCAGCCATCAGGTTTATTATATAAAGTACCGTCCATATATCCTGAACAATCTAGTCTCGACCTTCACACACTCCATCCCATTGAACAAGCCGCATCGTGCACCGCCGCAAACAAATCCTCGTCATGGCCACGTCCGAAGATCAAGAACCCAAGCGGACTTACCGCGGCAATTGCCACTGCGCCGCCTTCGTCTACGAGGTCGATACCCATGAGATCAAGAGCCTAGGCGAGTGCAATTGTAGCATCTGTGTCAAGAAGGGGGCTCTCTGGATCACACCGCCCCGCGAAAACTTCCGCTTCGTCAAGGGTGCCGAGAGCGAGCTTTCCAGCTACAAGTTTGGGCCGGGACAGATGATCCACAAGGTGACGCCTCCCGCAACAACCCCCGCGTGTTGAACCGTAAGGCTCACTTTCGTACTTGCAGTTTTGCGGAAACTGTGGTACCGCCGTTATGGTGGACTTCCCCAACGGGCCACCGTACATGAAGATGGCTTTAAATGTAAGATGAGGACGGACGACTCGTTTGCATGGCCGACCTTGCGATCTGGGCTGACAATAGTGCAGGCGCGCTCTATCCAAGACCTTGACATCGTTGGACTAGAGAGGAGACCGTAGGTCCTCGATCACCAACCCGGATCTCTCACCCTGCTGACCGTCTTGAGCAGTGTCAACGGCGCAAGTTGGGGATCCAAGTACGAGTTCCCAGCCCATAAAGGTCCGAACCCGACCGCCGAGATTGAGGGGGGCAAGCTCTACACCGGAAGCTGCCACTGCGGTGCGGTCACGGTGGCCGTCACAAGCAAGCCCATCGACGAGACCTATGAGGATAAGATTGTCGAGTGCAATTGCAGCATCTGCGTGAGAGTAAGCCGCCATGCTGATCGCGCATATGCGCACCGCACGCAAGTGATGTTGACCTTGATCGCAGAACGCGTACATCTGGCTTAAACCCGGCGCTGACCAAGTCGTGCTGTCGGGAGATGACAGCAATATCGGCCGCTATGTCTTCTCCAACCGCATCCTCGCAAAGACCTTTTGCAAGACCTGCGGCGTCCCACTCACCAACCAGTGGAACCCGCTGACGGAGGAGGAACGGAATGCGTTGAGCAAGGAGGCACGTTATTGGCACGACATCTCCAAGGACATGCATCCCGTGAACGCTCGGATACTGAATGGATTGGATCCAAAAAGTCTCAATGTCCATCATGTAGACGGCAAGACCGAGTATCAACCGGGCTATGTGAACCCATGAACGCTTCGAGCGGGATTGGTAGTGAATGAGGAGTGTGGTGCATGCCGTTGGGTCCGTTTGCGCTGGGTGTAGCAGTTATCAAGCTTTCGGTTTTCGATTCGTATGGGTCCAGATAGGATTGCCGTCATCGTCGAACTGGGCCCACAGGAAGAACGAGCAGCTGTCCTTGCCGGGCACATTGCCCCCATGGCACATCCAGAAGTACTTGCCATGATTCTCCTTCTTCCGCTGCACGACCCTTAATACGCACGGAATGCCGCAGTCGCACTTTGGCGTGTGGCGCGGGTGCATCTCGCCCCTGTAGTCGCGGTAGGTGACGTTGATGCGCTTGTTGCCGGCGACGGGGTGCGGGTCGATCGACTGCGCCGGCGCGATGCTGTGCTTCCACTCCTCCTGCATCTCGGCGTGCATGACAAGCAGCGAGTTGTGCGGCAAATGGATTGAAATCTGACCCTCGGCGTCGGCGTCCTCGGCCGCGTTGCTGCTGCTGCTGCCACCGCCGTCTCCGTCCTTGGGAACGATCCGTCGCACGCGGAACTCTCGTGCGACGCCCAGCGATATCGACCCAATGACGGCGCGGGGACCGAGGTAGGTCAGCTGGTCGCTGTGCCACCCGACGTTCTGCTGCGGCCCGTCGTAGCAATTGACAAATGCCGAGTTGGGGGTCCACGATTTGGGCGACTGAAACCGTAGTTTCTTCCCTCCCGGGTAGCGAGTCCTGATCCTCGTCTGTATCTCTCGGTTCACAGCCTCGGCGACTCTGGGCTTGACCTTGACGAGCTGCGGCGTGATGCGGCGGACGTCGCTGAGTTTGGCGCCGTTGTACAGGTAGTCGGTCTTTTGCACCTGGATCTCGTCGTAGCTCTCGACATAGAAGCTCGACGTGTGCGGGCTGGCCACGACGTTGTCAAACAGCTTGAACGTCACGTTCTTTTCGAAGGATTCGGCCTCCGTCATGAGCTCGCGCAGGAGGTCGTCCGCCTCCTCCGGCGGAAGGAAGCCGTGGATCACGGTACAGGGTGTATGCTCGGCGATGTCTACTGGGTCGTACAAGTGAAGAGTGGCCCCCTTCCTGGATATGAGCTTCTTCTTGGCCGGCGAGCCCGACCCCGCTTCGCCGCCTCCAGACTTCACGGCGAAACGTCGCAGAGAGATTTGAGCGCCAGTGACTCCGCTGGTCTTCTTCGCGAGGTTTGTTGTTTGCAGAGCTTCGAGCGACTCTGCAACCGAGCCGTTATGCGCCAGAAGGACATCCAACAGCGCTTCTTGGTCAATTTTTGGGTGAAGCGATGAGAGAATCGCCAACTTCACCTCTGTAGGTTCATCGTCATCGACCTGATTTCCCAAAGCCGGACTCAGCTTGCGCTTCTTCTCGACGAGGAAGGACTCCATGAAGTGCATGTGAGGTTTGTCGGTCGTCGTGCACAGAATTGTCGACATATGGTGATGTACACTACACCGGGGTCGTGAAAAGTAGGAGGCTTCAATCTCGGCAGCGAAAACGTCACTCCACGGTCAAACGCCATTTTCTCCAAGTGTCTTCCCAAGGGCGTTGCGAGGAGGCGCGTGTGTGGCGCCTGTTCACGTGCTCGGCCTCCCGGGATGAACCCCTCAAACGTAGGCCCCGATAACCGCATCTCCCAGTGCTAGTATACAGAGGTATTGCCCCGCCATCCACTGCCTGGGCCCCTCCTCCCACTGTCCACCGGTCTGCCGAGGTACCCCGGATCGGCGTTACATCACCGCCCCGGGCAGAGCTATCCCGCCCACGTTCATATGCTTTTCTGTACCGTCCGTGTGTCCGGTCAGTATGCTGCGCAACCCCCTCCCATTCTGAGCAAATAAAACACTACACGGGCCGCAGTTCGCATCAGGTCGCCATCGCATTCTGCCCGCCATGGCCCCGATGCTCGAGTTCCGCACGCAGGGCTTCAACCCGTACGCCGTCAAGTACTCGCCCTACTACGACTCGCGCATCGCTGTTGCGTCATCGGCCAACTTTGGCATCGTCGGCAATGGCCGCGTGTTTTGCCTCGCCCTGACGGCACGGGGCGTCGAGGTCGAGACGACGTGAGTCCCCCCCTCTTTGCCCCCTTCCCTCGGTTCACTTGAACAGGTGCTAAACACCCCTTGACCGGCCCACCAGGTTCGACACGAACGACTCCCAATATGATCTCGCCTGGTCCGAGATCAACGAGAACCAGCTCGTCGTCGCCTGCGGCGATGGCTCCATCAAGCTCTTCGACCTCGGCGTCAAGGACTTCCCCATCATGAACTTCCACGAGCACAAGCGCGAGACTTTTTCCGTCAACTGGAGCCCCATCACGAAGGACACCTTCGTCTCCAGCTCGTGGGACGGCACGATCAAAGTGGTATGTCCACCGCACACAAAGACACCGTCTATGCTATCGCATGCTAACTCCCGTCCCAGTGGTCTCCGACCCGCGAACACTCCCTCCGCACCCTCCCCGTCGGAAACTGCACCTACTCGGCTTCCTTCCAGCCCTCGAACCCGCATGTCATCTCCGCCGTCTCGTCAGACTCCCAGATCCGTATCTTCGACCTCCGCACCCCCGCCTCCTCGCGCTACCACCTGACCTCCATGATCCCCGTCCACGCTGCAGGGCCCTCCTTCCCCTCCGCCGCGCCCGCCGAGGTCCTCACCCACGACTGGAACAAGTACCGCGACACCGTCATCGCGACGGGCGGCGTCGACCGCGCCGTGCGCACGTTCGACATCCGGAACCCGACCGCGGGGCCCCTGTCCGTCATGCAGGGGCACGAGTACGCCGTCCGCCGACTGGCGTGGAGCCCTCATGCCAGCGATTTGCTGCTGACGGCGAGCTACGACATGACGGTCAGGCTGTGGGATGACCGGTCAAACGCGCCGCCGGCGGGGCCGCCGGGCGGCGCGCAGATTGGCGCGCAGGTCGGCATCATGAACAGACACACCGAATTCGTTGTCGGCGTGGACTGGTGTCTGTTTGGCGTCGGCGGGTGGGTAGCGACGGTCGGCTGGGACGAGAGGGTTCTTCTCTGGGACGCGAATGCGCTCCTGGCCGGCCGGTGAGAGCGGGGGCGAGCGGCCGGTCGGGTTCGTGCTTTACTGGTGCTGAAGGTGCTCATCTCTACTGCAAGCGCGCTTTCTTCCTCTGGCTTCCTTGCCAGGGCGGCGTTCGGAGGGTTCTCGGCGGCGGGGCGTGTATGATCGCTTGAAAAGAGATCGGCTTGAATAAGCGCTGCAAACAGCATCCATTAATTGGCGTTTTACGGGGCGGTACTGACATTACACTCGAGGGAAGATTTTCTTGGACCAATATGGGGAAAAGGACCATCTTTACCATGGCAGCGTTGGTGATGTCTTAGTAACACACACACACACACACGCACGCACGCACAAAGATACAGACATCACATATAAAAGCAGAGGACCAAAAGCCCTTTTGAAGAAGAGATTCGGGGGTTCAATTATACTCCGGATTTTTTTACATGGCCAACCCAGTTCGTGCTCGTCTTTTCTTTTCCCCTTTGGTATACAGTGGCTCAAGCCCGTCCGTCTGGGTTCAACCCGTTCTAGTGATGGTGGTGGTAGTACAAACAACTCAACACCCCCGTGTCGCAAAGCAAAGCCGTTCTTCCGTGCTCCGTACAAAAAGTGATATGATACAAGAAAAGGGGGGAGGGGATGGTGTACCTGGAAGGGACAGTGTGGGTATGACATGTCTAATTCCGCGCCGAAGTCGTCAAACGTCGTGGTAGTAGCAGACCTCTTCCGTTTTATCGGAGGCCTTCTCCTTCTTTCTCGTCACACTCGCACTGGACACCTCAGAAAGAGCTCCTTTCACGTCTGTCGAAATCACCGCGTCCGCGGTCAGAACGTCCACCCCTGCCGAAGCCGCCGCGATCAGAATATCCACCTCTGCTGAAGCCGCCGCGGTCGGAAGATCCACCTCTGCTGAAGCCGCCGCGGTCAGAACGTCCACTGCTGAAGCCGCCGCGGGAATGGCGATCGGAGCCCTCGCGCTCCATCTTCTCAAAGGGGTCCCTGGGCTCCGTTTTCTCAAAGGGGTTCCTGGGCTCGCGGAGGCGGGATCCTCCACGGTCAGAGAAACTACCCCGGGCTCCGCGATCACCGTATCGGTCGCCACCAAATGAGCTTCCTCCACTGGAGATGTTGAGGCCCCTGATACTGCGCAACCCGCTCTTTGCGACGACGGAGGCGCTAAACGCTGGCGTGTTGTCCATCTTCATGCCGTGAACGAACCACTCTTTGAGCTCGTCGGCCTTCCCTTGCATATCACCCGATTTCTGTCCAAAAAGCGAAAGGTAGCCCACGCGCAGGACCTCCTCGCGAAGCTGGGAGGTGACCTCCGTAACCTTTGCCGTCAGCTCCGACGGCTGCTCTTGGCTGGTGAAATCGAACCGAGCGGCTTCAAGATCCGTGTTGGGCTTGATAGGAAGACCTTCGAGCTCAGTGCGGGCAGGTCTAGTCTCAGACTCGGAGATGATGAGCCATCCCTCGCCCTCCTTGTTTGCGCGGCCTGTACGGCCAAGCCTGTGGATGTACTGCTCACGATTCGACGGGCAGCCGATCTGGATGACGTGGGTGACGTTGGGGAAATCAAGACCCCTGGCGGTAACATCAGTGGAGAACAGAATGCCAGACTTGGCTTCGCGGAACCTTTCTGACGCGGTGGTGCGCTGCGCCTGGGTGAGCCTGGCGTGGATTCTCCAGCCCATGATTCTGTCACGGTTGAACCTCATTCTCTGATCAATATCGGCAGCGACGTCGACCATGCCGGATGTGGGGAGGAATACAAGAGCCTTGAAAGGCATTAGCTCCGGGTTGTTGCGGCGCTTCTCGACTTCCTTCTGAACCAGCTCGTAGAAGGTCGGGAAAATGTTGCCCCAGCCTCTGCATTTGACCACATGTTGCGGCACCTTCTCGTGGGTGAGAACTTCGTTCTCGGAGACGGTCTGGACGAAGTCGAAATTGTCGGCGCGGACCCATTCCCGGGCCAGGGAAATGACGTTCTTGGGAATGGTGGCAGAGAAGAGCAAGGTCTGACGCTGCGAAGTGTGAGGGTCGGGAAGCTGTCTGACGATATCCTTAAGCTCCTGCTCGAAGCCAACGTCGAGCATGCGGTCGGCTTCATCAAGGACGATAGCGGCCAGATTCGGGGCTCTGATACCACTTTCAGGGTCCGAGAGGAGGTCATTAAGACGCCCGGGCGTACCGACGAGAAGATGGCATCCTTCTCTCCGCGTCTTCATGAGCATTTCGCGCTTTCTTGTTCCACCAACAGCACGCTGAACAACCAGACCTGTGTTCGTGCACAGTTTCTCGGCCTCGACGGCGATCTGCTCGGCGAGCTCACGGGTAGGAGAGATGATGATTCCGCGGACGTCAGAGGCATTGGCGGAGCGTCGTGCGCTGCGAGAGGCAAGTGATGGGTCCGCCGCGATCATTCTCTGCAGAACGGGGATGAGAAAAGCTAGAGTCTTTCCGGTACCGGTCTTCGCCTGGGCGACCCTGAGAAACTGTAAGTGACTGGACGGAAGGACGGAGAGCCTAGTGTTCGGTGCAACTTACAGATCCATACCCTTGAGGGCTGGTTCGATCGTCTTGCTCTGGACATCGGACATGGTCTCGTACTTCATGCCTTTGGTGATGGTGTCAACCAGGCTTTTGTGCACGCCCAGCTTGGGAAGATCCTCAAACTTTGTCGTCAGACCGGAGGGTTCTTGTGCCCCGGCAGCAGGCTCAGCCGCTACTGCGGCACCGGCCTCGCTGGAGTAGCGTCTGAACGCATTGATGGCGACTGGAGTGCGAAGCGTACTTTGCGAAGACTGCGCGATGGACTTGAGAGCAACAGGCCTCGTTGCTCGGAGGGAAGGGGTTGTGAAGCTTGCGCCGCTGATGCGGGCGCATCTTCTGAGGGATTGGCGGAACATTTGGTTTGTGATTAAAGACAGTATTGACTGAAGACAAAAACAACGATAGAATACAATTCTTTTGCTCGGAAAAGGGGGGGAGGGGGAGTAGGTAGAAGAACAAAGGGAGCGACAGGAGTGGATGGGAGAGATGTCTAGACGACGGTGTTGGTTGTAACTTTTCTGCTGTCGAAACCACGAGAGCTCAGAAGATGGACAGGAGGCGAAGCGATAACAATTTTTTCTGGCCTTATCAGCCAAAGTGGATACCAGTACCCTTTTTGCAGGACGCGTCGGTCGTGAGCCACACAGTGGCGCGCGCCATGTGGCTTCGACTGTCCCTACTGTACTTACCTAGTACCTCAAGTACCTAGGTACGTGGAATGGACGGCTGGAACATCGTTTCCTCGAGTCGAACCAGCGGACTGTGAACTACCCAATACACTACAACGTACAATGATGGCCCAATCTTTCTGTATTCTAGAAGCTGCCGGCAATTCTGCGGTGCCCAGAAGTGTGGGTTATACTAACCAATTCCTGTATCGCATTCATACTTGTGGTGTAACCAGAGTTTGGCTCCATTCGCCAGGACTTAACTTGGAGGCAAACAGACTGAAATGGTGACACACAGGATGGGGTTCATAGCCATAAATAAAATGTTCTATGTTAATTCGTTTCTATCATACGTGTCGTTCATTCCTACCGTGATTGCTCGGTCAACACTCTGATCATCCTGATCGCCGTGGATTCGCACACATCTTGTGAACTCTCCCTGTAACCCTGACCCAGAGAAACCCCGCTTGCCGGTTTGACTCGCCTGTGCAATCCGATGGCAATGAGCTGGAATCTCCGACAGATTTCAATTTCCCCCCAACGGTCAGATTCGGTTGAAAGTCCGTTATGCGTTTGGTTTTGGTCATATCCCAGTAGCGTCATACCCAAGCTGACATAGAAAACAAAAGAAATACTCCAAAATCTAAACCCAAACCCAGAAACTTCCTTTCTACGGTTTAGTCATCATCCTCGTTATGCCCCCCCCCCCCTCTCATTGTCTTTTGGGCGCCACGAGCGACAGGCCCTCGCCGACACCATCGGACAAGCCGCCTGTGAAGCCCTCAACCGTCCAGGCAATTGCTTCCGTGAGAGCCTGCCCGAGCCTGCCGTCGCCGACGTTGCACAAGGCGCCGGTTATGCGCATGCCCTTGCTGCCGATGGCGTTGGCGAGGCCCATACCCGCGCCCACCAAGTTCTCCGATATCCGGTACTCCCGCTCGGTGCGGGCTGCTAGCCGCAGCAGGAGGATGAGGTATGGCAGCGCCAGGTGGATGATGAGGAAGATGTTGACGACGGCCGTCTGCACGCCCCTGTGGAG
The DNA here is from genome assembly GCA_030867305.1 of Colletotrichum zoysiae. NCBI lineage: Eukaryota > Fungi > Ascomycota > Sordariomycetes > Glomerellales > Glomerellaceae > Colletotrichum > Colletotrichum zoysiae. Next base: position 235,906 of record MU842831.1, read on the forward strand.
GATCGAGCGCCCGTTATGCGCGCCCCGCGAAGGCGAATACGCCCGGCTGTCGGGAGGGGTCGGGGGGATGAAGTTGGACGGTGTCGACGTGCGGAGTCGATGGAGCTCGTGTTCGTTCAGGTCGCTTGGGAGCGCCTTGAGGATGTATTCGACACCGTCGAGGAATGCTTTCCGTTCAAAATCCACTGCTGGCCGCCGCGAGGGCTGCCTCAGCTCATCTTGAGCAACGGCAATCAAAGCAAGGCCTACAAGACGATCATGTCAGCCGCGAGATCTATCGGACGTGGTCTCGTCTTGATGAATCAATCCTACCTTGTTGAGCAAAACGCCAATCCACGTTGGAGCACTGACTCGCCGCCTCCTGCTGCTGCAGGCGGTACTGTTCCGCCTGTCGCCGGTCCTGCTCGTGCTTGTCGGCGGCAGACCGCATCTCGTACATCCGCGAGGACTGGTGGTGTTCCGTGGCCACCAGGCTCATGTGCTCCTCGGTGCTTTCCGAGATGATGCGAGCCTGGGTGATGTTGGGGTGCATGCCGTCGAGCCCCGACAGCGAGCGGGTGTGCGACTGCCTGCTCGTGGAGAGGGTCTGCATGCTGGCGCTCTTGCGGATGGACCGCAGCGGCGGGAGCCTGGACTGAAGGGACGTGGGCAGCATCGAGAAGACAGTCGAGGACATTCTATTCTGGGGCAGAGTGATTTCCTCGAAAATGGGACCCCAGGGTCGCAGGGGGGGCATTCTGTTTTTATTGTCGGGAGAGGCGCGAGGCACGTCCGTCCGCGATTTTGGTGGCTTTCCGGCGAGAGGCCACAACAACCCAGGGGCGTTAGGGAATTCGGTGAAATGGGCGTGGCGGTCCGTTCTCACTCCCTGGTGATCTGGTGAGGAGGTTCCTAGGCTTAGGACCGGGAGCGTTATCGCCAGCGTAGGAATGCTATGGTTCGACGGCGATAGGTTCTAGCCCTGCGCCTGTAAGCTGCGAGTCGGGGAATGTAGGCGAAGAGGGTGTTCGACAAGGTTTAAATAAAGTCTCCTCTGTGGAAACCAACGTCTGAATGCGCTCACGCCAACCAAGGACCGTCTCCAAGGTGAGGGGGGTACTGGAATGCCCTGATTCAAGATGGCAGTTAAGAGAGATGAGGAGCACTGTGGGAGAGCGGGAGAGCAAGAGTAAGGTAGATAAGATGCAGGTCAGAGTCCGTGGGGGGAGGGGGGGGGGGGGGGGGGGGGGGTCGAAGAACGTAAATTCGTAAAGTAAGACAAAGAAACCAAGCAGGAGATGGATAGAGAGAGAGGGGAAAAGAGGAGGGAGGGAAAGACTCAGGAAGAGAGGCTAGGTAAAGGCGGTGCAAGGCGACCAGCACGCACAAGAAACCGAAAGAGGTGGAAGTGGAGCTGGATGGAGTGTGCAAAGGGTCAGGAAGTAAGTGCGTAGTAATAGGTAGTTGATGAGATAAGTCAAGTCTCGCCGGGACGAGTTGTGGTTTCCCCAAAGTTTCCTTACAATTCTGTTGTTGCATATGTCCCCCCCCCTTCCGATGGGCCCTTGGCGTACTTTGTCCCCATCGGCGGTGGCCGAGTTCTGTGTTCTGTCTGGTCTGATACAAGAGGGCAAACAGCGCCCCCGTCAGAGCAGGAAAGTTTACCTCGTGCTTGCAAGACAATCAATACCTACCACTCAAAGTCACGGGTATGGATGGTATCGAGTCCTCGAGACCCTTTGTCATTGTCACGTTCGTTACTGCGTCCTAACCAGAGTCGCCACGAAACAAATGCCCACCAACAGCTGCGAGTTGAGTTGAGCGCGCGGGGAGCTTGAAACGCACGCCCCCTCGGCCTACCAAGTACTACCTGCGCCCGTGTCCACGAGCCTTTTTTTTCCCTCTTTCTTCCTCAGTGTCCGCCCTGCTTTTTTCGGGTGAGGACCGGGACGCACAGAGGGCGAAAAGAAATGCGGTCTCCAAAGCATGTGAAAGACGAGAAATGTTGGGTCGGAGCGGGGCTTATCGGTCTCCAAGCCGATCCATCCATGCCCATGCTCATCTCATGCCACCCACCCACTCATCTAGGTATCCTAGGTTAGGTATCGGTACACTATTATTACACATCACATAGTACTACCTATCCGTACCTACCTAGGCAAAGAAAGCACATGGTCTATGGCCCATTGCGCCATTACATCTGCATGAGAAAATATGCCCTCCTTTTCCTCGTCTTTTGTTGCAGAGTACCTACCTCAACTACCTAGGTTACCTAATTACCTACCAAACAATTCACCCACGGGGCATGTGTACAAGTACCTAAGGTAGGTAGGTAGTGTACAGTACACCGTAGGACGGATGCTAAACGGTCAGTGTTGCAGGGGTGCCGTCTTCTGCCATTGAAGTCGCAGACTCGCAGCTGCGACGCTCTCCCAACCCACGCGCAGTGGTGCTTCTTCTTAGCAGTACGTGACTTCATCGGAGGTCATGCACCGCTTGGGGTTTTCCGATTCGACTGTTGTTGAGGCCACACAGGTCCCCGGCATTTGCACCAACAGCAAATGACGGGCACGCAGTGACAGGTTGCAGCGTCCCAGGGTTGTACGATATACCTACCTAGGTATACGCAGCAGGTATTATGTACTACCCAAGGCACCTACACCTACCTGTAGTATCGCAGGCGTAGAAGCGCAGCGAGTGAGATTCAGCCGCCGCCAGCCCATGTCGCCGCATCTGGAAATCCTCTCACCGTCCCGATCTCGCTCTCGTCCTCACCACCTCCCACATAAAAAATTATCTACCTAGGTACCTAGGTAGTGTATGCATGTACAGGTAGTATACCTACCTACACTAGGTACACTACACTACACTACACTACACTACCTAACCATGTAGGTCGAGTCCCCTCTAAGCCCCACGATCCAGTCAGGCGAGATCCCTCAGGTCGAACGACCGACCCTTCGCCTCAACCTCTCTAGCTTGCTCTCTGTTCTCTATGCCTACCAGTATTATCATGCGACAAACTTGGTTCTGGCGCTTCCTTGTGGCGTCGCTGCCGCTTGGCTTTGCCACTTGCACACCGTCATCTTCCGTTTCCCTTCCCGGCCCCAGTGAAATCTCGGATTGTTCTCCTGACATGCCGCGGATGCAGGGTCTTTCTCCTAGACCCGAAAGGCGGCAGATAGAGAGACCTAGGAGGCCGGCCGCCCAGACAACCCCCAAAGCCGCTGACGGCCTGCAAAAACGCTGTGCACCGAGCACCCAGGAATGAGGAGAAGAGGACAGCTAACGCCAAAGCCATGTCGGTAGGTAGCCTAGGGCGACTCCTAACGTTTCGCCCCAGACCCTTTCTCCCTTGATTAACCCGCCGCTTTGGGAGAAGGAAGACGAGGTACCTGCGGACCAGGCCCGTCCTGGCGAGGCCGGGCTCCTAATATGATTGATTCCTTTGACCTGGACGCTGGACGCTGGACGCTCTGTTATAATATAAGAGTACTCCTTTGTGCCGCCGGATCCGAACAAAACCTTCAAAACTCGCTGGCTCCCCTGTTCATTTTCGTCAAAAGACGGTGTTGGTACAGAGTCCCCTCCATAGGTGAGAGTTCACTTCGCACTCCCATGCTGAAGGGAAAGGGTTCGCTCACGTGTCTGGCGTGCTTCGAGGCCCCGAGAGGTCGAGAACATTAGCAGAGTCGATCGAGCGCCCCCCCTAAACCACCTGGACGCCGAAGGCCCACCTGGTGACAACGGGGGGAAAAGTGTCTCTCGGGTGAAGACGACTTTGAACGTGAAGTATTTCTGCTTGCTAATTATAACACAAGTATCAAAATAATGAAAAGAGTGTGTGCTGGTCGAGGACGGATTCGAAGCCGCTTCCAGGAAACACAGGCTGCCGAGGACGGCCGTTTCCCCCGTCGTGCGAAGGAAGTTCACCTGGAGCGAAGTTCCATCTATATCAGCGGCGGGCAGAAACCGCACCCATTATAGTGATGACCAAAAACAAGGAGGAAGATTGGCCCAGATGTGCCCCATGTTGGTATCTTTTGCATGGCAGCCCAGCCCGGCGCCACCGCCGCATCGGCCACTGTGCGACGGCTTTGTTGGACAAGATCGCTGTGTCGTGTTATTGCCCCGGGTCAGGTCGGGGGGCCCCGAGTCGACTTCGCCAATGACCTCGGCTGAGACGAGCACGTGGCCCTGGCTTTGGACAGGAATGCCTGTGTTTGCGATGGCACCAGATCGCTCTCAATACCAACGCGACGAAAAACGATGGGCGGCAAGGAGGCGAATGGATACGGGGGGAGGCGCGAGAACATGATCAGCCGTCCGTTGCAGCAGACTCCAGCGCTGCCAAAGGCATGTCTCGAGCCTCCTCGGCACGTGCTTATCGGGTTATCTTGTTGATCGTCTCTATGATTCCCTGATACGGCTGCCACCAAGTAACCACAGTGCATAGGTTAGGACTTGACTCAAGATCAAACGCCGCGGTCGTGTTCGAATTCTGCTGGTTGACAGTATCTTCGCGTGTTGAGTTGTTTCCCCAGATACCACCGGACCTTAGATTTCCGCTATGTGTGTGTTTGTGCGAGTGCGTGTGTACAGATTCCCCAAATGTACAAGCCCGCCACTGCCCTCAAACTTGGCAAACTGCGCTCGTGAAAATTGAAATACTCTCGTTCAAGGCCCTCTCGGAAATCGACCTCCGGAAACCCCCCTCAGCTCGCCGTCTTCTCCGCGGCAATCTTGGCCTCCATCTTCCGCCTCGCCGCAAGGATCATCTCGTCCCTCCGCTTCTGGAGCAGCGACTGCCTCTCGTCCCGGTTCGAGCTCCACCCCCTGCTGGCCTTCTCCTTCTCCTCCGCCTCGGCCCGTTCCCGCTGCTGCGCCGATATCTTGTCCTGCAGCTTGTACCGTGTAATCAGGTCCGGCTGCGTCGGCTTCTCGGACGCCTTGGCCGGTGCCGAGGAGCTCGCCGCCGCGTTGTTGGCTCCTGGCGGGGGAGGAGGCTGGAACGTGATAGGGGGCTGTAGGCGTCATGCTTTTAGTCAGCGAGTCTGCGTTTTGCAAGATGGCATCAGGCGCCGCGACAGATAGCTCTGGCGGATACTAAGAAACCATTGCCAGTGCCGCAATTGCGGCAGCTTCCCATGCGCAAGGAGCCGGACAAGCGAGGCAAGTACTAACCGTCTCCATTCGTCCTGCAAGGATCCTCTCGGACGTCGCCTGGATGTTGCCCCCATTTCTCTGCAGGTCCCAGAGGATCGTCCGTCGTTCGACCTGCGGGAACATCTGCTGTATCCTCTCGACTGCCGCCTCACGCATGCGCAGCACCGACTGGGCGCTCTGCCGAGGCGCCGGCGGCGGAGCCGGCGAAAAGAAGAGGAATCGGATCACGAACGCCGTCACCAGTAGAATCACCACCAGATACGGCAGCGAGATCTGCTCGTTCGCCATCGGTACCGTGTGTGCGCGTGCACTTGTGTATGGGTATGTGGTCGGGGTTGTGTTCCAGTCAGACCGGCGGCTCGTTCGGGTCGTTCGTCAAATACCAGGCCACGGTTGCGGACTTTTGCTTGAGTGAGCTGTATTCGAGTCTGTCGATCAAGGGAATTTGACTGGTGCACCCTTCGCAGGGAGGGAGTTGCTGACGTGAAGAGGCGAGAGAGACTGTGTCACCGCAGCGCATGGGATCGGGACGTGGTCGGATTGATACGTGGAATCCGTTGGTAGCTTTTATGGAGTTGATGAGTTCATCGGGCCTTCGTTCACCAAGCAGGGATTAGGAGCTTATGTGGCGCGAGGCCGGAGTTTTCCGCGAAAGGAAGGGGCGCACGGGGCCGTCATTAATGACCCGACCCACTCCCCGGCCGCCGAAAACACCACAGTTTTGGGATTCACAACAGACGTTGGAGGGGACCAACTACCTACCATGCCAATAGTATTTGCAAAAACGGATCACACGAAAATCGTTATTTTTCTTCTTCTTCTGCTTCTTCTTCTCAAAACCATCGGCATCGTGATTTTTATTTCCCTTCGTCGACGGCCGTGGGTTGTCCCCATTAATCAGTGATTCATTCATACACACAAAGCGGCGTTAGGCAGCTTATGCCAAATGCTTAGTCCAGCTTCAATCCGGAAGCCTGTGAAACGTTGCTGCATAAACACGGATTCAACGCCTGTATAGCAAAATGCCAGAGCCCAGGTATGAAGCCGTTCCAAGCCCTCGTCAACATGACAAGAAACCCCGCCGTAACCGTAATTGGACTATGCAGCAGGTTGTACCAGGTTCGTCTCAAGATCACCGTAGTGCAGCGTGAGCTCCCTCTATATCAAAGGTTAGCCGCTGGTATAAACTGGTAGATGGTTAAGACTAGCTGAGACATACCCGTTCCTTGCGCCAGTTGGTGGTGTCCCAGACGATGTAGTAACCGCGCTCGTGATGAGGGCCAAGACTGGTAGGCATCATAAGTTCATCCTTGGTCAGCCAGATATGCAACTTCTTGTGCCACCGCCAGTTTCGGTTGTGTCTGTACCCCGGTCAGCTCAAGTAGATGGCAAAGAGACGAAGATACACACAGCTCGACCGCAGCCAAGTGCTGCTTGATGTCCTGCGTGCAGCTGTAGAAGATCCAGAAGAGGGTCTCCTCGTTAAAAGACGGGATCTTTGTATCGATGGGCTGGACGTTGGTCACTTTGTAACACTCGGGTAGGCGAACGTTGGGAATCGCGGGACGCGGTGGCGTATCGTCAAAGAGAGAGTAAATCTGCGTGGAGATGAGACTGTAGGGATTAGCGAATGATCAGTCTCACTAGTCTCAAGTTCCTCACTCTGTGGAGTTGACGTTAAGACCAAACTCGTTGGGATCCATTCCCTGCATGAGCGCTGCGTAGCTGGGGTAGTTGTTCATGAGAACGCGCAGACCCTTCATGCCGAACTTGTCGATTGGGGCCATTCCCGCCAGTGGGTCCTGGACCTCGAGAGACTGGCCGTCCTTCTCGTCCTTCGTCTTGCCGGTGACCGAGTCGTTACCAATAGCTCCTAAGGGGTTCCGGCTCTCTGCGGCTTGGGATGAGCTGCCGTCGCCAGATGTCTCTGCGTGGAGAGAGCCACTCTTGTCAACGGATGCGTCTTGTGTTCTTGGTTGGTCTTGAGTCTCGTCAGTGAGGGTAAGCATGTAACACGGGGAGAGTGGCATACCCTGCGCGCTGGCGGTTGATGGTGAGCGGCCGTCTGGTCTATTGTTCGCCGAGAGCGCATTAAGCAGACCATTACCTGCACCTGCGCTTCGGGGAGGAGGTATCGCTGCGGACGAGCTGGTCGCCTGGTTACCAAATCCTAGAGAAGGCATCAAGTTTCCACCACGCTCGCCACCAATCTCACCGTTCGCATTTCGGTTCAGAGGCGGGAAGTCATCTGCCGGGTTGGACTGTGCCTGGGGAGTTGGGGCTCCGCTGTTCTGGTTACCGAAGCGGAAGGCACCTTGGCGCGCCGACGTAGAGGTGAACAGCTCATCCTGCGTGCTCTGAGCTGAGAGTGGTGTCGACTGCTGGTTGCGCGGCACAGGCCCACCGCCCAGGTTCCGCGATGCTGTTGATGACCACATGTTTGACTGGCCGCTGGTGTTCATCTGGGCGTTGTTGGAGAGAGACGGAAATTCGCTACTTCAAAAGTCAGTAACCGCCATGGCCAAATTTCTGAGAGACTTGAGATGAAGTTGCGCCAAAGGGGAAGGAAGGTGAGGCCAAGGACACAGGGAGGATTAAACCCCCCGGACGAGAATTACTTCTTGAGAACCTCAGCATAGCCCTTCTTGGGCTGTTGTTGACTGGGGGAAGAAGGGGGGTCCATCTTCTCCTTTGCCGCGGTTTTCTTTCGAACCAGGCGCGACTTTTTGCCCATGGTTGTAGGAGACACGAGGTCAAGGCGAAGAAGGGGGAAAGGGATGAGGAGAACTAAAGTGCACTTGGGAGTGAAGATCGGATCGTAGCAGCTGGTGTCGCCGTTGCGGAAGGTGATTTGGGGAGAAGTGAGGTAGGGCACGGGATATAATGGGCTGTGTGAGAAGGGAGGAGGAAAGAACGTACGAAAGGTCGAGCGGTGTTGCCGGTTGCGACCCGCTTAGGCTCTGGGCAAAGCTCACATTTCCTCCAAGTTGACGGGCTTGACTTTGCAGACCAGCACTTCCCATGGGCACTCCTCCTCCAAATGCCCAGCCGGTCCCGTTACTGCCTGTGTATTCCAAACACTCTACGTTAACATACTGCTTCTTCCTCTTCTTGTCGGTCGCATGTGGCCGCAAAGAACACAGACAAAGACTGCGTGGCCATACCTATCTTCCCATTTGGTAACCTGTTTGATACTGTCCTCACAGGCTGTTGTTGCTGCTGCTGCTGCTGGCCACCAAAACCTGTTGGTATGCCACGCAGTGATTGAGGAGCTACTCCTACTGATTGCGACCATTGTCAGCCTAGGAAACTGGTAATGCGCCTTTCTGAGAGGTCTAGGGGTGTTCTTTAAGAATCAAGCTTCAAATGAGGCCCCTGTTTGTCCATCGAGAATCCATATCTACGTCAGGCTCGGCCGGCGCCAACCATCAAGGCTCAACCTCTACGTCGGTTACCAAGAGTGGCGAGGAGGTTCTACTGAGAGCATCGCCAGTGGTGTCACGTGTCGCATGCATCGTCGCAGTATCCAAAGAGGATGTTCGATGGTATAGAGTCGTATTGGCCGGCATTGAGAGTCGCGACAGGATCCAGGTGGCCTTGATGGACATGCAAACGGCGGGGTACCCTGAGGCTGAAAGGAGACAACAGAGGATCAAGCCTACCTGGTCGATTCATGGTGAAGGATTTTCGTGGTAAATGATCGCAAGGAAGGGTCGCGTCGCGTAGGTTTACGTCGCGGGTGCTTCGGGGTTCAATTCGGATCGCCGATGGGTCGAGTTCGCTCGAAGGATCGTTGTGGTTCGAAGCTTGCACGCAAAGAAGCTCTACCGGGGATTGTTGGTACTGTACACCTCAGTGAGAGAGGCCGAAAGCCCAGCCAACACTAACGAGCGGCGGACCGGTCAAAGATGGATCCGATGGCCTGTGCACCTTGAGCCCCTCCAAAAACCCCTGCATCAGTGCGAACCTGCGCTACTGCAGTACATGTTCCTGGGGCCTTTTTTTAACATCACATCGTTCCCGATACATGGGATGAAAGCTTTTACAACGACTCGCTGCCGATGCTCCCGAGGGTCCTCGAGGGGGTCATCAAGAGTGGCAATATAAATCATGTCCCCAGCGGTCTAAGCGAATCTTCTGGCCTTCGAATTGTCAAAGCCGTCTCTGGCATGGGACATTGACGTGGAGCCGAGCACCTACCCATTTCATTGTCGCCATCACTTGCTCATTTTCTGCGATGCCTTCGTGCCAACGCGACCAGGCTGCATGCTCCTCTTGTTGGATGGACCATCTGCTCATACTCGTCTGATGTGCGTGGCTTCCGACCACGTCCGTCATCCACGCCGTTTCACAGCGGTTGTGCCCAAGTTCTCTGGGCTGACTACCTACATTGGAGCAGCGAACATCACCAGCCTGGACAGAGTCCGTACCGCTATGTCAAATTATGACGTGTGCGACGCATGTGTTTTATTGCTACGTGCTCGAGTTGAGGAGCCCCGCCAGGCTCTTTTCAAAGTCAACGCCCTTCAGGTGTCTTCCAATGAGAATGATCTTGCCTTCCCGAGCTTGAGTCGCCTCGCGCGACTGATCTGGCGAGTCGAGAATCTCGAATATCTCCCGAACACCCTGGATGAGCTTGACATCGCCGTTATCAAAGATGAGTCGGCCCTTTGACCGGTGTACCTCGAGTACAGTTGCCTCGTCCCCAGGAAGTCGGCGATCCCAGAGTATCTTGCGCAGCCATTTATCGACATTTTCCAACTGTGATGGCGACAGTTCTGGCACAGGAATCGAAACGGTGGAGATGGTCTATGATATTAGCAACATTTACCGTACAACGCTTGGCAATTTCCACTCACGGAATCCAAGTGGCTGTGCCCCTTTTGGTTGGTGTCAAGCTCCGTAACCTGGTCGTATGCATGCAGATCCAACAGGAAGCCCTCTAGCTGGGGCACCTCGCTCTGCTTGGTAATGTGGATCTTTGCGATGCCATTTATGGACTCTATTCTCGACCTGACTTGGTTCAGTTCATTCTCAGACACGAGGTCCGACTTGTTAATGACAATGACATCGGCGTGCGAGATCTGGACGTGGGCGGTCGTCATAAGCGGGCCATGGCCGTGGCTATCATCATCCTTGTGATCCTCGTCGATTTCGACCTTGCCCGCGGGGTCGTCGAGGCTGCGTAGGATGTTCTTCGCATCTACCAGCGTCACGATGCCGTCCAAGTAGATGGTACTTCCCAGGCCGTCGTCGACCCAGAACAGGGGGGCGAGGTTGCCAGGGTCGGCCAAGCCTGTGGTTTCCAACAGAATGTAGTCAAATGCGCCCTTCTTTTCCATGAGCGATTCTATGGCATTAACGCCTGTGTCTCTGACTGGTGTTAGTCTCGTACACACCAAATGCACGGTTTCTTACTTGACAGAGCAGCAGATGCAACCGTTGCCAACTTCCAGCCATTCCTCCACTTGCTCGCCACCCTTATTTACAGTGAGAGACTTCTCGATATCAAGTGCTGAAGTGTGTAAGCATCTCCAAACACTTCAACTAATGTGCACGTACTTACAGTCGCCGAACTCTATAAATAACGTCAGCGCAACTTGAATCTATTTGTTGACTGTGTGATATACTGACCATTCATGATGACGGCAATTTTCTTTCCATGCTGAGCCGTCAAAATGTAATTGAGCAAAGTCGTCTTCCCGGCACCGAGGTAGCCGGTCACGATGGTAATGGGGACCTTGATCTGTCTTTCCGAAGGAGGCAGCTCTTCCTGCGGCTCGCTGCCCATCTCTACTAGATCAGGCGGGGCATCATCGTCGAAATCCATGGTGGGATGGAGGGGAACCCTGTGACCGAGCTCAGACCAGATCTGCTCAGGTTAGAGATGTACTGAATCTGTGGTAGGCCCTTCTTCTGAAGACAAGATGCAGATGCGCCAGGAGGAGCCTTGCGCAGACCAAGAATTATGCAACAAACAACGCTTTTTATATGACATGTAAGGCGAGGAAGTTTCCGAGTCGAGCAGTGGAATAATAGGATCGGTACGTACCGGGCTGCATTTTCCATTTGACGTCGTCTGGTCCCAATCCACTTTCGGCAGCTTCACCAGTACATCTGTATGACTCAGCCGACTAGGGGGGGTCTGGGCATGGAAGCCAGCGCAAGAAATGACCCTAAGCAGAGAAGCTCTGGCCCCCAAAGACCCGATGTGGGTGACTTGGAGCTCTGCTTAGCCGCCCGCCTCGACTTTTCGGCACCTGCCTCAAAGACAACCACCACGTAACCTGCCCACCACCCTCTGCAACACCTCTGCCCGCGACCTTTGATGGCGAAGACGTTTTACCACCGAAAAGGACACACTCCCGCAATTGCACACATATAGACCTCCTTTATCCTTCATCCTTCACTCGCCAGTTCTCTCCTTCACGATGTCAATGGCGCCGAGCTCGCCCCGGCTGCCCAGCCCGCCGCCGCCCGCCGAGATCCAAATCGGCCCTCCATCCCCCTCGATGGGTGCACAGTCGAATCGTCAGGCTTCGCCTATGGAGCAGTCCCTGATCGAGGCAAATTCGAGGCGCCGCATACACCCGGGTACTAAAGCTGCCGACATGGCTGCTGGCCCGCCGCTGGTTCCCCTTAACGAGGTACGTACACGACACTGCGAAAGGACACGACCTCCCTCCCTCCCTCCCTCCCTCTCTCCCTCCCTCCTCCTCGTGCGACCTTCAAGCTGACATTGTTCTTTCAATATAGCTCGATTCGGCCTTCCAGCTCCAGGAGCACCTCGCCGCCCTCCATTACTACCATACCAACAGCAACAGTACCCCGATAACCCGTACGACGGCGATCCAACTCGCGACTCCCCCGCCTGGCATCGACCGCACGTTATGGCTGTACGAACTATGCCGCTTCCTCATCTCGCAGTGCAACACTCTCATCGTTGGCTTCCTCTTCGACTCCCCGCCCTGCAGCGCCGCGACATGTCCCGAAATGCGCGCCTCCGAGTGGCAATTCCTTTGCGCCGTCCACGAGCAGCCCAAGAGTTGCTGCGCCATCGACTACTGCTGCCACACGCTTGACTGGGCCGCAAACATTGTCACCGATCCCAAAATTTTCCCTTCCCGATTCGTCGTGCTCTCCGACGTCCACAATAAGGGCATGGCCGTCAAGAACCTTGTCAACGTCTTCCGCCGCCTACACCGCATCTTTGCTCACGCATGGTTCCAACACCGTGCCGTCTTCTGGACAATCGAGGGCCAGACCGGCCTGTACGTATTCTTCAAGACCGTCTGCGACATGTACGACCTCCTCCCCGCGGAGAACTATAAGCTACCGCCCGAGGCAGAGGGTCTGGAGACCGCGACGGCCGTGCCAGATGCAAATGGCGGTGACAAGAAGCAGCTGCCAATTTCGATCATCAAGTCTCCGCATCACGGCGAAGGCGGCGTTCAAGAAGAGGACAACTTCCAGCCTGTGGGCCGCACTGCCACGAGACGTCACGTCAGAGCTAGCCCCTCTGTTGGGAGTGCGGTGACGACCGTCGTCGAGGCCGAGGAGGAGGAGAGCGACGTGACGAGCAAGCTGCGCGCGATGCGCATCTCGGCCCCGGATACGGTCGAGGAGGAGCCCGAAGTGGCGGATGTGCCCGTAATTGTCGAGAAGGAGATCATGGACAATGCCTCACCCACGGAAGACAATGAGCCTACGATGTCAGGACCTCAAGAGGTTGTACCCGAGAAGCTCGAAGCAGAGTCCGGTGGTATGGAAAAGCCTGTTGAGCCAACTGAAGATGAGGCGAGCAGCGCGCTAGCGGGAGATGACAAGGCAGAGCAGCCCTCTGCGTCAGAACAACCTGAAAAGGAGCCCTCAGCGGCGGAGATTGAAGCGGTAGAAGCTAGGGGCGAGGTTGGAAAGCTAGATAACACGGCTGCCGACGACGCCTCCGGCGAGACCAAGGAAGAGTCTGCCCAAAACGGCGACATCAGCACCAAGGATTTCGCCCAGGACCCGGCTAAACCAGCCGAGTCAGCGACAACGACAGATGCCACAGAAGATGGTAGCAAGCCCGAAGAACCGGAGAAGGGCAGCGACGGGCCTAAAGTGGAGTTCACAGAGGAGGTCAAGAAGGAGGAGAAGTGAGAGAGAAAGAAGATTAACGACTTTGGTGATTATGACGAGTATGGAAGTGCTGGCTTGTTCTTGTGTAAAGGGGCAGGTTTTCAGCCAACCAACACCACCGCTTTATTCTCTTCGCATGTGTGTATTTCCCACAAAGTCCGTGCGGAGGGGGTACTGCACTTTTTTTATTCTTTTCATTCTGTTACTTGTAATGAGACGAGGTCCACGTATGTATAATATTTGCTTTTGTAATCTCGTGATGTGTTTTGGCGCATCACTGGGAGTATGTATCAACACGGAGAAGAAAAGGGGAGCAGGAGAAGAGTAATAATAATAAAGAAGAAGGAGAAGAAGAAGAAGACAACAGCAACGTCTATGTTAAATGGGGGAAATAAGTATGGATCGGTGACCAAAATGTGAACGAGATGTTCAGGAAGAACCAAGTCAAAGAAACTTAGCACAAGAGCAATACAATGGTGTTCTCCACGGAGGGGTGATTCCTACCGAGGACAGTATAAAGGGGGCTGGCAAACACTCAAACGCGTGGCCTGTCTGCATAGGGGAAGACAGAGAAGGGGGTTCGAGATGGCAGTTATCCTGCCGAAGAGGGGGACCGGGCCAGATAGAACCGAACAACAGGCCTTGCTTTCGCGCATCGTCCACCTTTCGCTTCGTTTATTGCCGAATGTGCTCAAAACAGTTCTGTTTCCTCCCTGTACTGATATCGCCTCCCCTTGCAGAGGTTGCCTTGGAGGAGAATAGCCCTGTGATGCAAAATCCCCGTTATGATGTCCAGACCTCTGTGTGCATTGTGGTCTGACTGCCGTACCTTCGTAACCCACCATCAACACCTCCTCCCCCCCCTCAAATCTCTCATTTCTATTCCGTGCCAAGTAAACTTGAGTCGGCTTTCCTCTCGTGGACTCCATTTCCAGGGTCGTTCTCCCATTCTCGTCGGGCATTGACAAACCAGCGGGGCCAACAGTACGTGCCGTGCCCTACTCAGCCCGAATTGTGTTCTCCGCTGCCATTTGCATCTTGGCAAAGATGTGACGAACTTCTCGTAGGTTTTCTGCCTGAGCAGAGACGGCGTTGGCGTTGCGTTCGTCCGCGAAGGCACGGACGTTCTGTAGGATCCGGCTGTAACCCTCGTCGTTGGGCAGCCACCAACGTACACAAGACGGCTCAGAAAACATCTCCGCCATCTTGGTACGGAGTGTAAGTGGGTGTATATACCTAGAACGGGCGGTCCAAGTCAGCTCCTGTCGCGTATGACGTGCATCACGCAGCCGCCGGGCTGTTATAAACAGCCGCCACTTACCCCATAGTCTCTAACAACGCGAACTTCCGTCTAATCCATTTGTGATGCTTGGTGTCATGCGGCAGGAACAGTGCCGAAAGCGCGACGCAGGCCTGTATCATGATCAGGCTACCCTTTGGACTTGACGGCCACGCTTCCACGGCTTCGAAGATCTGGCAGATAGCGAATGCATGGCCTCTCAACTCGCCATACAATCGTTCCCTGTCCGTTGTTGATGACTGGCATTTGTGCATCATCATCGTGGAGTTGAATTCGCCGGTGAGCAATGTCGTAGGGAAGGCCGGGAAGTCGTACAAAACCCCCGGGGCGAAGGGGTCTACAATGTCGTCGTCATTCAGGGCTCGTGCGTGGCTGAAGTCTGTGACGAAGTGAGAAGGGTCGGTGAGTGCAAGGTCCCAGCTGTCTTTCCAGCCTTGAAGCGAGTTCTGGATTCGTTCGTGTTCGATTGCGAAATCTTCTGGCGAGATCTGGCCCCTGCTGCCTCGCGCAAACAGAGTCGACATTTCTCTCGAGATCATCCTTAGACGGCCGGACGCCGCCTCGTACATCCACTCCCGACTATCTGCCTCGTCCGAGATGGCCTGCTGGTCGCAGTATTCGACAAAGGTCGTGAACCATTCTGGAGCTAGCATTGTAGGAAACCCACCCATCAAGGCGATAAATATGTCGAAACGTCCGTACCAAGACAGAACCATTCTTCCAAGAGCACTCTGAGGGGCCGTCTCTGGGGTGAAGAGGTGAGTCAGCATCTCGAATGCGGCCTTTTGGTGCCCCATCAGGTTGATCCAGTCGCCCAAATACTCCTATTGATAAAATCAGCAAGCGTGGCTCTATGATGGAGGGCTGAATATTGCTCGTACCTCGACCGTGGCGAGCTGCAGGACCGTCAGAAGCATGGGGACACTGTGCTTCTCCTTCCTCTTCAGCGAGTTCAGCAAGAGGATGACACTCTTGTTGTAATACTTCAAAAACTCCTCCATCTTGCCGTTGGGATCCTGCAAAGTGCGTTGATACGCGGCAAACCCGACGATCGCATACAGCAAAGCTTCGTTCTGCAGAGCAAGGTTTGGCAGAGTGACGCGGAAAAAGTCATGAGCGTCGGTAAGCATGCAGTAGTGATAGTATGTGACGTTCTCACAAAAGTATTCCAGATGCTGCTGCAAGTCGGCGGGTAGATGTGACCAGTCGGCGTGGCTGCTCAGGGAAAGAATAGCGAGATCTGGCATCGCATACGTCGTAGTTGCTTGACTACTCGTGGACGCAGAAGGCGAGGAGGCGCTTTTAGGCCCTTCATATGACGGCGTCTCGGAGCCATGGCGCGTGTTCGTTGCGCGCTGCAAAATGGACGGCGAAGCTGTGCTGTTTTTGTTAAGCCCGGGATATTGCTGCTCATAAGATGCTTCATCCCCTTCGTCCTCGTCGGGGATGGTTTCTAACACGGCGGCAGGCTCGGCGTCCTCTTCTCTATCCTCCGCGTCGTAGGAAGAATCCGGGCTGGCCTCTTGAGTAGACGATCCGTCTTTGGGGGTCGTGGACTGAGCTGCCGAGCCCTTGGGTGCCGAGGCTTCCGGATAAATACATTCGCGATTGCCTTTCCGGCATCCTGTATTCAATTAGCTGATGCGTCTTCTCAACGTCGTTGCTGATTCACATACTATCACAGATCGGACGCGTTTCATCGCACTGCCGCAAGGGTCAGAAATAAGTTTACTCCGCGCAGGGCTCACGATCTCACCTTGACTCTCCTACTCCTGCACATGTAGCATCCAGACCTTGTGCGGCGGTGCTTAACGTGATCTAAGCCCGGAGCCGACTTCCTTCGATTTCTCGAAGATTTGGGGGCAGCGAGTCCCACAGGGTCGGGGAAGCCAGTGAAATATCCTAGATTGGTATAGGATCCAGGCATAGCACCACCCATCATGGCCATCTGGGAACCTGGAAACTGAGGTGGGTGTAACTCATGAGGGCTCGTGCTTTGGCTGGCAGTCACCCCCGTCATGGAGGTGAGAAAGTGATGGTAGTAGTCCCCCATCTTGATGACCGGTGTAGTGTTCTCTAGATAAGAGGCAAGGAAACCAAGGAGGCCTTTGCGAGGAATATCCGTTAGAGTAGAGTAAGGGCGCGCACGAGGCCGATTAGACGGGCTAGATCAGAAGTTGTGTTGGCGGTTCGGTACCTTTTGGTCCAGGGCATGGGTGTTGTTAGTTGAAAACAGCGACGTCGGTTCGATAGGATCGCAGAGATTTGAGCGGAGAAAAAGAAGAGCTGTTGCTAGCTCCGGGTTGCGAAGCACTGTGTAGGAAAGGCCAACCGGTCCTTGTTTTGGAGAATCAGGGGAGTGAGCTGTGCCGCCCTGAAGGGGGTCTTGGTCATCCAGAGCCACAACTGCTTCTTCGACGGCTCCTACAGCGGGTGATGATGATGACGGTAGTGGGGCGCCTGGGCGGCCTCGACGCAACTGGGTAACGAACCGTCCGGAGAGCGGGTAATGCTTTAGCGATCCGCCGGCGGGATTTGCGTAATGGCGGGGGTTCCTGACAGGTACTACGCTAGGAAGGGAAGTCGAGATTGGTAAGGAGATGATGAGGTGTTTGTGCTTAGCTTCTGTGTTCAAAACAATCCCAGTTGGTTCCGAACGCCCTTAAAGGCTGGTAGGGGGAGGGTGGCCAGTTTCGGTTGGTCAAAGACAAGCGGGAGCCAAGGAGACTCGGCCGGAGGAGCACCAAATGGTAGAGGGGTCCGCACCAAGTCCGAACGAGTAACGTTTCTCGCACGTCGTGAACAGAGGATGAAAACCGAACAAAACAGATTGACGTGCGTCGACGTGCCGTGGTTCCACTTACTTGGATCCGATAAATGGCACAGACGGAGAGACAGGGTTGCTTGGTACGTCCAGGTAGATAAGCAGGGTCAGTTCGAAAGACTCAAAGCCGATAGATAAGTCTGGGCACGAGACGAAACTGCTCGGGTATGTGGGTATGTCGTCCGCGTTTTAAAAAGAGTTGGCGGATTGTGGTATTTAGGGTGAACCTCGCCCTTGGCGACAACGTTGTAGTGCCAGCAAGTGAGGGAGGCTGTGAAGTAAGTTGCACGAGGTAGGCCACTTGTCGAGAGTATGATATGTCAAAGCAGACGAGCGGCCCCCCACGGTGATGGTGACCAAGAGAATAGGTCGGGATGGAAATCGCAGTCCTGAAAAGTAAGTGATGGAGAGAGGCTGGTGGCGCGGGGTGAAGGGCGGTTATTGTTGTTTTCTTCTTTTTTCGTTTTTTTTCTTCTCTCTTTTCTTTTTATTGGCGTAGTTACCCTTGCGATTTCAAGGCTTTGCTGGTAGTTCCCTAGCCGCGGGAAAAACGGGTTGGGTTGGAAAGACGGTCTTAGGTCGATTAAGGTTCTGGGATGGCGTGTGAGAGCTGGTGCGGCGGTTGAGGCGTGTAGACACTTGGGAGAAGGCCGACCCAAGGCGCGACTAAGAGTTCAGTCACGACGACTGTACGGATTGATGAAGGTGGCAACGGCTGGCTGTTCCAAGGCTAAACCACTTCCACAATGGGCGCGCGCTTGATTCGGTTTGGCTGTCTGCCCACAGTCTTAGCATGCGAAGTCGAAGCATCGATCGTCAGGTCAGGGACGATTGGAGAGAGGCTCGACTCACCCCTCAAGTCTGGCCACTGGTCTCTCCGCAGGCGCGTGGGCGTAATTCAGGAGCAGACGTCGGACGTCAAAGTCTGGTGAAAGAAAGAGAAGCACAGATAAGCACTGGTGAGCCAGCTGTATGAGACATGGGTCTTCGGTCCAAGGTGATGTAACAAGCCAGAGCAAGCGCCCACCCACCCAGGCTATTGCTGGTGGGGGAAGGGGAGGGGGCAAAGCTGGGACTGGGCTTGCCGGCGTTGGCAGGAGAATCGACACTCGAGACCCTGTCGACGATCGCTGGTAGAAGTTTGGTCAACGCTAGTCAAGGTGACAACGATGAGAAGCTTCCCGCTGTTGATCTGATGGCCTGGCCTGGCCTGGCCTGACCTGACCTGGAGGGGTTTACAGCGACAGAAAAGCGGTAATTAGCAGTTGATCATACGAAGGATAGATACCTAGTCGTGATGGTGTCGGTATGGATGAGTGGACGGCGACGTCTCCACTAGATGGTTGATTAGGACGGCCTTAACTGGTAAACATGGCCGCCAGGCTCATAGGTACTGTGAAATTCGCGTTCCTTAGCGAGTCCGTTGGCGCAGATTGGATAGGTAGGCAGGTAGGTAGGTAGGCAGGCAGGCGGAAGCACACGCAAACGCGCTGAACTGCACCGGGTCGTCGTTTGGCAGGTTGGGGGTCGAGGGGGGGGGGGGGGGGCCGTAAGGCGCGCGTTCTTTCCTTGGGAATTTTAGCGTGGAACTTGTCCAAGCCCAGGCGTAGCAGTCGTAATTCTAGGCCTATTAGCTTAGCTGTAGAGGTCACTCTCAGTCAGTGTGGAACTGGTCCTGTCTAAGACTGTGGAGATTTGACAAAGGAGAAGCCTCCGAAAACTGGTTGACCGCCGTTCGGAGCGACGTTGTATGACCCGGAGCAGCGGCCACTGTAACGCGGAAAGGAGAATATGTGGGAATACTTCATATTTGCAGCTTTATGGAGGGGGGAACCGAACCGGCTTGTGGTTTAGGTAGAGTACATAGGACATAGGTAGGTAGCAAGCACACGGCGTACGTAGTAAGGTGGTATGGTAAGGTAGGTAGGTAGGTAGGTATGCAGAGCAAGGAAGGGGGTAAGCCAGAGAGGCTTTCAGTGTTCCCAGGCTGTCGGGGCGTGGGGCCGCGGGCTTGGTGAAGGAGGGGAGGAGCATGGACACACACCGACAAGCCCAATCCTCCCCCCCTACACCTTACACTACACCCACCCACCCACATTAGCCACGCTTTCCTCCACTCCTCGTTCCACACCCACTTCCACCTCTTGGGTGCTTAAACCAGTTTAGGTGCGGTCGTCTTGGTATGTACGAAGTAAAGGGGTGTGTGGTGTGGTGGGTGGAACGGAAGCACAGACATGAATGAAGCCTGGAGGCGTGGCAGAGGTGGGGTGAGGAGGGCACAAGAGATCAGAGAGCGAGTGAACAGCAGAACTAAAACCTAGCTTTCTTGGCCATGGGATCCTGATGCCGCTAATACCCATGCTTAAAAGTTCAAAAAACAAAAACTAAATAAATAAATAATAATAATAATAATAATAAAAAGGGGGGGAAGGAGGGGAGGAGGAGGGAAGGAGGCCGGTCTTTGAGATGGGACGAGAAATGAGCCCAAAGTCGGTGCCGTTGCCGCTGCCGCTGCCGCTGCCGCCGCCGTCATCTGTTGCTGAATACCACCTAGTGCTAGTGGCCGTGCCATTTGTACCTGTGCATGTCCTGTGCCTGCGCCTGCGCCTGTAGTGTACCTGTGCTCAGTGACATGTCGCGCGTGTGTGGAGCCGACGGGACTCCGCGGGATCGAGAGGGTCGGTGGCTTTGGCAACAAATGCGATGCACACAACGAGATCGATTCGGTACGTTGCCGTCGGGATCGACCATTGAGGAAAGAAGGCCTACCTAGGCTCTGAGAGATGAGCTGGTACTGTATTTTCGTAGAATGTCATCGGGATACCTTGGTCTAACTGTGTCGGCCGCACCTGGCAAAGAGCGAGCTCCCAGAACCAAACTTTCTTTCCTGAGACTGGGGAGAGGGGGGGATCCCCTTTCTCGTGCAAAAGGATCGCCAACGCAGTGGCTCCTTGGCCATCATATCCTTGATGGAGTCGTCCAGGAGCCAGGTAGTGACGGAGGTTGGCTCTGCGCTCGCTCGCTCGCTCGGTATCTGTCGTCGCATCCAGACCAGTTCCGCCCAGCGGGTTACCATGGACGCTCGTTCGGGGTGCCGCTGCAATAGGCAAAAAAGGTACCTATGCAGGAGTCGACGATCCAGGCTTACATTCGGCCCAGGGCAGATGAGGGGAGCACGGAAGGCCCTGTTGCCGGTCCGGACCAATTAATTCCTCCATGGTGGGCCCCGGGCGGGTATTGATCATCAAGCCAAACATGCAAGCAGAGCAACATAACATCGTCCCATGTCCATGTCAGGGTTGAGCGGGCAGAGTGCAAAATCGGCCTCTTGGTCCGTAATAGGTACACTACCTATTTGGTAGGTTACTAGTAGGGTAGACCTCGCAGGCAGAAAGTGTAGTGTGTAAAGTATGTATGTATATTCGTACCAATGGATTGAGTAATGATGATGACAGTGGTGATAGTAACGACAGTAATAATACTAATAACAATATCAAGGGCACGAGCTGAACGTTGTGTGTAAGGGACTCCATCAGACAGGGCTCGCTGAGGGCTGAAGACGAGCCTGCATTAGCAGATATGCAGCCAATACTGCTGTGCACGTCAGAGAAGAAGGTCTGGACTCGGGTGGCGGGGATGGAAATGGAGACGCAAAAAATTTCCCGCACATACCTAAACTACCTACCTACCTTAGTACATAGTGCATTGGTTGATTCATACTATGTATGTACCTATGGAGTGTGATAGGTATGGGTACTATGTACATAGGCGCTCACTATTGCTGAGGCTCGTAGGTACCTACCTAGGTATGCAATATGTACAGAGGCAAGCAAACGTCACTTCCCATGTGCGTTGGATGAAGCGTGACTTGCGGGAGAGTCACGTGGCAGAGGCCCGCTACACACACACGTCACGCCTACCTACCTAATCTAAAGGTAGGTTATTGGTTTAGGTAGGGTATCGAGTAATTACCATCATGCGTCTATGCTAGGTAGGTAGGCTCGAATCCTACGTATCCCTACAGAACACCTAAACTTGCTAGGTAAGTGGGTATGCAAGGAGGCGTTGATCAAGCCTCGAAACAGCAGGAGTCGAAAGGCTGGACGGGCCGGGTCCACCTTCCTACGGTTCGGTCCCCACGGTGCCGTCGGCGTCGGAGCCTTTTACAACCAAGGCGGCAGGCACGGCCCACGCAATCCTGCCGCTTTCTCTGCCTGCCCAAAAAGGTTCGAATAACTACCTACCTGCCTACCCACCAGCCTACCTCCCTACACGTGTACATTTACTAGGTAGTATACATTGTTTGGACCTAACTGCTTTCCCGTCCTGTTACTACATTACTTTACCACACTACGGTGCCTGCGGAGACACGCCGCCACCCTTACGGTTACAACACACAGCGGGGTGAAAGGTGGGGGGTGCAGTCTGAAAAGCGCTCCACAAGGACAGGGTTCTTCCTACCTAATTTAGGTAGCGTATTGTAAGGTATCGGACCCGAGTTTGCGTCCATTGAGGACTTTAGGCCGAATCAAGTGCACCGTGGTTTCTACTGTTGCACCTTCCTCAATCATCGCTCTTCTATTGCTCATGTGGAATTAGCACAGCCACCGGTATCAAACAACCCCCGGCACTGAAAGACAGACGGGCAGACAGACGGCAGGCACACTGCCCTGCATATAGGTCATTTACCATGTAATACTTACTGCACGTGTATTTCGCAGACATATTAGCTAGGTAGGTAGGTGCGTGCGGATACACCAGCTACCTGCCTATGTAACGGCTGCAACTGCGTACATGTTGTGGACGACGTACGATGGATGTACTTACTCCAAGGCTTCAGCACAGGACGCATAAAGCTGCAACGTCTAACCTTGCACAATGGCTCATTCACCTGCTACCTGTACTATGTATGGGACGCTCACCGTTGCAAGGAGCACACCTAGGCAGTGTACCTGTTTGCTTTGCAATCCTGAGGTAAAGCGAGGAGCCCACCATCGCAGTTGCCAGCAGCTCGTGTAGGGAGGTAGCTAGGTACCTATGTATGTGTATAAGCTAGTACCTACTTCGTAGGTAATTAGGTGATAGTCAGAGTCCTCCTCGCTCCTCTCTCTTTTCCCTCCCCCTCCTTCCCTCCACGCCTCTCTCCTTCCGGCCCTACTGCACACCTATCAGTCATTGCCTGTCCTCTAGCACTATTACTAGTGTAAGTGCCTATGCAGCTCATGTACATTGCAAACTACCTACTTTTGCGACATGGGCTGGGATGTGCCACTTTGCGGGCCAAGGTGCGAATTTAACCTCCAATGACCCGATCCAATGGTTTCTCGCATGCCAGCCCGATCGAAGTGTTGCGTCAGCCCCCCCCCCCCGGCTTCAACTTATCTTTCTTTCCGTCTGTCTTTTCTTCTTCTTGGCCTTTTCGCCATCCTCTTGTTCCCGCCTGCCGCATGCCGCCTGCCTGCTCCGCGCACACGCAATCGTCTGTTTCCGTCTGATGGAACCCGTGCAAGTGTGACCACAACACCAGCGCAAGGTCATGTCATAATCGACGGACAGAAAGCGCGGTACCTTCTGACAAGTTGGCCCAACTCGACAGGAGGTAAGGGGCATGGGATTCAGCCTTATTGCATCGTGCCCCGAACTCTTAGCTCCCACCGTACCCTTTCATCCTCACCGTCAAACTCAAACTATGCCCTGTGCGCTCGTACGTGGCCAATAGGTAACGGTCAACGCCTTGGTTCTCTACGACGGGTTCGTGCCCGCCCTAGTTTGACAGAGCTGAGATAGACTTTGCTGCGCCCTGCACTCTTCTTCGTTCGACTGCAACGGGGGGCTCAGTTGTCCCCCAGCTCACTGTATACCGGCTCCGGGTGTGCCTCTCTACCACTTTTCTTCTCTCCTGGTCTTACCACCTCCCAGCTGGCACCGGCGACCTGGCTTCTAGAACGCACAATCCCGTCAGCTTTCCTTCTCCCCGGTTACAATTACTTCGTAGCTTCGTAGGGCTCATAATACAGGCATCCTGTAGTTCGGGCGCGACGCACGCAACGCTCCGTCCGGCACACACCAGGCAGGCCGGCCGTCTTGGTCGCATCTTAGACCCCGGATCCACAGCACTTGCACCGCACTAGGCCTTACCCACATAAGGCAAGTTGTGGGCTTGTGGCACATCCTACCTCTTTGGGATTGTCATCCAAGACATCATGCCGTTGGCTTTCATACTGACAAGCGGCATTCTGTAGTAAGAAGCTGTTCACCGAGTCGAGCGTTGAAGCCGCCATCCGTGATGGCTGAGACACTTCGGTGGCAAGGCAAGCCCCGAGACAAGGGCCAGGTGGCAGGTTGCCTTGAGCCTTTGGATGGGGGTTGATTTGCATTTTGTAGATTAGATCATCAGTCCGTAGGCGTCAGGGCCTCGAACGTCACCGCATTCGTGATTTTATCAAGAGAAAAAAAAAAGTCCCAAGATAGAATGCTCCGGATGCCAATTTCAGGGCCGGACACAGTGGCGTCCTTTCGCCAAGCACCTTGTGCCTGTTGCTGCAGCAAGCTGGTTTCCTCTCAGCTGATCGGCACTCCCTGTTGAGGGACGGGAAGCAGTCATCCGTGAGGGAGGATTCGCCCTGCGGACCAAGACAGCGCTTCGGGAGGACGCAGCAAAGTCTCGAGCCAGCAACACCCCAAATCCCGGCAGCTGCGGCCCTCGATTGCCCACTCGAGTCCCTCAGTCAATCAGATTTGGTCCTACCCTGACCAGGGCTGTTGTCGACAAGCCTTCGCATGCGGTTCCTCGGTGGGGCATCGCACGGGCAATTAGTATATGCATCCGCCAGAACCAAACGTTTCCAAACTTTGTATGCCATGTATGGTATAGAAGCCTGATAGCCGACGGCCCTATGGCCTGGTTGTGGCGCGTTGGGTTCCCTTCGGTCAGCGGTAACGGATGGGCGGCACCTCCGGCTCATTGGGGCTAATCAATGCTCATCGGACGAACAGGCCGCGAGTGGCTGCAAATTCCGAACCACGTTGTTTACGTATTTCGTTTCTGTTCTGCTCTTCTGTTTTGGCGGTCGAGCGGAATGACCTGCCTATTGTAGACAATAACATGGCTTGTTATGGACGTTGAGCCTCATCCATGGTTGACAAATATGCCGGGACGCCTACCTACCTACCTATCCATGGCCACCTTGTTAGTAACGGCCAGCCGAAATAGGAAACCAGTTTAATGCTGATCCAAGAAAGCCTGCTGTTAGCAGCCCGAATAATGAAGAAATGACGGCTAGCGGACTCCTTCGCCGCTACCCGCAAGGGTGACTATAGCGGATTTCGGCCAGCCGTCACATCCCTTGAGACTAAGATTGTGTATCTCGTTACGCCTTCAAACTGCAAAGCCGCCGGCGTCTGCCTCGCTCGGGCTTCGTGCCTGAAGCACCAAGTAAGTGTATGCATGCAGCCTTGACGTGGTTTTGTCAATAGTATAGCGTTAAAACCGGCGTGGCTAGCACGCTTGGCACCCGTCCAAAGATTGGTTAGACAGGGCCTAGAGAGAGCGCGGGGACGCACCTCTGTCTCTAGTTGGCGCCCCGCGGCCTCGTGTTGTCTCTTGCTCCATTCCATCCCTTCCGCACTGCGACACGAACGGCGGCGACACGAGGTATTCGTAACCTCCGCCTCAGTTGAGTCTGAACTAAACACTAAATGAAAATGAATAATACATAAATAAAATAATGAAATAAACAAGGCCTTGGCTTTCCGCTGTGGCCGGCAAAGCGGTGTGCGCCGGTGTTTACCAGTCCAAACTCCATGCGTTTGCATCGCAAGTGCGTCAAGTGGGCCGAAGAAAGGACTTGCTTGCTGCCATACAATAAACCCCCTGGTTGTTCGACGACCCATCCTCCCCAGACAGAGCTGATTTTGAGACGAGGAAAGGCTCCCTTCTCTCCTCCAGACATGACTGTAACCGGGAATCATGAATCAACGTCTGTAGCTGACTGCTGACGGCCGGTGCAACAAATCAACAAAGGTCCGAATACGATATAGCTTCAGCCAACTGAACAGAGAAGGCTATCTCGTCAAAAGAAAACCGTTGGTCGTACTTCGAGACATCAAGCTTTAAGCTCGAAGAGAAGCCACCCACCATCACTCCGATAATATACTCAATGGTATCTTACGTACTGCGTTGTGGAATAAGAGTGCCGGTCTCGTCATATCCCGCGTTCCTCAGGCAAGCCTTCTTCGCCTGCCATTCGTTAACTTTTCCCTTTGTTTTCCATTTCTCTTCTCCCCTTTACCACAAAGGGAAATCGCTCGGGTTTAACCAAAGACACCACGGGTACCGGCCCTTCCTCAGAGAAGTCTAATAAGTAGCCCTTGAGTATATTCTGAACCAGGGCGCCCGCCTCGGTGGGCTGAAGTTTGTGATCCGTCACTTGGCTTGGCAATATCGGGCATTGAAGCCCGAACTCCGGCATCACTGCTTACATCCAGACATGTGGCTGAGACGACGAGGCCTCGAAGTCACAGTCGCAGTCATAGTGACAACTTTGTGATCGTGCCGCAACCTAAGGGAGGGGGCACCAGGTGTACGAGTTCTTGCTATGGTTGCATGTCGTTATGCGGCGGCATAAGATGCCACCCCTTGACGCTGTTTTTCTTGTCGACACCTTCTTATGCTTCTCTTCTACGGCTGCTATGCATCTCGGGCGCTTTCTCCTGCGCCAGTGTTGCGGTAGATCCCACATCCTGGGTCATATGCGGTCTGGAGCAACGCGACGCAAAAGATCTGCGATAACAGCAGGAGCCCCCTGCAGAGGTTGATACAAACGCTGTCAACAGGTTGGATGGTGAGATATCACATCGACGCAAATGTGCGATTCCGAACCCAATCTCGTCACATTCATCGACTCTTTTGAGTTCCGGGCATTTCTCCGCCTCCGTCGTGTAAGACGGGCCGGCCTCCCCAGAAGATACCTAGCCAAGGCCGGCCTCCGAGGCAGTAGACTGGCTTACTGACTAGGTATAGCACGGCACTCCAAGGAAAAAGTTAGCTTCGAAAACGCAATGCTCGAGAGTCTGAGGGTTCAATCGAGAACGTGGTCAGCCCGGTCCGTGTCCTGGCAGATCCCAAGGGACTGGACGGAGCCCCGAATTCCTTAAACGCGACCCTAGGGGGAACAAGCCCGCGTTCGAACCGTCTGATCCGACGAGAAATGCTACTCTATAACCCCGAGCGGCCAATCGCAACTGGGCCTCATCGATGACATTATTTAGCCTCCCTGCTGTTGCGTGCGGCGCTACCAGCTTTGGATCCCTTACTACCATGGGGAGGGGGGGAAATCATGGGGGATACTCCCCGCGAAAATGCTACACAAGACTGTGTTCGTATGCCCGCCTGCTTGCGACACCCGCGATCAGACCGAGTTGGCATCCTTTCAACCCAGTTGCGCGCACGTCCGTCCGCCGGCGCAACAGCACGGCCTGGCCTGGCCTGACCCCTCCGACAGGTGAGAGACTATCGAGGTAGGGGCGGGCTGCTCCTTCTCGGGTTCGCAAATGACCTCGCGATCCGGTCATGGCTCTTCCTCCTCCTCCTGCTGCGCGGGCTAGAACGACGGGAAACGGGGAGGAATGGCCGAACAACTCTACCGTGATGGCTGCTTCAATTCGCTCGCTGCGCACAAAGTTTGTCGGACGAACTTGGCAGTCTGCCGCACCATGTTCCAGAACGGGCGCATATAGGGCCTTAGCGTTGTCCTCGACGGACATCAGGCAGCGCGCTCATTCTCCGTGGCCGGTGCACAACTCGCAACCTACACCCGAACGTTCTTCCATGCCAAAAAAAGGGAGGTAGGGGGGGGTGAGTCTTGCCAGCCATTGCGGGCACAGAGCCAGCTAGGTAGGTAAAGGAGGGAAGACGCGATTCGGTTGTAACTATATTTTGCTGCGTGTCATCCGATGTTGGTGAGGTGCCGAAGCACGCAAAGGTTTAAAGGCCGACGGGGAGGTACCTAAACGTGTAAGGAGGAGCCGTTGGATCGATAAAGAAGAGGGGTCAACCATCGTCGATCGTCGATGACTAACTCCCCGGGCGTGGGGATGGTGTTTTGGCCTACCGCGAAGCCTCGGGGTCCGTCGGACCATTCCCCCTTTGCAAAGAAGAACGCTGCGATTCCCCCTGTTCGACCTCTGGTCGTGCAAATCATCGGCGCCTCCTCTCTGCCGGCCAACACCCACCGGCAACCTGCCTGCCCACACACAGCCAAGGTTAAGTATGACAAATTCGACGGGATTTAGTCCGGCGTCCCTCGACCACCGCGTTTCGTTTCAAGCATCGACTAGGACTGTAGTGCTATTAGGTAGTGCCGAGGAGGCGGCCGATGACCAATCATAACTGGATGTCACATGACGCATCACGTGCACACAGCACCGCGCACGCGCCCGGGCTCTCAAGGGTCCAGCAGGAACCTTATCCGAAAGGGATGAAGGGGAAGTTTCAGCCGTGGCAACAACGGCCACATTGCTTGAGTGAGTGAGATGTTGATGCTCGGATCGTACCATGAGCGGAAGTCGTGAAGCGTCCACGGTAACATACGATATTGCGTGCAGTAAGATCGGTAGTTGAAGAAAACCCCCCTCGGGACCGCCATCTCATACCAAGATTCTACCACTTTTTTTTTTGTCTTACAAAGAAGGGAGCGAGCGACATCACGCCAAAAGCCGCAGAGAACCAGGAAGAAACCCACATGACACTGTTACACGGCAATCGATAATAACCTCGAGCTACTGGAGAGATCCCGCCCCCCCCCACCCTGCATAAGCCCGCAACACATAAGACAGGAGGAGAAAGTCGTTTTTAAAGAAAGCCGCAATGGAGGCAAACCTGTCGGCGTCCGCCGTGGGCGAGCCGGCCCGCCTGGGCTTCGGCTTCTTCCTCCTGCCCTTCGCCACCTTCGTCTGCTTCCTGGTCCCGGTTCTCTACCTGTTCCCCCCGATCCCGGCCACGATCAGCGACGCGCTGCTGGCGACGCACAAGAGCATCGCCCTGGCCCCGTCCAAGAGCAACCTCCGGAACCAGCATTCTGCCGCGGAGCAGCAGAAGGAAGAGAAGAAGAGGGCCGGGGCCGACGGCGCCGCCGCGACGGTCAAGGCGCTCTGCGTGTACCCCGTCAAGTCGTGCCGCGGCATCGAGGTCGGGCGAAGCAAGCTCCTCCCCACGGGCCTCGAGTTCGACAGGCTGTACACCCTGGCGCAGCTCAAGTCGCCGTTCCCCGTGTCAGTCGACGGCGCGGCCGGGGACGGCCGTGACGAGCACGCGTGGGAGTTCATCACGCAGCGGCAGTTCCCGCAGCTGGCGACGGTCAAGGTGGACGTCTTCGTACCGGACGCGACCAAGAGCACCGTGTTCCTCGAGAAGAGCGGCGACCCGTGGATCGTGCTGCGCTTCCCCTGGCGCGAGGCCGGGTGGCGCGGGGCCGCGCAGTGGGCCGCGTCCAAGATCCGGGGCGGGTGGCGCGCCGAGCCCGAGATGGAGGTACTGCTGCCGGTCGAGTTCCCCTCTGAGAGGGATATCGAGGAGCGCGGGTACGCGCGCGAGGACGTCAGGGTGTGGAAGGAGATGGTCCCCGCGCTGAACATGGGCAAGGAGATCCCCGAGGAGCTGAGCCGGTACCTCGGCGTGAGCAACAAGATGACGCTGTTCAGGGTCGACCCGGGGAAGCTGAGGGAGGTGCACAGGTGCGCGCCGACCAAGGAGGAGGCGGGGTACCAGCCCGTCGTCGGGTTCCAGGACGCGGTGAGTCCTCCAACCCCCCCCCCTAAGTGTGACGTGTCTATGCCAGCGACGCGAAGCCCCCCTCCCCCCCCAAAGATTGAGAGCGAGAGGGAGGTAGCCGAGCTAACGAATGGGGGCTGGATGAACAGTATCCCCTGCACCTCATGAACATGAGCAGTCTCCGCGACTTCGAAGCGCAGGTGCCCAAGGACGAGGACCTCCAGCACCTCGACGTCAGGAGGTTTCGCTCCAACATCATCGGTAAGGCAGTCCTCTCCATTCTACGTCCTCCCCACCCCGAAGGGAGACGGGATCCTTTGGAAGTTGTCGGTCCGGGCTAACGAGGCTGGGACAGTCTCCGGCGCCCCGGCATACGACGAAGAGTCGTGGAAGTCGGTCAAGTTCACCCAGGGCGCATCCAAAGTCGCCACGCCTTCGAAGTTCCAGGTCTCGTGCCGCACAGTTCGGTAAGCTCCCCCTTTACCTCGTCCCCCTGTTCTTGAAATAAAATTTCCGTCAAGCGGTTTGCGGAGTTTTGGGGAGAGGTTTTCTTCCCCCTTTTTTTCCGCGGAAGGATCGACTGGCCCTTCTGTTCTGGTAATATCAAGCTGACTCCCTCCCGACAGTTGTAAAATGCCCAACGTCGACCAGGTCACCGGCCTCCGCCACGGCGTCGAGCCGGACAGGTCCCTCCGCAAGCTCCGCGAGGTCGACGAGGGCGCCCCGCGTATGGGGTGTCTGGGCATGCAGATGGTCCCCCTGTTCGAGGGCACCGACCGCGTCGAGTACATGCAGGCCTGGCTCGAGGTCGGCATGGCCGTCGAGGTGCTGGAGCGCGGGGAGCACGTCTACATCAAGCAGTGAACCCGGCAGTGCCCGGCTCGTAGATCGGGCAGGCGACCTCGATGATCCTGGTGTATGGGGAACGGTTGCAGGGTCAGAATGTATAGACTGAGTTGGGAAGCATCTCCAACATCAGGGGTGCAGGTGCAGGTATAGAATACGGTGCAAAAAATAAAATAACAAATCATCAATGTCACACATGAGCCTCCATTAGATATCATGCCTTTTACTCCCGAAGTTCCGGTTCCTTCCCTCGAGAACCCATCCGAACCCGTCGCAGAAACAAAATGACTATAAACAGTTCGTCTCAGTGGTATCCAACACAAACGACGCTCGTCGGATGCCTCCCGCCCCCTTTCAGGTACAGCCCAAGAAAAAGACGCTTAATGATAAGCAGAAAAGGAAGGATCCCATTATCGTCATCATCGTGTCACATTCCGGATTGATGTCTCGGTTTCACGAGACCAAGACACCATCACCATGTCAAGCCCGTAGGCCAAACGTTTTTACTTCAGATCAGCGGGCGTTAACGCTTGAACCACACTGGTTCCCTCGCTGAAGCGTGTCCGGAAGATACGGTTGGCGTTCTGGAACATGCCATCTTTCAGGGACACAACGATGAACTGCGAGCCCTTGAAGCGCGTCTTGATCAGGCGACCAATGTTTTGCGTATGTGACAAGTCCAAGGCGGCGTCGACCTCGTCGAGAATGTACATCGGCGCTGGCTTGAACTGCAGGAGAGCCATGATGAGGGAGAGTGCGATGAGGGATCTGAGCCACCCGTGTTAGTTATCCAATCCGAGATTTGAAAGAGGTGTAGTAGATCCCTTACCTCTGTCCACCAGAGAGCTCAGTCAAACTTTGCTTCCAAACCTTGCCCAGGGAGACCTTGACTTCAAGACCTTCGCTAATGGTCTTGCCTTCGGGAGGATCAAGTTTGGCGAAACTGCCGGGCAAAAGCTCGTTGAAGATCTGACCAAAGTCGCCGTTGACCTTCTCCCACGTCTCTTGTAGGGCCTTCTTCTTGTAATCATCCAAGCTGATGATGGTCTCTTCGATCTTACGCTTGTCGCGGATGACTGTCTTCATCATGTGCTTCAGCGACACCTCCTTCTTCTCGACGCTCTCAATCATGTTCATGACCTTGGGATTAATTTTTTTCTTCATGCCCTGGAAGCGGTCCGTCAAGTTGCGGAGCGTCGACTTGCACTCGGCAATGTTCTGGCCCTTGAAGTCGTACGGCGTGCCTGTGCGGCCAAAGTTCTCCTTCTCATCGGCGATCCAATCATGCTCCTTCTCCATATGGGCCACTGTCTGGACAGCCGACTGCTGTTCCTTGTGGAACTTCTCGACTTGGTGGCCGAGTTTCTGCATTTCGAGGCTCTCCTCGGCGATGCGAGCATTCTTGGACCGAGTGGCCTCCTCAAGTGCGTGGAGCTCGTCGTCGAATCCATGCAGCTTGGCCCGTTCGTCATCAAGCTCGGCCTGGACGCCATCGAGCGTCTCCTGGAGACTGCTCTGCTGCTTGACGAGGTCTTCGATGTCCTGCTGCTGAGCCTTGATGGCCACCTCGACCTCTTGCAACTGCTCACGGGCCGCAGACAGGTCGCCTGCGACTTGTTCCGAGTCGAGCTGCGCGCCCTGCACCTCCTTTTGCAGGACCTTGACCGAGGCAGAGTTCTTTGTGAGGCCGGCTCGCAGCTTGTCCAAGGACTTCTGGAGCTCGACAAGCTTTGCGTCCTTGTTATTGTCAAAGTCCTTCATGTCTTTCTCGATCCGTTTCACGTCAGCGGTGGCTTCGGCGTGTCTCTTTTTCGCTGCCGCCGTGTCGGTCTTGAGCTGAGCAATGGTCTCCTTCATGTTTTCCACCTCTTGGATGATGGACGACGACGAGTTGCTGCTGATTTGCTCCTGGGCAAGTTTGATCTCGTGGCTCTTCAAGTCGAGCTCCTGCTTGATCTTGCGCGCGTGATCGAGCTTGGACTTCTCACTCGCGATGGTGAGCTGAAGTTGGTGCAGAGAAGCCTCGGCCTCCTTGAGTTGCCGTGTGATGTCGTTGAGCTTCTGCAGGGTGACAAGCACACCGCTGGAGTTGGGAGAGCTACCGCCCGAAAGAGTACCAGAGGGGTCATAAGCATCGCCTTCCAGGGTGATACTCCTCATCCTCACGTTCGGGTCAAAGGTGACCTTCTTCGCCGTGTCCGCATCGGCGCAGATGAGAGTGTTGCCGAAGACGTACTCCATGGCTGCGGATACCTCATGGTCGTAACCAACGAGGGACAGTGCCAGGTTGACCTTGCCCGGGGCGATTCTCTGCGCTGTGGCAATGGTCTGAGCCGAGGCCTTGAATGCTG
The DNA here is from genome assembly GCA_030867305.1 of Colletotrichum zoysiae. Classification (NCBI taxonomy): domain Eukaryota; kingdom Fungi; phylum Ascomycota; class Sordariomycetes; order Glomerellales; family Glomerellaceae; genus Colletotrichum; species Colletotrichum zoysiae. Next base: position 268,263 of record MU842831.1, read on the forward strand.
CGATCTTGTTCAAGGGGATAATGGTGACACGCTTGCGGAGCTTCCCCCCCTGGAGCAGCTGGGTGCCAGTGACTTCAGTATCAACCACGACGTTGTAGAGACGGCCGCCGGCGCAGATCTCGAGGGCGGTGCCTGCTTGAGTGTTCTCCTTGTCCAAAGTGAACAGCTGAGCGACTAAACCTTTAACCTTGGACCGATCAAAATTAGGGGTCGGATCCGCGTAGTTGAAGTCAATGTTGGCAACCTTGCGCTTAAGCCCATCCGCCTCCTGGCGAAGGCCTCGGATTTGCTGCTGCAAAGACGATTGCTTCTGGTACAGCTGCTCTTCCTGGCCGGGCTCAAAACCTAGTCTACCCAGCTCTTTCTCGAGCTTCTGGGCTTGCGACTTTAGGCCTTCGAGATCCTTCAGAAGGTGGGCGTTTTGTTCCTTCGCCTTCTTGGCGCGTGGCTCTTCTTCCTTGATGCGCTTCTCGAGATGGGCAATCTTCATCTTCGCCTGCTCCTGCTCGGTGACTGCAGCTGTCGCACGGTTCCTGGCGTCTTGGAGTTGGCCTTGGTAACCGCTCTCTTGACCGTCCTTGGAAGCGACACCCGTCTGCAGTGTTTGCAAAAGTTCCTCCTTGGATTCGGCTTCTTGGCTCTGCTTCTCCAGATCGTCCTTTGCAGCGTCGAACCTAGCTTTGATCTCTTCAAAAGCTTGCGTCTTTTCTTGCAGCGTCGCTTCCAATTCGGACACGTTCTTCTCCACGGCTGTCTTCTTTTCTTTTTCTTCGGCCATGCTCGACTTCTTCAAATCCATGACAGTGGCGAGTCTGACAAGATCGTTGGAATGCTTCTTCACTGCGTCCTCAAGAGCTTGCGCCTTTCCACCCTTCTTCAACTCCTTGTCGCGTTGCGCGCGGACTCGTTTGACGTCCTCCTCGAGATGGGATATTTCGCTCTTCAACCGTGCCGCAGACTCCTCGAGATCTTTGCGCCGTTGCTTCTTGCCCTCCAAGTCTGCCGCAGACTGCTCCAGCTTCTCTTGGCAGCGCACGTAATCGTGCGCTACAACGACCCTCGTGAGGCGCTCGAGGTCGTTTTGTGTTTGTTGGAAGTCGAGGAAAGCGCGCTTCTCTGTCCGGAGTTTCTCGAGCTTGGGCTCGATCTCGTCCCGAAGCAGTTCTGTGATCTCCTGGAGTTTCATCTCCTTCTTGGCCATCGTCTTTAACGCCTTGTCTCTCCTATCCTCGAACATACGTGTTCCTGCAGCTTCCTCGATCATGGCCAGAATCTCGACAGGCTTCATGTTCAGCACCTTCGTGATTCGACCTTGCATGATGAGGAAATTGGGGTTGTTGATGTTGAGCTGGACGGACTGGAAGAGGTTTTGTACTGTCTGTTGCTGTGCACGGTGTCCATTGATGAGGTATTTGGACGTGCCGCCGAGGACGATTTGTCGAGTCACACTAATGGTCGCATACTCTTCGAAGCCGATGGGTGACTTCTTCTTGTCTCTGTTGTCGAAAACAATCGTAACACTCGCTTTTGTGACACCGGCCTGGCCGCGCTTGTAGATGAGGTCCTGTTGGGAATAGCATCAGCTTCAACGTCTGCGACACCGGCACCAGCCAAAGGTTCAGCCCACGAGGCACCCGCACCTGGAGATTTTGCGCTCGAACTGTTGTCATGTTGGTGATGCCCAAAACGAAGCAGATGGAGTCCAAAATGTTGGACTTTCCGGAACCGTTGAGGCCGGTGATTGAGTTGAAACTTTCGTCCCTGTATTGTGTGAGCTGGCGATCCCCTCTCGATCGAGGTCGGGTTTGTTTACCATCCCGAAATCACCGTTCGCACGGCATACGACTTGAAGCCCTGTAATCCGTTAGTAAAAATAGGGTTTGCGGAGGAAATCGAATCGCATACGTCTATAATCACTTCTATGACCCTCATGCTGCAGTAGTTAGTGGTTTGCGATAATGTTGCTGAGGACTGTTGTCAGTGTCAAGGACTTTTTTGTTTACTTTCGACCGATCGCGTTTCCACTTCACCACCCCCCCTTCTCGGGTTTCTGAGGTAGGGGGGCTCCCGCTTTCCCGCCCCGATAACGCCCTTATCGGTGGCAGCAACAGCGATTCAACCACGGGCGCGACTGTCATTGCCCCAGCCAGGGCAGCCCCACAGAGCTTCCGATACGCTAAGCCGAATGCGGACTCGACCAAAACAATCGGTTCGCAACGCAATTCAAACCCACGTCCGTCAACATCACCACATCCATACAGCTTTTGTGTGCTTCCCACTTTTTACTAACCTCCCCCAAACAACCGCCTCACCACACCTTCTACCATCTTTTCGACCTCGATGACCAGCTAGCATTTCTCTTCATCCTCAAAGCGACTCTCTTGCGCGCGTCGCGACTTACCCCTCACGATGGCGGCGATGCGAGGAACGCGTGTGCCCCCCGGCTCCGCGTCGTGGATTAACGAAGAAAGGACAACGGCTCTGAGCATAGTCCAGGCCGAGGCCGAGGAGTTCTCATTCGCCGCACGAAACGAATTCGACTGGCTCAATGAGCACATGGCTGGGATCTTCAATGAGAACCAGATGCATGTACATCCTTGCCACCAGCTCTGGGTCGATTGCTAACCGAGTGAACAGCAATGTTGCCGAGATTTTCAAGACTCCTGGAAAGCTCCGCAGCAAGACGCCGCGAACGGCGCGAAAGGCCGACAACGGCGAGGCCCGGGTCGTAAGGCGCCCGAAACTTCTTGCATACCGCTCTTTGGCTAACGGTGTATAGCCATTGTCAGATGTCTTCTCTTCAACGCCCAATGGCGCGACGAACGCCTTTACACAGCAGCTTGCTCGTACGACCCCGAAGGTTAACCTTGCAAAACCGACGTCGTCTCCCTTAATCAACAGAAATATTTCGCCTCATAAAGCTGCCCCCTCGCCCAGACCGGTTTCGAAGCAGCCTGTTGCCCTAGCCGATTCTGGATACTATGGCAGCCAGGACGTTGACAACGTGGATGATACCGAAGACGATATGGATGTGGACCTCATCGAGGAGGAGACAGATATTGGAGAGCCACGATCCAGCCCCCCTAAGACAGGACGTACTGGTCATGTCGCGTTCGATGTCACAGTCGAGCAAGACGCGCCTCAGAGCCCGACCGCGACGAGGACCATGCGATCACCTGAAGTTACCTTCCAGACTGCCAAGGAAGAGCAGACGACAAGGGTGATGAGAGACGTAACTGAGGAGGCTCCAGCACCCGTCTCGGAAACCTCATCAGCACCCCACAGCTCACCGAAGCGTGCGGAAACTCCTTCGTCCCCAGTTCCGTCTCCTGAAACTCATTCTCCAACTATCGCATTGTCTACCAAGAAGTCGCCTACAAAGCGATCTCTGGCTAAGCAGGCGTCTCCGTCGCCTTCCTCACTCAAGGGTTCTCGGTCACCCGCGCCCGAACCCACACCCGGTGCGGATTCGCAAGATGACGATGTAGATGTCCACATGGACGACGATACGCGGTCGGACGAATCCAGTCCGATCCGACCAGTCAGGAAGAGCAGTCTCAATTTCGCTTCACTTCCCGCCAGAGAGCCCTTGAGAAATAAGAGCATCGGGGCTCGCGTTTCCAGGACCAGCCATTTGGACAATAACCGCCAGAGTTACTACAGCAGTCAAACCGGAGGCAAGAGCTTGGGACATAATATCGAGGTGCTGGGAGCTTCAGACGATGAGGAAGGCAACGATGACGAAATGAATGTCGACGACTCAACCGAGGCGACAAAGGAAGGCGATAGCTACGCCTCGAACCACAACAAAACATACACTCAAAGACTCCAGGATCAGATCAACTTGCTCGGCAAGTCCCAGCCAAACGCAAGCAGACCTTCGAAATCGATCCCAAGCTCTGCTGTTGCCCAGCAGCTTGCCCAAGCCAGCGCTACTCAACCCGCGACAGAACCAAAGAAAGCATCACCTGTGAAAAAGTCGGCCGCCCTACCAACCCCTGGAGCATTCCCCGAGGACGACGAAGAGGAGGACGAGGAGGAAGACGACTGGATTGCGCCACCCGTTCCTGCAAAGGACGCGCCTAAGTCTAGCCCACGGCCACATTTGCTTAAGAGCCATACCGCAGACGTCATGGAAGGGATTGATGGCTCTGACACCGTCAGCGGCCCTGACTTTGGCTTGTCTAAACAGCGGCAGTCACCAGGTCGATCGGGCTCGCCGAAGCGTGCCCCTGTCATTCCTGAGCGCACTACCAGTGTCTTTGGCCACGGGAAATCTGCTTCCGTGTCCATCCTCCCAGATCTGTCGCAGGACGTTGTGGCCGAAGACTTGTCTCCTGCCAAGAAACACGTCTCTGTTTCTAACCCGCTCTCGGCGGTGCTAGAAGACGGATGCCCGGAGACTCCTCAATCGCCTACGCGAGGCTTCCGTGACAGCCCGCTGAAACAAGTGAAGAACAAGCTGTCTTCTATTCTGAAGAGTTCCAAGGGCCTTCTTGCCAGTAGCGCGGCTATCAGCGCTGAGGGAAAGTCGTCAATCATATCACCTTCCAGCGCTCGGTTTGGCCATCACTCTGGTCCGTCTACAGAGTCCATCGTGGCCCAGCCGGCCCCAGCTGAGCCGCTGTATCCCGATCTTTCCAAGCGCATTGCAGCCGATACACAAACACTTGGCAGTGTGGGAAGCTCCGAAAAACCTGTTGCAAGACGGACGAGGGCTTCTGTCGAGAAGGAAAAGGAGGACAAGCGCAAGGAGAAGGAAGCCAAACTGATGGCCGACCAGATGAGCAAGCTGGACAAGGCCCGCGCAGAGGAACGTGAAAAGGCTCGAACTTTCAGCAAAGAGCAAGAGAGGATCGCTGCCATGGAGAAGCTGATTGCGGCACAAAAGGAGACGGAGCCCGAAATGGAACAGGACAAGGAGGTGGAGAGACCTGCCCGAACGCCGGCGCCAAAGGAGGCACCTAAGCCTACCAGAACAAGCCCTCGCAAGGCCAAGAACCAAGGCGAGATCGAAGCTTCGGCTCAGGCTTCCCAGCCAGATAAGCCGGACGTGGAAATGACGGAAGCGCCGACCCCGATGCCGCCGCCGTCAGCCCCTCGCTCTGTTGGACCGAGCCAGACGGCGAGGCCCAGGGAGCTCCGCCGCCCGATAAAACCCACGAAGGAGGCACCTAGCAAGGTCAAGCAAGCGCCTACCGTCATTCGCGTTAACACCGGCTCGCAACACTCGCAGTACCATCCCTCAACCAGTACTCTGTCCTCCGGCCTCCAAGACACGCTGGGCTCGGCGGTCAAGTCCAAGACCAGCCAGCCGGGTTCGCATAGCAAGCAGTCTCTGGCAAGCTTGAAGAGCTCTGTTTCTTCCACCGGCCGCCCCAAGGCGCTTGAGCTTGCCGCTAAGCGGAAGGAACAAGAGGAGCGCGAAGTGCAAAGAAAGAAGGATGCCAAATCCGAGCTTGAACGCAAGCGCGCTGCTCTCCAGGAGGAGGAGCGCAAGCAGGAATTGCAGAGGCGACAGGAAGCGGAGAGACAGAGAGAAAGGGAAAGGGAGCAAGCTGAGGCGAAGAAGAACGCACAAAGGCAGGCCGCTATCGAGCGAGCCAAGCAAACGAGAGCACCGCCCCCTGCTGTGCGATCTCAGCCGAACGGTCCTCCCGACTACAGTGCGGGTCAACGCAGCGATAACCAGCCTCCCCGGCCCCCTTCTCGTATGAATTCTGCTGCCCATCGATCTCAGGAGGACCGGCCTGTCAACGCCGTTCTCTCGAATGCCACCAAGCCTGGCTCCAAGAGGCCTCTTCCGCAGGACGGCAGGGAGGAGACGAGCTCGCGCAACCCTGCTCCCCGCAATGCTCCACCCTACCAGTCCAAGGATGGCAAGCGTCGTCGCACGAGCGACGACTTTGCCGATGAGCTTGACATGGACATTCAGCCCCCCAACATCAAGGGGCCTCCTGTTCGCCCGCCATCAGTTGGCTTCAAGAAGGTATGTCGCGCAGTGGATGGGCCGCTTTTTGCAGGGACTAACACCAAGCAGCAGGAGATGCCCACCAAGTCGATGTTCGGCTACACCAACGCGCCGCCGAGCGCATCCAGGGACCTGTTCAAGTCTACTGTTACCGCTCAACACCACAGCACAACCAAGTCAATCAAGCAAGTGGATATGAACCAGTTTGCCCAAGGGCACATCCCGTTTGCCCCCAACCCCAACCCCGCTGGCCCCGCGCACAAGACACCGGCACGGCCCATGGGTACTGCGAGCACCAAGTCTACTGCCAAGGCCACAAGATCGTCGCCTCGTTTCCAGGACGGCGAGAAGATCGAGCTGCCCGAAATTGACACGGACGAGGACGAGGATGACGAGGATGCCCATATCGGCGTGGCGCCTTGGGCCGATTCTCCCCAGCTGAGAAGCCAGCTCGTGCGACAGGAGACTTTGGATCCAGAAAAGATTTTCGGACCTCCGCGTGCCCTCCACATGGAGGAGGTGTTTAGCAACAAGGACAGGTGGCACAAGTTCCGCGCGCGGACGTCGAGCGCCAACTGGAGTGGATCTGATCGTCTGACGGAAGACGAGATCAGAAAGGATCTTGCAGCTCGCGATAAGCTGCGCAGAGAGGGTGGCTGGTCTTACGAGATGAGCAAGGACTTGATTTAAGAACCGTCTTGGGCCCGGCGTTGTTAGTTTTCTGCGGTTGGTTGACAGCTGTGTCGAATACACATGCGAACGTTCTCATGAGGATATATCAGTAGGCAGGGCTGAAGGGCTACTAAGGAGGTTCAAGGAAGGCCTCGCGGACACTTGCAGAGAGCACAGATTGGAGTGAAGGAGTTGTCTTTTTCTATCACGGGCGTTGGGCAGCATAAGGCATAAGTCATGGCCGCAATAATTTTGAGCAGGATAGCAAAAACGCATGAATTCTTGAGCAGCACGACACTCCATACTCTCTGCATACCTCTTGAGCTTCAGGCTGATATTCGAATCTCGCAGACCGTAGGCTGCTGTTCTAGTTGACGTGACTTGTGGGGAAGTGTGTGCCCCTCTACCGAGGCCAGGATTGTGTCCAAAGGAGAGTGGAGTGAGTGAGTGTATTATGTATGTGTCACACTCGTCGGCAAGGCAACCGACTTGCGCGCTCGGACCATGCCAGCCAGGGTTTGGCGCGCCCAACCTCAGTTAACGCGTTGGACCCCTGCATCTCTCTAAAATTCCAGAGTAACGTACCTACCTCAGCGGCTTAGAGCTACCAGACCTGGTATTTACCTGCGAAGTACGGATACAAGCGACACCATACTTGTCTTCTACCAGAAGCCGCTGGCTTCGGACTCCCGTGCCCGCAGTTGATTTCGAAGATGGGTGCCGACGGCAGTACCGAAAGCCGCAAGCGCACTCGAGCTGCACCCGTAGCCCGAGAGCCCGCGATTCCATGGTCTTTCAAAAGGCGGAAGCTGGACGCCAATGGCAATCCTCTCGCATCGTCCCCAACGACACCCAAGACCACCCCTAGAGCTGCCTCGTCGCCGACCGTCAAGAAGACTGCGCGCAAGATAGGCTCGTCTCCCGCCTCGGCCTATGACGTACCGGATTCCCCTGAAGACAACCCGCCACAGCGGATCCGAAATGTCAGGAGCGTCGACCGACCGACCGGCAAAGTCCCAATCCCACCCCGTCGCAGCACCGAAGACGATATCTACGAGATACCTGGCTCCGATGATGAGCTGCACTCGAGCTCGAAGGAGGTGGACTCGCTCAAGACGAGTCCTACCAAGAGGAAGAGCATTGATGCGGTCAACGGCGGGGCGAGCGAGGCTGATACAGGCAACATGATTAAACAACGCACGTCTCGAAAGAAGGAAACAAAGACGACGGTCGGCCGGAACAAAGAAGTTGCCACGATAGAGGAGTCCTCACAGGTACGGTCGAGCGGAAGACGTAGGATCCCAACCGCAAAAGTACTCGAAGTGCAGGAAGAGAAGCTGGCAAGTCGTTCAGCCACCCCAACGTCCCGCGCAAAGTCGCCTGCAGAAGCACAGGATGCCCTAGAATCGAAAAATGCCACCACGAAAACGCATCGGATGATCTCTATGCCTCTGAAAGGCATCTTGACCCCGTCCAAGCGGGATGGTACGCCGAAGAGGAGCAAGAGCGTCGCCTTTGACTCGTCCAACGCTCAGGATGCAGAGGAAGTCTTTTTTGAAGATCTTCCGATCAAGTCGGCGACCAAGTCTGGCAGAGGTGGGAAACCTCCGCAGAAGCTTGCGGGCACGAAAAGAACAGCGACGAAACCCGTCAGGCCACGAAAAGCGCTCGCGAAGATGACAGAGGAAGAGCCGACGGCGGGGGAAGCCGGGTCACAAGAGGAGGAGCAGGTGGCTGCGGAGAAGTCAGACGGAAACAAGGACGTGGACGAGGACGAGGACGAGGACGTCTGCCTGATATGCTCAAAACCGGACTCCAAGGCCGGAAACCTGATCATGTTTTGCGACGGCTGCGACAAGGCCTACCACCAAAAGTGCTACAAGGTTCCTAAAGTTCCCCGCGGTGACTGGTTCTGCAACGAGTGTCTTGATCAAAAGAAATCGCGAGCGGCGGCCGCGGACGAGGCGGTCAAGACACCCAACTTCCAGCAGCACTTGAGCAAACTGAAAAGGGTGCTACTGGATCGTTGTACCGGGCGCAGACGGATCAAGCTGGTTGATCAGGACGAGGCAATGGAGAAAGCACACCGACTGGTCGAGCAGACGGTGTTATCGGGCGAAGGGAACTCGATGCTCATCATCGGCGCCAGGGGCTGCGGCAAGACTACGGTATGTTGCAAGGTCACGAGGGGCAAGACTGATGCTGACGTGTAGCAGCTCGTCGAGAGTATCATCGACGACATGTCTCTGCAGCACAAAAAGGACTTTCACGTGGTGAGGTTGAGCGGATTCATACATACCGATGATAAGCTGGCCCTCAAAGAGATCTGGCGGCAGTTGGGCAAGGAGATGGATGCCGAGGACGAGGTCAATGCCCGGGTGAGTGGCTCCCAGGGACCTCATGACGGATGATGCGGTCCACACTAACCAACACCACTCGCAGTCCAACTACGCCGACACCATGGCCTCGCTGCTCGCGCTTCTCTCACACCCTTCAGAGATGGCGCAGGCGGAAGAGGGCGTGACGTCGCAGGCGGTCGTCTTTGTCATTGACGAGTTTGACATGTTTGCTGCGCATCCCCGCCAGACGCTGCTCTATAACCTGTTCGACATTGCGCAGGCGCGGAAGGCTCCCATCGCAGTGCTGGGCTGCACGACCCGCATGGACGTCGTGGAGATGCTCGAGAAGCGTGTCAAAAGTCGATTCAGCCACCGCTACGTTTACCTGTCGCCCCCGAAGAGCTTGCCGGCGTACTGGAAGGTGTGCAGGCAAGGCCTGGTCGTGGACGACGAGGACATGGAGGCCGAGGGCATGGACATGAGTGTCGCTGGTCACGAAGCTTTCCATGCCAACTGGAAGGCAATGATTGAGGTAGGTGCCCGCGACGGTGCTCGGACATGGATACAATACAGACGGACGCTCGACTAACTCGGCCGCAGAGCCTATACAAGGAGAAGTCATTCCAGGACCTCCTGCAGTATCACTACGTAACTTCGAAATCTGCGTCGGACTTTTTGGCAGAATGCATCATGCCGCTGTCATGCCTGTCGGCGGAATGCTTGGAACTCGTCGTCCCGCCGCGGACGGGCCCGGTCGTGTCCCTCAGGCCGCCAAACTCCAAGCTGCACATGCTGCCGTCGCTCTCGGAGCTGGACTTGGGTCTGCTCATCGCGGCGGCGCGGCTCGACATCGTGGCGCACACGGACACGGTCAACTTCGCGATGGCGTACGACGAGTACGGCTCGCTGATGGGGCGGCAGCGCGTGCAGTCGGCGAGCTCGGGGATGCTGGCGCTAGGGGGCGGCGTGCGGGTGTGGGGCCGCGGGGTGGCAGGGTTGGCGTGGGAGCGTCTCGTGGCGCTGGGGCTGCTGGTGCCGGCCGGGCTCGGGACAGGGCGGGCGTCGGGGTACGGCGGGCTGGAGGGCAAGATGTGGAAGGTGGACATGGCGCTCGAGGAGATCGCCGTCGGGGTGAAGCTGAACAACGTGCTGGCGAGGTGGTGTAAGGAGATTTGAAGCAGCATGGCGTCGGATTATGCGGGCGCTGCAACCAAGCTGTAAAGGCTAGCTACTACACACAGACTACTGGAGGTAGGTAGGCACTGGGGTTGTGACCAGACCATGACTTAATGCCATTAGTAGAGCATCCATCGCTCCCCCGCCGTCGTGTATCAGTCTCGTGGGACGTCTGGAAAACTAGAGAAGCGAGCGACGCGGCTTCGATTGTGTCGTTGCCACGTACCGCACAATGTAGGTACCTACCTATTATGCTGGCTGCTTACTCTCTTCTTAGAAATTGACCCGCTCTCTGGGGGAAAGGGAGGGGGGGGAAAAGAAGAAAAAGAAGAAAAAGAAGAAGAAATAAAAGGTTGAGTGCCGAGGCCAGCTCGGTAGAGTGCCGACGGAGCCCTCCGAGATGTAAGTAAACATGTCAACAAACCCCTGGAGGAGAACCTGACGCCATGCCGCGTCGCTCGTCCAAGGTGATCGGCACCTTTTTGCCGGCAGACATCATGTATGTGGGCGCACAGGTTGTTGGGCTGCGATCCCTTTCCGGCCGGCGCTTTTGGGCAGCTGATGTTTACGAGAATTCCCGATGGAGAGAGCCAGAGGCAGAGCAAAGGGATGGGGGAATGCTTCTTTTTTCCTTTTTTCTTGAAACCCGTTTGATTGTCCCAAATAAATCAACCTCTCTCTCTCTCTCTCTCTCTCTCTCTCTCTCTCTCTCTCTCTCTCTCTCTCTCGGTCTTTTCCCTTTCTTTTTGGTCCGCTCGCATGGACTGCTGGGGGAGGCGGGGAGAGGTCCGAGGGCTAGCGGCCGCCGTCGTAGGAGAGAGAAGAAAAAAAAAACCACGGGCCTGCCTTGACGGTGTGCGGATTATCATGGCGGCCGCTCTCATTCCAAGTTCGTCCTGATGAGCAGGTGGGGGGGGGGACGTGCTTCCAAGGACCTGGCGGGCACGCAGACCAGACCCGGGTTTGAACATGGCGGTGATTATGGATATCGGAGGAGGGTGCCGAGACACACCGCATCATTGGGACAGTGTTGTCAGCATTAGTGAGATGGGTACCTAGGTGCAGCAGGTACGTATCCAAGGTGGGAGGAGCATCATGAGTTTAGATACATAGATAGATACATCATACATACGTACATATATATATACGTACCTATGTGGGCAAACAAGAGAAGATGGAGAGAGAGAGAGTTCGGTCTATCCGGCACCCCGGGGGCATGACAAATATGCCGGTACGGTAGGTACGGTATACAGAAACGGCGGCAAGCAAGCAAGCAGTAATTACCTAGGTAAGTACGTAGTAAGCAGCAAGCAGAGCAGAGCAAGAGCAAGAGACCCTGCAGTTCGGGAAACTTTAGTTTGATCGCGGGCGCGCGGGGTGTGGTGTGGGTGTGGGCGATCGACCCAATAACGGCTCCCAACACGCCGGGTACGGTATGTACGGTACAGAGTAGACAGTCGAAGGGAGGGAGGGGAGGCCCCGCTCGGCGGCCGCCGCCACGTTGCAACCTTGAGATTTCCTCACAAATCGGGAGAACCCTGACCTGGTAACTGTGTACCTCATGCGGGTACCAGAACACACATCACTGACTGACTGACTGACCGACCGACCGACCGACTGGACTGGCCCATCGTGGCTTTTCCATCTCGTCCCTCTCTAGCCTCATCTGCAGCATCCCCGTAGGCATGGCAGCCCTGTGCTGAGAACCATACCTAGGTAGGTACCTACCTACCTACATGACATGCCCATCCGAGTTCGGGGGTCTACCTAGGTTGCGTCGACAGCCAATGAAAAACAGGTCCGAACTGGGCTGGGCTTGTCTTGAATTGACGCAACATCCCATCCGAGCCGACATGCGACGACTGGTGGTATGCTACTCCGTACTTGGGTACGAAGTATGCTATGTATGCTATGGTGGCCGCCGCGGCGACCGGTATGGTATGGTAGCAGCTTCGTGCAAGGCGGCCGCTCGTGTTTCTCAGGATCGACTCCTTCTATGCTAAACTACACACCTAACCTAACCCAGCGTTTCTTAGGTAGGTAGGTAGGTAGGTAGGTGTACGAAGTAGATAGGAGAACATGACTATTCCCAAAACATTTACATACAACACGGGCTGCCTAGGTAACCTAAGCTACTGATACTAGGAAGGTAGGTAGGTACTAAACTGGGTGGCTTCCCGCTCCTCCCTCCCGCCTTCTCTTGGCCGTCCTTCCTTCCTCATTTGATAATCCCGTTTCGTCTCGTCTCGTCTCGTCTCGATTAAACAGAAAATCCACTACGTCACCTTCACCCCGGGCCTCACCTCACTGCCTAGGTACCTACCTACCTACCTACCTACTCCAAATCTTTCGTTTCCCTCCAAATCGACCTTTTCCCAAAGACAACCAACCCTCCGCGGCTTCTCTCTTAGTTACGGCTGGCTGCGTTGCAGTCTTCTCGCTTACCTACCTTCACAGCTCGCTTACTTACCTACACCCCCGGGCCCTGACGTGACTGACGGACGGGGTTGTCCTTCATTCGTCCGCCCCTCCCGCCGCCGGCTTGATCATCTTCTCCGACGCCGTGTGTGTGGGCTGTATCCCTTCCCTAGTCGGTATAGTCAGCCGACGACTCGACATAGCAACACACCTACCATACCATCATCGAGTCTCGATTGCTCCTACTGCCTGCCTACCTGCGCCTTTTTCTTTTGCCTTTGTTCTTTTTGTTCTTTTTCTTTTCCTTTTTTTCTTCCGCCCCTGCTTTTTACCCTTCTCGTTCCTCCACCCCTCTCTTTTTTCCACGTTCATTTGGCACATCTCTTTGATGATCGGCACCACGTTGTAACAATCAGAAACCATTTTCCTACCGACTGTCTTGCCGAACCCCCCCCCACGGGTTTATCATCCCATATCCGTTTAGAGTCTCGTCCCGTCCCAACTTTAAACCCGAGCGGCGACTGTCATCTCGACTTGAACCTTGACAACCTTAAACCCACCTCACAGCTACGCTACCCACGCAACCAGCCAGCCAGCCAGCCATTCGCCCCTACCTAGCCCACGTCTCGTGCATCGCATGGGTTAACAACCACCCACGCCCAGTCATGTCGAGACGCTCAACCTTTACCACCATCACCCCCCTCCCAGCCGGTATCACCCGTGAGGCCGTCCTCGCCTTCCTCCACAACCACCTCGAGATGATCGACCTGAACCCCCTCATCAAGGAGCGCCACGTCGTACCCGCCCCCGCACATGCGCCACCCGAAGAGCACGCCTGCGTCTGGTACTCTCTCACAGACGAGATCTCCTATCTCCCCGGCGGCATGATCACCGGCGACGTCAGCTACACATGCTGCTTTCACGACCTGCCCACCGGCCTGCAGACCCACTGCTACGCCCCAATGGGCCTCGAAATCCGCGACAAGTGGACCGTCGCCGGTTGTCTGCCCGGCGAGCCCGTCGAGCCCGTCGAGCTCGGCATTGGTGCCCCGCAGACCGGCCTGTACATCCGCGAGGACGTCGACATGCGCTGCAGCGTCTTCACCAGCTCATTCGTCAAGAAGACGCTCAAGAAGAGCCACGGCCTGCTGGTCGACCGTATCAAGTCCAAGGTCCACCAGGCCTCCCTCGCCGCCGCCGCCGCCGCCGCCACGCATCAGCCGCATAGCAGCCAGTATTCACCCTCCCTCCCCGGTGACTCCAACGCCGCGTCAGATACGCCGCCCCGCCCGTCCCGTACCGACCCCTTGGCCAGCCAAACGGCCTTCCTGCCGTACAGGCCCTCGCATTCCCAGTCTGCGCCCGCGTCGGCCGATGACGACGATGCGAGCTCCGCCTACCCTGAACCCTTGCGGATCCGCCACGCCTCTTCAAACTCGACTCCATCTCGGGGTCCCTCGCGGCCCGTTTCCAGAACCCAGACTGGTCATGGCAACAACAGCACCGGCGGCGGGACGCTACAGGGGCCGTTTGTCGCCGAGCTGGATTGAGCCGGGCTCTCCCTCTGTCTCTCTTTCTTTCCGTGCCCGCGTAAATGGTGTATTCCACGTTGCTCGGTGTCCGGCGCTGGTGCCAATATGTTTTGGTCAAGGAAAGGGGGGAAGAAGTAAAAAAAAAAGAAGCGAAAAAAATGTAGATACCCAATATTTTTGCAATCTAGTCACACGACTTTTTTTCCCACGAGAACGGCCTTTTGAAATGGCGGTTTTTCGTCCTCTGTCACACACACGCACACCCGGCGCGGGCGGGATACGCATGTACGCCTCCGAGGCACGGCCGTTTCCGGAAGCGGCAGGTAAATGTTTGCGTGCCCGACGGCGGGTGGACCTGGTGCGAGGCTCGCGCGACCAAACGTGAGAATAATCTTGTACAACGCCGTCCGGGGGGGGGCGGCTTATGATGAGGTTATCGGCCTGGTGGCGGCGTGGTCAACCCCCCCCCCCCCCCCCAACTGACTCGGTGTTGTATCATCGCCTCTCGGCCCGACGCATATTGCCCTAGGAAAGGGATTCCCGCCGTTGTTGCCGAGAGACAGAAACGCGCACATACAGAGAGAGAGTGATATCCGCAGAGACAGAGGGAGGAAGAGCTCAGGCAGGCATCGCTTATACCACTCCGGCAGCCTAAGCATACATACTACGAAAGAGAAAGAAAAACCAAAGCACAAATGGCACTTTTCGCATGGTGAAGGAGGGGGGACTCGAAAGCTTTTCGTGTGACACACACACGCACAACAACCCACCCAAACGGGATAAGTCTATTAAAAGGCTAGAAGAAGGATAATAATGATAAGAAGAAGAAGAAGAGAGAATACAAGATGTGAAAAACGGCCACAAAGCGCCGCCCCCTCTATGGATTATAACAAATGAAATAGCAACAAGAGTGATGACGATGCTGAAGGGATAGTGATATTGCAAAGGATAAATAATGTTGGAGGAAAGGAAAAAAAAAACAATGTTGGCGATGATAACGATACCCGGGTCCTTCTTTTACAAAAGAGATTTCGTCCCCTCATCCGCTGTGAGCGGCATCGCCCTTCCCCCGGTCTTTCACCCGGGTTCCAGCGAAAACCGCGATGGTGTTTTCTCTCTTGCTCTCTCTCTCTCTCCCTCGTTCCCTCGTGATATCTCATCCCCTTTTGCCTCCCACGTATATATCCCTCTCCATCTCCATCTCTCTCCATCGGACAAACCCTCGTCGATGGTCTCGCCTCTGGACGTGTCGGGCGTTAGGCATAAGCAGGACATTAAAAAACAAGACATGACGGTGAGCGGTACGGGCGGCGAGGGGGGGGGGAACCACCCGAAAACAAAGCAGGGCAACAAAAAAATTGACACAGATATTGATAGGAACCCCCCCCCCCTAGTAGAAGGAGACGGCGTTGACTTCAGGCCGGAAACCCCCCGAGGACCGAGGGGCCGCCGGACCTCTTTCCCCCCACGCAAAAAAAAAGGAAGAGATGACGGTTGAAGAAGCGAGAAGAATTGGAAGGAGAAAAGAAGAAAAAAAGGGGGGGTGGTGCCTGGGGACGGGAAAGGCGGAGCTAAAGGGTGCAGAAGGCGCAGCAGACAGGTCTGGCTTCACTTCACCCTCGCTCTCCCTCCCCCGGATTCCCCGGTCCCAACCTTATTCCCCTTTCGCATACAACCCCCCCTCCCCCCCCGAGAAATATTCTTCGCTTCTCTGTGAGTCTCAACCCCAATCGATGCGGGAGGAAAAGACCGAAAGAGCCCAAAGGCCCAGGAGGCAAACCGCGGCCTCGCTTTTTTTTTTCTTTTTTTTTTTTTTTACAGGGCGAAGAAGGCGGCGGCGGTCAAGACGCCGGCGAGCAGCGCGACGACGGGCTTCCCGGCGCCCGCGGTGACGACGACGGCCCCGGTGCCGCCGGGTTTCTGGCCGGGAGCCGCGGGCGTGGCGCCGCCGCCGCCGCCGCCGACGCCGCCCGGGGCTCCCGCACCACCGCCCGCGGCGGTCTGGACGGGCGGGTTGGGCACGACGTAGGTTGTGGGCTTGTAGCCGTCCGCGTAGCGAGTGGTCTGCAGAAAGGCCCGGGGTGGGGCAAAAATGTTAGGCAAATACACACACACACACACCGAGAAGGATGAGGACGGACGGAGGGGGCGGGCGGGGGGACTCACGTAGGTCTGCGTGCAGGGGCAGTCCGGGATGACGAGGGTGGTCGGCTTGTCGATGGCGTAGGTGCGGTCGTTGAAGTACAGCGTCGTCGGCTCGGGGCAGTACGTCGACACGACGTCCCACACCGTGGTGACGGTGTAGACGCCCGTGCCGTTGTAGCCCGGGGGCAGGACGCCGGAGGTGGGGGCGGGGCCGACCGGGGCGGTGCCGTTGACGACGACCGCCTGGGCGGCGGCGGCGGCGACGAGGCCGGCGGCCGCGAGGACGGACTGGGTCTGCATGGTTGTTGTGGTTTTTTTTGTTCACTTTGTTTTTTGTTCTTGGTTTTTTGTATAAATGCCTGCCTGGGGGTTTTGTTCGACGAGTTTGGCCCGGATGAACGGGATAGAGGAGCCTGTGTTGTCGAGATGAGATTTCTGGAGCTGGGGGAGTCGTGGAGTTAAGTTTGCCCGGGGGTGGTTCCGAGTTTTTCCTTTTTTTCCTTTGAGAGAGACCCGAGGCAAGATGAGTTGATAGTTGATAGTTGTAGTAGTGGTAGGTTTAAATGATACTCCGACCAAAGGAAACGGGGTGTTGCGCTCTGCGATGTGGTTGGGTTTTCCAACGAAACGTTGGTTCCGTTCCGTCTGTTGCTTTTTATGAATCGAGTGAGTGACTAGGGCCAGTTGGGAAATGCAAAGAAACAAACGAAATGTTTTTCTTCAGTCACTGTGGGTGTTTAAAAAAAAGGAAGAGGAAGAAGAAGAAGAAGAGAGAGATGTGGGCGATGTGTGCGTGTGTGTGTGGTGAGCGGGAAGCAAAAAAGAGAGACTCGACGTCAACGAGAAGGGCGACCCCGGGGGAGGGTGGTTCTCTCTTTATGTTCCCATCGACAGACTCTTTCTCGGTCTGCTTCAATACAAACGCCCCCCCCAGCACACATACCACCGGCGCGGGAGATCGCAGGGGGGGGGGTTGAATGCCAGGGGACGAAATGCGCAAGCGCAGTACAAAAGCACGAGGAGACAAAACACAGATTGGTCCCCCCCTTTTTGCCCACCGAGACGTCGTCTCCGGACATCCAATGACACCCGGGGCTTCGCGGCCAGGCATGTGCTAGCGCAGAGCCTCCCGGGCTCGTGTTTGTTATGGACCGCCCGGGGCGGGTGGACTAAGAATGCGTCTATCGGCTGCCGGTATTTGGGCGCATTCCAGGCGGCACAGGTCTAGCCAGACGGGGTTCGGTCCGGGAAGGATACGCACCACCACAAGCATGTGGCAAGAAGAGTAGTCAAGTAAAAGACGGGTTCGCCTCATCAAAGTGGCATTCCCGGCAACTGGCAAAGGCATGATTCCACTTTCATCTGTTTTCCTCATTCAGGATTCAAGTTAGAATGTCGAGCGTCCCCACCCCCTTCCTACGCTCCGGTTCGGGAGCTCTGATGTATGTACAAATGAGTCAGGCCGCTCCACGATCGCTCTCCTCCCCTCCTTATCCTTTGTCCCCCTTTTACCCCTCCTCTCGAAGTTGGATTTATCTTGTCGTGACGCCCGCTGGGTATCGGCTTCCAGTATGCCAACGGGTAGCCAGCATAACGGGCCGTTGTCATCCACATCCTCCTGGCCACCAAAAAGAAATCCTTCACCCGCCGCCGTTGACTCGTTTCTGGGATCGTGGTCGACACCTGCTCTGTCATGCCGCTCTTCTATGATCGTCCGCCCCGCCAGCCAGTGATGATTCGGACAAATGTCGGAAATTAAGAAGAAAAAACAAGTGAAATGAAGAGAAAAAATCAAGTCCGCATGTGATGATGGCAATGATGACAATGACAATGATGATGATGATAATGATGATGACGTGATCATGTTCCGCGGGCTCGGCATCGCCGCCTCATCGGGTCTCCTTCTAAGAATAGTCCATCCCCAACGCCTTCGTTTTCAAAAAGAATCCAGATGGCGGACCAACATCGGCTTGGGCGGGGCCTCTCCTCTGGTTAGAAAGTTATAAAAAAAAAAGATCCTCCCTGCCGCCCTGGTAATGAATCAGAGACCACTATGTTTGTTATGCACAAGATTATGATTCGAGGCGACTTGAACTGCGCGGATCTGTGCCGAAGAGGCCAGTTTAGGCATGTAATCGTGTGTGTCGCGCGGCAAGATTCGGGCACGAGATCCACCGTCTCTCATTTTGTTTGTTTCGAACTGCTTCGTGCCGGACCCTGCTCATTTGCGGTTCGACCGGCTCGTGCTACGCTCTGGGCCGCGGCCGCCGCCCGTGACTGCGTCAAAGTCGTAGTTCTTCAGGGTGTGCTCGTACTTGGGGCTCCTCAGGAATTTAGGGACCGAGTCCTGCAAAAGATTCGGGTTAGCGCACGGATCCGTAAACACTCCAGCTGGAACGATGGAAGGGGGCGAGGCAAACACGTACGCTCGCCATCAGTTTAAAGACTGCGTTTTGGGCGTCCTCGAAAAGCGACATGACCTCTTGGAGAGTTTCGATCATGGCGACATCCTGGCCGACAGCCTTGGTCATTCGGGTGGCCAGGTTGTTGCGGAGTTGGTGATCAATGTTCAACTCGCAGGGAGACCCGGGGGCGAGGAATGCATTATAAATCCCGTAGGGCCTGCGCCATGATCTCCTTGATGCCGTCCAGCGAGCTCGCGTTGGGGTTCTTCTGCGCGGCCCTGATGGCCCCCCGGCAACTTCGGACAAAGTCGTCGACGTCCAGGTAGAAGGACAGGTTCTCCTCGCAGTGCGTTTCCCGAAGGTTCTCCCTGAAGAGCAGGCGAAGGGCGGCGTCCGTCAGGATCTTGTCTAACCTCTGGGTGTTGGAGTCCCGCGCGATGGCGCTACGCGCTGGTACGGCGGCCTCGCTCTCCGACGTCCTCCCTCTTGCGCCGTTACCATTAATCAGATCCTTGCCCTTCGCCGTCATTTGGTAAATGGCATGCTTGGTGGGTTGGAACAGGTTGTTGCTGGGGTACTGTGCCATGTGAGCACGGTCTTGTACCACGGGCTCAATCAAGTCGTATTCCACGAACAGCGCCGCGATGTCGTACGTCTCCCGCCTGTCTACGGTGGTGCAACAGTCCATCAACCAATCGGTGGCGGCCTTGCCTGTGAAGGTATCCTTGTACGTCTTGCCGTTCACCTTGCGCTCGCTAGCCATCTTGACGCCGGTGAGACCGTCTTTGTAGTCGCTCAGGGAGTCCGAGTCGGCCGAGCTGACGCTCGACTTGACGTTGGGGCCGTTTGCGCCAACGAATCTCCGGAAGATAACTTCAATCGTGCCGCGGTCCGTCATGAGCTTGTCCGTCTGGCTATCCCTCTCCAGTATGACGAGTTGCGACAACGTGGAGCCGACCAGCTCGGCTATCGACTTTTGCTGGATGCCATTGCGGGAGCAGAAGCGATCCAGCACGGTGACGCCCTTGGTGGTCAGTTGCCATACGGAGCCCTTCATGCTGTACACCTGCTGGTACTTCCCGTCCGCGGACTCGATAAACCTCGCCTCGAGAAACTTTTGGCAGATGGAGCGGGCCATGTCCTTGGCCATGGAAAACGTCGTGGTCGTCGTGGTCGTCACTATCCTGGAGGGGTCCTTGGGGTCGGGCATACGGTTGGATTGGGAGAACTTGAGGGAGCCCAAGTTGTTGATCGCATCTTCGGACAGGAATGTGTTTTCCACGCGCGTTAACCGTACACGGTGTGCGGACAATGGCAGGAGGCTGACGATGAGCGTTGAGAAGAGGTCTTTGAAGTCCTGTTTGGTTGTATATGAGTTAGTCATCGTCTACGTGCAGTGCAAGCCAGGACTGGGCTGGGCAGCGGCCTTGGCCATGGTGATAGGATGAGGGCGGGGGCGGCGAGGGGCAGGGCAGGACAGGGCAGGGCAGGGCAGGGCAGGGCGCGGGACGGCGTCAAGAGTTGTGGTCGGAAGCGGTTCGGCGAACAGTGTCTGTCGACCCGAGTGACGGGTGGGTGGGTTGGTTACTGACCTTGGTGAATGGGCGGTCATCGTCCGTCATGCGGAGAAGCCGCGAGGAAGTTTGATGCATTTTGCTCTCTACGCTCGGCTGTCGGTAGGGAAGAGGCCTATTGGGGTCGGTCTCGCTGTAGGGCTGAGAGGGTATATCCTGTACCAGCGATACCTGGCTTGGAGGCTTGCCCTCTAGTTGGTTGAGAGTGCTGCTCGAAGACGAATAGTTGGAGGGGCTCGTATATCGCGGGTATTTGTCTGTGGAGGCCAGGGTGGGAGAGTAGTCGGAAGCAGAGTCGGGGGTGAGAGAGGCCCTGCCAAATGCGGAACTGGACGCGCGCTGTCTGGCTGATTGGTCCGAGGAAAAGGCAGCGAATGCGGATTGGGTCTTGTCAATGGCAGAGGCAGCGAAACCCAAAAGACCGCCGGAGCGTTGCAGCTTGTGCAGAGAGCTGGTTGAGGGCGAGTGGTGATGCGAGCGGTAGTAAGGGCGATTTACCGTGGGTGCGGCGTGGTAGGGATCTGTCGGTGATGATGTAGTGCTGCCGTTGGTGTTGTTGCAGGAGGAAGAGGAGGTGTTGGTGGTGGTGGTGGTGGCAGTGGCAGATTGAGGAGAAGCGCTGCCGGTCGTGTTATTGGTGGTGGTAGCAGAGGCAGCAGCAGCCGTAGATTGCGGTTTGGCACCGGTAGGGTTGGGGTTGATTTTGCGTGTGGTGGTGGTGGGAGGATCAGGTTTAGAGCTGGCCTCCTCGTTTGAAAGTGGCTCGTGGTGGGATGTCTTGGAGACAGCGGCCATCTAATGAGGAAAAAGGATGGTTAGAAGAAGCGCGAACGACAAGGCGGCTGTTCAGGTTAAAGAAAAAAAAAAGGAAGAAGAAAAAAGAGAAAGACAAGGCGGGTTTTTGGTGAGGCAGGACGTGGAGGAGAAGGAGGATTAGGGACATGGGGAGCGAATGGCGCGAATGGGGCGAATGGAGCGAGTGAGGGCGCGAGAGAAAGAGAGAAGGAGAAAAGGTACAGTAAGGTAGGTAGAGTACACAGGTCTCAAGGGGTCAATGTACACACGATGTAGACGGTGGAACCCTGCAAGTTAAAAAAAAAAAGGTATCAAGGGGGGGGCAGAGGAGAGCAGAGGAGAGGGGGAGATGTATGGATGGATGGGATGGGCCTAGTCGTACCGGGGGAGTGAGACTGGGAACGGGAGGGGAGGGGGGGGAGTAGGGTAGCAGGTACTCCGTACACAGGGCATGGAAGAAGGACGGAGGCTGCTGCTACATAGTCCACGCCTAGGTAGGCTACATAGTCCCCAAGGCAAGGTATGTAGGTAGTAGGTGGGTAGTCCACAAGGCAGGCTACATATACTACCTAGGTAGGTAGGCGAGCGAACACAACCCAGCAATCAGTCAGTCCAGCCAGCCAGCCAGTCAGTGCCAGCACGCGACCAGAGCAGAGCAGAGCAGAGCAGGCAGGCAGACAGACAGAAAGGCAGGCTCCATTCCAGCCTGCTTGGTTGGTTCCTGGAGCCGAGAGTTGTTTGGTGAGGCCGACCGGCACAAGGGGAAGCGGGATTCCGAGGACGGACGAAATGAAAGAGAGAAGAACCAAGGAAGAGGAAACGAGACGATCGATGCCTTGTGGGCAGGTAGGTAGGTAGACAGGTAGGTAACGAACGTAACGGTGCACAGGCAACGGGAAGGCCCGAGACAGAGAGAGAAACGAGGCAAAAAAGAGGGCAAAGGGGGCATTGATGATACGATTACGGATATGACCGTCGAACCACGGGGGGTAGGTAGGTAGCAGTGTACGAAGTAGGTAGGTACTGCGACAGGCAGGTGAGTGCGGTAAGGTAAGGAATCTAAGTAATACTGACTTGAAGCAGCGGGATATGGTGATGAAGCTTGCGTGTGTTTGGCTGGTGTCCCAGGCGTAACGTAACCTGACTGACAGTCAAAGCTGTCTGTCTCTCTGTCTGTCTGTCTCCTAAGGGGGGTGGAGGGTGTGTGTGTCGTTGTGGTTTTCCCTCCTTCTCTCAACCTCTCTACCGATTCTTTTCTTTCTTTTTCTTTTCTTTCTTCTTCTTCTTCTTCTTCTTCTTCTTTTTTTCCCTTTAAACTTGTGCCAAAATCTTTCCTACTGTTCACGCTGCGCTTGGCAACATGGAGTATGAGTGAGAGAGAGACACACGGACCGACGTACGATGGCGGCGGCAGCGATGTTGGGGTGACGAGGGCGAGAACAAGGGCGCCGACGCGGACGCGGACGTGGTGGACAAGGGGGGGGGGGGGGGGGGGGTGGTAAAGTAAAGCGGCAGCAGCGGACGTGGTTTACGTCGAGGACGGGACGGAAATAAAGGGCATACCGTACCGTACCGTACGTATGAGAATGGAATGCCAGATGGACAGGCCCGGGGCGCTGAGTTGTAGATTATTGAGATAGGTAGGCAGGTAGAAAGCAGAAACGAAGGCGCTGCTTCTGGTGCGGTGCGGTGCGGTGCGGTGCCGGGATGGGTTTATTTTTACTCTTGTTCCCATCACCTTGTTGGTCCGGGTTCTAGGTCAAGGACGAGGAGTCGAGCCGAGAGCGGAGGCTGGAGGGAAGAGTGAAACTTGAGACGGAGGGAGGAGACTCTCTGTCTGGTCGGTCTCGAGGCTTGGTTTTGGGGGTCTGTCCTTCTTTACCTAATTACCAGCCTGCTTACCTGCCTGCAGTAGGGACCGACTACTACTGCGTATGAGTGAGTAGTCGTCAGTTAGGGTGGACGGCAGATATGGAAGAAAGGAAAAGCCAACGAGGCTAAGACGGGTCCGGAACAGCCTGTTGAGTATTAGCTTGTCGAGTATCCATCTGTCCATGATTCGATTAGGTACACAGAGAACCAACCAACCAACCGACCGGCTTGACCTCTCTCTCCCTCACCTTCTTCAGAGTAGGGTCAGTCCTACTTTTCGAACCGGAACAGACGCGGTTGGCGAGCCGCCTGATGGATCGGTGCGTATAGGGTAGGGTGGGTAGTTAGTTGGCTCTAACTCGGAATGGGCCTCCCGAGGTACGAATGAGCAGAATGGCGTTGAAAAAAAGAGACTAGATGTCCTCCTCCTGTCTGAGAGGCTAGACAGAAAGGAGTCAAGGCGACAGAGCAGAGCAGAGCAGGGCAGAGCAGAGGAACAAGGAAGGGCAAGGCGGGCAGCGCAATCTAGGTATTTTAGGGCCGGGAGGAGGATGCGAAGCAAGCAAGCAAGCGGGCGGTCGATGAAAGAGAGATGGATAGATGGATGGAGTGTGTGAGGGAAAGCAAGGAAGGAAGGAGACGAAGACGGGACGGAGACGTCTCGATGAATGGTTGGTTTTCAGCCTCCGTCCATCCATCCATCCTCCCAACATGACATGACCTTATCTTTCTTCTCCTCGCCGTCATCTCCCCTCCCCTCCTTTCCTCTCCTCTCCTTCCAAAACCGGTGGCCGTTGTGACTGATTGCAGTTGCGGTGCTATGATAATGCTGACGGGAGACGCATGCCGCCGTGCCATGCGACGATGAGGAACAAAGTATCTACAGTACCTACTACGTGCTTGCACGCATACTACACAGCAGGTAGGTACGACGTGATGTGCCTACCTACCTACCTACCTACCTACCTACCCACCAACTGGCAGCAGGTACCTCGTGTACACACCTAATCGTACCTATCGTACCTACCCACGCAACACGTCCATCCATCCGTACAACCGGCGCCGCGAGCCACGAGGTGAATATGCATGAATGCATGCCTCTGTTCCATCCCGCCTCACAAGAGAAGAGGCACAGAGACGAGGGAGGGACCGCCTGGATCATCTACCTAGGTACCTAGGTGCCTCATGTGGAAGTCGTAACGTAGGTAAATAAATGTTGGCTAAATGCTGCATCGGTCTGGCGATGCGTCCGTCCCCTCTTTCGGTCGATATGTACTACCTAACCTATCTATTCGTATGTATTACATACTACCTAGGTACCTAGATAAATAGGTACGTTGTGAGCTACATGCGTATCCCGACAACCAGGCCCTTGATGGAACATGTTTTCTTATTCTCTCCGCCCCTCTCTTTCTTTCTTTTTTTCTGTGTGATTTTCTCTCTCTCTCTCTCTCTCATTCTCACTCTCTCATTCTCTCTCTTTTCTTTCTTTTGTTTGTCTTCAACTTCCTTCCTGCCGATGCTACCCCGTAACATATCCATAAATTTACACAGATCCCGCGCATGTACATCGTATGTACAGTACAGTGCAGTGCAGTACAATAGGTAGGCAGCGAGAAAGGGATCTGCCTACCTGCCGCTAGACCCCTGATCTGGCCTAGGCCGTGGTCGGGGAGGGGAGGGGGCAGCCACCCACTCTCTTGGGCGCTCTTTCTCGACGGAGTACAAAGTACCTACACATGGTAGGTAGGTATGTATATGTATACCTTCCCTCGGCACCCAAGGTAAGGTGGCTGACAACCTACCTACCTATTCGTACGCAGAGACTGGCTAGCCAGCCCATTGATTAGAGTGCAAAAGCGCATAGTGGGGGAGGGGAGCCGCCCGCGGGGCCAGCGCTTTTCCCAAGGTGTGGCTCCATCTTCCATCCTCCACACTTGCAACCCTCCGCTGCGAGGTACATCGATCAAGTATGTACCTACCCAGCCTACCCACCTAGGTATGTATCGTAGGTAGGTAGGTACCCTACCCCCTCGTGGTATCTGTCTCCCCTCTTTTTCTCCCAAGACACATCGGTTCCCCTCCGCGGCCGCCGCCGCCATCTCTCACACGCTCACCCGCACACAGGTTTGTATCGTACATAGTATTGTAGTTTACATACAGTGCAGGAGTAGTGAGTGCAGTCTACCTATCCATGGACCCTGGTGTAACACCTGGATGTAGACTACCTATGTGTGTAGTAGTAGCCCCCAATGGTGACCTCACCTCACTCACCGTCCTTCTCATCCTCGTTCTCGCAAAACTGCCCAACGTACCTACCCATGTAACTACATACATACACATGTACATGTGAACTACATGTACCGACACCCATTAGGTACCGTACCTGTGACCTCCCTCCCCACTCTTCTCTCCGGGCCCCTTGTCACTCTTCACATTTCTGCCATGTGCCTTGCCTGTTGCCATGAGGCATGCCCTCCCTTTCCACATTGTTCCTTCGCAATCACACCTCAACCACCTTGCCTCCCCGACATCATACCATGTAATGTACGATGTACGATGTATGTACTACCAGTACCTACCTACACTACCTACCTACCTAGTACCGTAGCCTAGGTACTCTAGATACCCCGGCACGCCTGCCTTACCCAGCATACCTATGGTAGGGATAAGTGCACGTTGTGGCTTTTGTTCTTTAATACCTACACGAGGTAGATGCCGATATCATTTAGAGAGCTCGGTACTGTATGACCCTGGCGCGGCATTCGTGTCCAACCCTCCCATCCCTTTAGCCCAAAAGGGGAACGGGGTCGGGTCTCCAAGGAGTCGTCGCGAGGCGTCGTGAATGGATGGACCGGTCCATGTGGTAGGGATTATCGTTTGGTGTATTCCCCTCCCCTTCTTCTCCTTCTCCCTTCCTTGCATGCATCCAGTGTAGAACGGTGCGGTGTGGGTAAAGAAGGGAGAGAGGGGGGGGGGGGGCATGCAGTAAACGTGAGGTGTTCCTCGCCCTCTCATCCTGCAGCTTTTCATCGCAAGCCGTTACGTACAGTGTGGACACCACGCATCGGATGCGCCGACCGCCCCCAGCCTCTGTGCGTCGTTAGCGATCGACAGAGGACAAGCCGGAGGATATTCCATGCCGCCTAGCAGTGCCCAAACAAGTGTGAGGAAGAGAGGAAGGGAAAAATAAGAAAAAAAACCATCTGCAAGAAAGAAGTGTCCAGGGAGGACCTGTCATCAAATCATCCGACTCTGACGGCACATCAGCTTGGGGTGCTGTCGACATACTATGTACATGCATCACCAGTTATCGATCAATACCCAGGTGCGCCAAACACACTATGCGGCCTTGGACGGATCGTACACCAGTTGGTCTTTATGCCCATCCACCCTGGTCAATAAGGGGAGTCTAGGTCGATTCTAGGATGCCGCTCGATCTGATGGCATGGGCGGAACACCTGGCTTGTCATTTTCTCCGGTCGCATGTACTTCGTAGGTAGGTAGTAATGCCTGCCTGCACTCCCGTCATGCGCCGAGCCAGCCGACGGGACGTTTGATGCCGATGCAACCTGCCAGGAGAGGCTCGTCGTCAACTTGTCATATCTCGTCCATGACGCCGCGACGAGGACATACCATGGCCAGGGGTTAGGTGATGGGCGGCTGTACCTACCTACATCGTACATTCTCGAGTTCCATCAGGCGAGCCGTCGTCGACAATCCACAAAGGTTTGTTGAAAGCTTAGTACTTTCTCTGCAGTGGCTGGTTGGGGAACAGGGGCGGGCCGCTTGTACATCGTACGTGGTTTACAAATAAAAATCACAAGGATACTCATCTCTACTGCTCTGGTGCCAGATTGGGCTAGGCCCCTGGGTAAGGCACCTTCGTACCTAGGTAGGTACCTAGTCACGACGGTGGCAGAAGGGTCGGTCGGTCGGGGAATGGGCCAAGGTACGAATGCATTGCGATCCCAGGTGTCGGGAAGTGGACGTTGGCTTGCCGACGATGGTCTGACCCGGGTTATTATTGACTGGTGATTGATGGATGGGCGGATAGGGAGGGTGCGATATCAACACGGGACAGGGACACCGCAGCAGGAGGCATGGCGCAGAGAGAGGGTGTGCCGCGTGCGATATATCGGGTTGCCTGTCCAGAGACAGACGGGATAGGCATGGCTCGGGTTGCTCGCCATCTGATATCATGTTCCCAAACGGTACAGAGTGGAATACTCTTCTCTGTTGGACTGCACGAACAGCGTCAAAGCATGGCGGGCAGGCCACCACCGCCCGCGCGTGCGCCCGGAAGCTTGATCGGCAGCCCACGGCCCTGAACTATCGGGGAGGGAAAAGAGAACGTGGGGTGCCCGTGGCGGTAGGGCGGCGGCATGCTTTGAGGAAAGCGGCGGCGTTTGCACTTTAGGCTCGAGGCAGCAAGCATATCGAACACCGGTACCCGTACACTAGTGCAGAATGCGTCAACGTGACGGCACAGTTATAGGTAGTATATGGAGTGAGTACCTATGGAAGGGTCTCATGGAAGGGTCTCAATAATTACCCAGAGACTGGGGGGGTAAAGAAAAGGCGGTGATGAGATTTCCCTTCGTTCTCGACGCCCGCTTGGGACGTGATCGCAGGGGAGAGGCGCCGGTAGCGTAGCTGGCGGCGATGTCAGGGATGTCACAAAGCCACTCTGTAAGGCCGGTATCAATGCTGTGCCATTGGATGTTTTGACGACGGTGAAGTGGAGGTGAGTGCGGATGGACGAATGGATGCTGGTAAAGCCAGATAGAGAGAGAGAGAGAGAGAGAGAGAGAGAGAGAGAGAGCGTATGTATGTGTGTGTGTGTGTCTGTGTGAGCGCCGCGTACGTGCGAACACTTTACGTACATACATCGTACGTTTTTCGGGAAGATGACGAGAGAAAGAGAGAGAGAGAGAGGCAGAGCAAGGGTGGCTCTATCTCGTGGCTTCCCATGTACCGTACATACCGCTACGAATAGATGTTCCCAGGCAAGTACCTAGACCACAAGGAACCAATGATGACGGTGCTGATCTGGATAGAGTGGGGCCTCGGGAACATCACAAGGCCGGGGAGGAGGAGGAGGGGGCAGGGGTGAAGCAAGAGGCAGGAAGGTACTACCAAGATACCTACCTGCCATGTCTGCACAGTACCTGAGGTACCTACTGTACCTAGGTGCCTGGGTAGTGCCGCACATAGGTGCCCAGTACAGTGAGTGGTCTACTATGTACAGAGGTAGCAGTCTTGGCCGGGCAATACTCCGTACCTAACCTGCCTGGGTGGTGATAGGTACATACCTAGCAACAAGAAAGAGGTTCCTACCTAGAGTAATCCGGGGCCGGAACCCTCGCCGGCTCTGGTTTGTGCATCACCATCCACTGCAAGCAAAAACCGCAACACCACCCAGCTAGCTCATGGATTGGTTGTGATGGATTTGAGCTGCATCTTGCGTTCTGCGTTCTGCATTGCATTGCACTGCACTGCACTGCACTGCACTGCACTGCACGCCTTGGAGAGCAGGTTGGAACATGGGAAACACCCTTGCAAACGGCCATCTCACTGCAGCGGTACCGACCACATGTCCAGGTACCTGCTCCGTACACTGCACTTACCTAGCATAAAGTATCTGTATGTAAACTACCTAGGTACCTAGGCAGGCATGGCTAGGTATGCAATGGGAAGTTCACCAAACCTGGCAACTGCTCCCGCTCCTGGCAGTCTCACCACCCAGGCCGACCGATCGGCGCGTGGCCTCAGGGATCACTCCCACTGAGCCAAGCTGTTTTGGGCCCGCACCTTCCCTGCAACCACGCAGTGGATTCACAAGTGGGCCCGCGCCCTCTGCCTCTTCTGGCGGCGTCACGTTGCTGCCACGCAGCGAGCGGTCACCCCTGTCCTTATTCTGGCATCTCTCTCCCCTCATTTCCCCCAAATTCTTGTGCCTTTTTTTCTCCCCTCTCTTCTACTACGTAGGTACATCGTACACACACTCTCTCTCTCGCCTTGTCCCTCGTGGCCTTTCGAAGAATGTGCCCCACCCCCAAAATAACCTGCACCGTACAGGAACGCATCCAGGAGCACCATCTCTTGCCTCTTCTCCCAGAATGTTGCTGAACTACCTACGGAGAGATACATACATACGTACGGTATTTCTGTCTGGCTTCAATAGGTAGCCGACCGGAGCTGGCTGGCGCTATCAAGTCGATTCGAATCGACGCACGCTAGACCCCCACAACACACTGTATAACCTCTTCTGCCCGCTGCTTAATCATTACGGCTGGCTTCATTGCACGCGCATGCACACGCGCACACACAGTATTGATTTGACTCCCGAAGCATCCGTACGTACCCTCGCCTAATCTACCTAACCGGTGTGCCAGTCGTCTAATGTCTGCCTGCCTGTCTGTCTGACAGAGACAAGTGGAGTCAGGACTTGTCAGAACTGGTCAGAGCCGATTCCGCCCTTGGCCGGATCCACCCCCCCGGCGATAGCACTGCAGCGTCCCTCGGCCGACGACCAAAGAAGGACTGAAACGAGACGGACGGTAATCCGAAAGAGCCTGAACGCTGAGCCTGAACCGCCAGAACAAAAAGGAGACGAAGAAGAAGAAGGAGAAGAAGAAGAAGAAGAAGAAAACGCAAAACATCAGAGGAATCCCAATCGCGTCGGCAATCCATCTCGGCATTTCAACGCGTGCAAGCACCGCTCCGCTTGATCTTTCATCCCATTCTTTACGTCCACCCAAACCTTTTTTCCGACCTTGAGGCCTGCCTGCCTGCCTGCCTGCCTGCCTGCCTGCCTGCCTGCATGGCAAAGACGGCGTGCGTCCGTCACCGACGTCGCACGTGTCCCAGCCTCTCTCTGATGAGAGATGATGAAACCGCATTTACATCGACCTCGGAGTCACCGTGATGACTGAGGAGCCGCCGATGGAGACCTCGTGGCTCGTCATTTCCCAAACCACCTGCTCTCGTTCCTTGGTCCCTGACCGCTGATCATTACCACCTTGGCCATCTGAGCCCCTCTAACTGGCCCGCATGGACGCCGTTGCCAGAACCAGAACATATCCACCGCCCAATCACTCAACAAAGCATCGTCTGAGCGCTACCTACCTGTACCTACCTACCTACCTCCCTACCTACCTAGCCTAGGTACCTAACTCACCGTCTTCTCTTGGTACCTCGCTCAGAAAATGCCTTCGTTCCAGGTCCGGCCCAGTACATCCGGGAGCTGAACGCCTTCCGTGAGCCTTGGTGGCTGCTCATCAAATTAGGCCTCGGACGAGGCTGGAAGCATAACACTTCACATTCAACCACATACATAGTAGTTCACAAGCCATGCCATCCGAGCACCTTGCATCTCCGCGGGGTTGGGCCCAAAGGAGGTAGGTAGGTGGATTGCGCTGCTGCGCTGCTGCGCTGCTCAAACTAATTTCTTAGTAACTCCGGAAACTCTACCGGTCCTCCTGGATGCATTTGGTCTTCAAACCGACTGCTACTGTCTTCGTTTCTTTCAAAGGTGACAGCGGAGCGGGTGGAAATTGGGAGACTTGCACTGCCTGCGACTGGAGCCCGCAGATCATCGTACATGTGCTCCGTACTTACGAGCTTCCAGAAGTCTTCCATGGAAACACAAGCCAAGGGGTCCACGCCCCCAGGGTTTGATTGCGGCCTCGATCGAGGCGACGTGAGACAGACCAAATTTCCAACATCGATGTCCCGATCCAGTGCGACACAGGCCATGCTCAAGGGCATGGATATGTACTGAGAACTCCAAATGGTTTCTCAACTAGTTTACAAAGTAGTGGTACGGCCACCAACCCTTCACATCCAATGTCAGCTCGAGACTGGGACTCCCAAGTCCTGTCACCGGCCTACCAGTACAGCCTCGAGTTCAAACGTCCGACGTTTCGCTGACAGTCTTGCACGCTTGTCGACGTAAGAGAGATCGTTATCCCCGGCGAGAGCTTAACATAACTCGGCAGTCCTAGCTCACCCTGAACCTAGCAGCCAGCCAATCCCTGAATGGGATACTACCCAAGTCAAACAGGACCCCGCGGCCACCGCACTGTGCGGAACTTACTTGGAAGCGCGCACACTAAATCCGGCATCGCACCTGTAGATTGCGAGAGAAGGCAAGAGGGGAAAGGCCTCGATGCAACGGATTGCAGAGGTTGATCATTGGACCACTGGTTGTATACGATGGCCAGGAGTCTTCAACCCCTCATCTTTACAGGCGCATTTGACAAAGTTTTTCTGAACGTCACGCGCCCATGCCTTGCGTTTTGTTCGCGATAAGCATTTGCAGCGGTAATATTGCATGCGGCGCTCGCCGGCCAGGACCTGCACCATAGCCATAGCGGACGACACGCGCGATACTTGATCACCGAAATGGGCAACACAGGGCCTTCTCTCACGCACAGTAGCAGGCTCCTCGCAGTGGTGCGCCCCTCCCAAAACCTCTGGGAAAACACGCAGCAGTCGGCGGCTTTCAGCTTGTGGTCCGTGATGCTTAGCACAGTGCCAGCATGGGCATCACTTGGGACCAGGTCACAGCATATGCCAGCACTGGCAAGTTGTCGGAAGAAAAACTACTCACAGCTTAACAGCGATACGGTCGTGTCGTCAGTCAGCCCCCCCCCCTCGAGCTGCTCATACTCGTCAGTCACCCTGGAGCTACAGTATATACCGTCGATAGGCATGCTCTCCCGCAGCAAGAGCGCATTTGGTATCGGCATGTTTTGATGGGCGATGCTCCCTTGACATGTTCCTGTCCTTCTAAGCGACCAGCCGGCATCGTTTCAGCGCCATCTGAGACGGGCTTGACTTGTTAAGGAGCTGGGAGGGAAAACGTGACAGCTCAAAGACATTGATCATGGGTCATGCGGCCAACAAAGGTTGACTCGAGAGCCACGGCCATTTGCAGACTAATGGTCTAAAGTAGAAGGATATTAAGCTTGGCCTTGGGGCTATTGGCTCTGGATATCGATCGCCCCGCCACGGATACGGACAACGAGGATCACCACTGTTTCTCGCACAATCGATGATTCCAATCTGTGGCCCTGGTCCTCACCGGAAAGGTGGTAGGTATTGCATCCGCGCGTGGCCATGGATAGGTAAATGACTATGGGCAATGTGAGCGATGAGGGCTCAAGGTTGGTTTCGAAAACATGCGACTGTGCCTCGCAGCGGCTCAAAAACAGCCCCCCCTCCCCGCCTTTATTTCTTTTCCCACGTGGATCAATCGCGATTCGGGCATTTTCTTTTCCTGTTTCTGCCGTCAAGCAGGGCGCGGGGCGATGTCTTTCTGCAGTTACGCGTGTCGGAGATGCTTGTTCCAAGCTGGGTGTTTCTTCTATAACTTGCCGCGCGCCGTGCCTGTGACCACAAGCCGGATGCGGGCTTGCGCTAGGGTCGTATATCCCCATATCGATGTATCTTGTCGACCACGGGCAGGCCGCCAGTTTGTCACGAAGACAGACATGCAGGCGCCTTGACCGACTTGCTTCTAAATGACTGCCCACCAAATGGGCAGGGACAAGGACCGCCTTTTTGACGCTAGGAGCGAGCGTACAGTACTTGATGGTGACGAGACTCACGACGCGGCGCTGCAGGCTGCATAGGTTAGAGTACTTGACGACGAGCCAAGCGACAGCAAGGGGGTAGGGGTTGAGAAAGTCATCGGCCCCCTGACCCGGCCTGGCTCGGTCTCAGCGGTGGGGACTGCCACGTGGCTAGGCAAGCGGCAAGCGAAAGTTCACACACGACGGTCCAGGGCCGCCCTGGTGGAAAGGTTCTTGCTGACAGGCGGGCACCTGGCTGGTGGCTGGGAAGACGAAAGCTTTAGCAGGCTTGGTATCGTGCATCATCGTATACACATGCTAGGTAAGGCACTGTGCAGACCACCGACCGACGACGACGACGACGACGACGACGACGGCGACGTCAAGGAGTTGTTGGTTTGGTTGCCGAATACTAACTGACTTGTCATCAGCCAGGTACGGATTGAACGCACTGACATCGTTTTTTGTTATTTCTCTTCTTCTCCTTCACCGGCAACATCAGCTGCTTGTCATAGCTCCGGCCGGACCCGTTGCTGTCGCGCTGGTCTAGTCTGCAATCTTTCGTCCACATGGTTCACAAATGTCGGTCGATAGTGTCCCAAGGGGGCGGACGAAACTTCAGGAGGTCGACTGGTGCGGCTCGATAGCCAATGATGGAGTCCAAACAGACGCACCGCATGAAGAGTTTTATCTCCGGACCAACCTAAAAAAAACCTACAGAGCAGAGTCCATCCACCGCATACTGCTAGCCGTGCGTGTCCAATACTGCGTCGTACGAAGTGGACGGGCGTACAGGTAGTATTCGCCCTGGGGTTGCCTCCATCACGGTGCTCCCTGCGCACGACGGGGAGCACGCCGATCCATCGTGGGCGAGCGACGGGAGATGGTTTCGTCCATATCTCTCGCCCAAAGCACTTGGGACGAGACCTGCCGAGCCGTGGCAAGATTGATTGCCTGTAGCTGCACATGGCACACATACTATTACTACTACTGTGTGCGTACATCCATCCATCCATACATACAGGCAGTAAACTACCTAGGTAGGTAATGTATGAAACTTTTTTTTTTCTGGGCCCGTCATCACCGCTCCTTCTGGTCCCCCGTTCCGGTTCGGCACACTATCACGTGGCACGGCATCTCTTGCTGACGATTCACAACAGCGGAACCCCGGGTCGCATGACTACAACGAACTCTTGGGCCCGGGGTAGTTGGTATATGTACCGTACCTATTCTGGACGTTACACGGCACAGGACACAACCGTTTGTTAATGTACGCGGCATATCCGTTTTCGAGAAAGTAGGCCATTCTCGGCAAGCCGTGGTCGGTCGGCACGCCGCCGTCGGACGACGTGGTGGGTATTAATTATGCTTTTCATTCAAGATGCTCACTCACCCTTGGGTCACAAGGACCACCGACCGCCACACGGCTACTAGCGTCCAAAGTCACATAACCCTCTCCTGCCTTCTGGACCGGCGGCCTAAGACACCGGGTACTTGTTAACAAGCCAGTCATCTGAGATACTCGGGATCGGCCTATTTCCACAATGCCTTATGAAGATGGGGCTCTTCGCCATGTACGGACGGTGCAAGAGCAATATTCTTGTTTCACTTCTCTTGCTGTTGGTTGGTACATGCATGACTGTAACATGCTGTAGATCACTCCAGGGGGTGAGTTTTTTTAGCAGTCCCCCCCCCCCCCCCCTCTTTCGGGATTTTTTTTTTAAATAGCATTGCTGGCCTTGGAATGCAAGTCGCCAGCCCTATACAGTACTGTCATTCGATCAAAGGCACAATAGCGAAGTGTATCGTCACCCAAACAGTCTACGGTAAAGTCTGTGTCAACAATCGACGCAGACTCATGTTAGATACCTGTGTTTGCGCTCTTCGTATACACTCACTGCTGTGCAAACTCGGACTTCCTTCAGGGTTGCGAGTCGGCGCCGCGACTCAAGTACTTTTTTTTTTTTAGCCATGTTCCGCCGCCACGGGCTACCCGAGGTGCGACATTACATATAAAAGAGGGACAAACGGAGGAAGCCGTGTTCTAGTCGCGTTCGCTCAAGAGACTGCGGGTTGCTGCAGTTGTCCGACATCAATGGCGTCAATCAATCGCCGCCTTTTGACGCTGAGGAACGTGGCAGACGGGAAGGTCGTCCGACCTGTTTCACGTGGCGCAGAGCCTCTCCTCTCCTCCGCACGACAACACGTCTTCTCTGGGCGGGCTCGGCCAATCGACGGGCACTCCCTCCTCGGGGGTAATCGGGGCAAAGACACATGGCGCGCACACAATGGAATCCCGGCCTTTGGCTGGGGGAGGGAGGAGAGGAGCCAACGGAAAGTTGAGTCTCACAGCCGGACTGAGCCTTGGCAGGTTCCTGGCCAGTCGTAATGTACTGTGGTACCTACACGTGCCATCCATCATCAATGGTTCGTTCGCGCTGTAGGGCGTGGATTTCACGTGGGACTGCTCCCCCGTCCCTTTTGCTTGTTTGTTCTTCTTCGGGCGGAAGATGTGCTGTCACGACGACTCACCAGTCGGTCTTCCCCATCCTGAACTACCCAACTACCTAATTATCTACCAAGGTCCGTGTCACTGAAGGTTTCTTTTCCCGGCTTGAGCGACTGCAGCACCCATCGATCCCACACTGACTGACTGGGCGGTAATGGGCGCCGGCGCCACCGGGCCCGTCGCCGTACACACACCCTTCCTTCCATACACCTGTCAACGACATGCCGTCCCAGAGACACAAAATGTGCACTAGTCACCTATACAGTACATAGTACTTCACCCCCCGCCGACGACGGCTAGAGGATGCGCGGTCAGCCGTCTTAATCTGGTGTCAGATGGGACAGATGGCCTGATTTGCCCGAGCGCCTTCTGTCAATCGCACAGACATGGTCAGAATGCGAGCGAGCTTCGTCGCAAACACAGCGCACCCGTCTTCTCAAAACCGAGGAAGAAGATTGCTTGCTGATCTGATTTGGGGGCGGTGTGGGTACGGACACGAAGCGTCGGGGAACTAACTCTTCCAGTGCTACTACCTACCCACCTACTTCGTATGTACCCCAAGCCAAGCAGGGTTCGAGAAGGATCATCGTTTGGCACGGTTCGCCTGCTATCGACGCAAAGACTTCAGAGCTGGTGAACGACACGGGCGCGCGGAACCGACGCCGGGCAGCCCCCAACAGCTTAGCTTTACCAGGTGCGTGACGAAGTTCTAGGGCGGCAGGCTAAGCAAACGCCGGGTTATCGCGAGCGATGTGACGATAACAGCAGCTCGCGCTGTCGGTTGGCATTTTGCTTTGCGCATCGGCAATTTCATGAGAGCCAAAAAAACGTTGTAGAGGTTTGCGCATCTGCCGAGAGAGAGAGAGCATTTACTGCCGCTTCTTGGCGTTCCGATCAGCCGGCTCGGCTGGGCTTGCTGCAACGCGCCCATGGACGCGCGCAACCTCAATCCAATGCGGCGATTCTTGTCAGACGCCGAGCAAAAGGCAATCCGACATTGATCGCTGGCCGCGGCGGACACTTCGGATCTAGCTCCTGGCCAATCACCCAAGGCGGCGTCTGTCATCTTGGTCTGCGGGCGGGGGGAGGGGTGGTAAGAGAAGGAGAGTGACACCGGCAGCTTGAGTTGTTGTCCAGAGTTCCGACGATGACATGTCCCGCCGAGGTCCCCTCACCCTCTTTTTCCTTCTTGTTCAGCCCGGCACGACTGACTCGAAGTAGTGCCAAAGATGACCACGAGCTTCGGTGTATTACTCAACCGACCTTGGTTCACCCTGCCTCTCCCGAAACCGACGGGACGCGATGGCCTGGGACCTCTGCCCGGCCGCTCATCGTCGGCATCCCCCGGCATCCCCCGGCCGCATCGCCGCGCCAACATCGTCACTCGTTAGGGTCGGCGGGTGGTGGGGCGCGTCGCACACGAGACGACGGCTTGTGCACGAAACACTGGTTTGCCGGCGGTCAGCAACACCACCGCATTTCATCGCACCGCGGGAGGGGGTTATGTTATCTCGCTCGTCCCGTCGAAGTTTCGTGCGCGGCAAATAATCTTCGATTGCTATTTGACGAACGAATTACACGCAGGCCAAACTTTGGAATGGCATCGCGCCGCATGCGCGCTACGCTGCGATGGAATGTCCGGGGTTGCTCCTAGACAAACAGACCGGGTCTGAGGTCATGGAGCTGCGAGGGCGAAGCTTCAGCCCAAGCCCTCCCTCCAAAGTCAATGTGGGCAACGTTCGTAGACTGGATGAAAATGCCTGCCCCGTGCACTACCTACCCGCTCCGCGCTGGCAGTACGAATAGTGAGGCTCGGCCGTACTGTGCCCAAAGACGAGCGTTTCTTTGTCCCGGACCCGGGGAAGGGGGGGGGGGGGGGGTCCATTATCCGCCGTGATTAGATGGTTTGTCCGAGTTCCCATGTACAGCGTTGTCGACATCGGTCCACGGCATCTGAAGTCCAAGTCGTCAGGCCATGCCCGGCTGTGCGGTTGTGCCCGTTCGGCTTCGGCCAGCGAGGCCGGAAGTGAGCTCATCCCGTCTGCCCTGAGCGTCATACCGGACGCTGAGGGTAGGGGTCTCCCGTCCGTTTGACACAAGATGGCCCCCTCCTTTCTCGAGACTTCTCGGCCACACTTCTTGCTGCCCAACCTGCCGCCGGAGAAAGAGGATCGGCGCCGACGACGCAAAGTCTGGCGAACTTTCCCTCTCCGGCCAAAAACCCCTCCTTTTCCCTTCCGTCACATGCCATGTTCCCCCTCTCAACATGACTGAACGTCCGGCGCTGCAGCTGCATGAACTACGGGCCTTACAGAAACAGCATATGCAACAGATGCAAGATGGACCGCACGGGCACGAAGAAGGCGCGGCGTCAGGGGAGGCAGACAAAGCGCCCAACCACGGCGGCGGCGGCGGCGGCGGCGGCGTCGACGAGCGCGGGCTCCGGGACTTCAACTACAACGGCCGCGTCCGCAACGGCGAGCGGGCCAGCGAGAGAGCCAGCTCGGGCGTCTTCGCCCAACACCAACCCCCCCGCAACTCGGTCTCCATCTACTCGACCTACTCCTCTTATCCCCCCTCTCCCGAGGGAGGCGGAGGCCATGGACAGAATGGGGAGGGAGGAGTTGAGGAGGATCGCGATTTTGATGGCGGTGGCGGCGGCGGTGACAACAGTAGCAGATTCGGAAGAGGCATCCCGCCGCCGAGGCCGCCTCGGTCGCCGCCGCCACCGCTCCCGCACGTCGACCAGCCGAGACGGCAACCCATGATGGAGGTGCCGCCAGCGCCCGGTACGGCGGGCACGGTTAACACGATCGGCACCGAGGCCACGGCCGTCGCCGGCACCGAGTCGGTACAGAGGGTGCGGCAGCCGCCGCCGACGTACGTGCCGTCTCAGGACCAGTACAGCAACCGTGTGCGGTTCGTGGAAGATGAGCGCGGCCGTCGGGGGAGTGATGAGGAGGAGAACGAGGAGGGAGAGGGTCGAGGGAACCACTCGGCTCGGCCTATCGACAAGGCGCGGATCAAGGGCGGCCCCAACACGTGCGTCCTCTGGGTGTTTGCCTGCTGCGCCTTTTTCTGTTACCGGTGTTTCATGGACGAGGAGTTTTGAAGGCGTTGTCGACGGCCTCGGCTTCCCCGTCATCACACACACACACACTCTCTCTCTCTCTCTCTCTCTTTCTTCTTGTTCTTCTCATGTTTCCTTCCTTGGCTTCTATATTCTCATCTGTGAGCCTCATCTCGGCCAACACAGCAGAAGAAGGGGGTGGTAGTGATCATCTCACTTATTCTTTCCGACATACTCGGCTGGTTGTGGATGCCAGTCGCAGAAAGCTTGGCGCCGGGCCTCCCTCTCCTTTCTTCGTGAGTCCGCCGTCAAGGGGGTCGTCGACGACAGCGAACGACCCCGAGGGGGGCGACACTCATGACCGCGGTCGACGCGATCTTTGGACCGACGACAACACCAAGCATTACTCGGTGGACGAGCAAGGGGGTGATGCCGTGAACCTGGCGCGAGGTGATGAATGTACCAACAGACCAACAGCATTGATGACTTGACGACAACACGGTGGAAACGACGGGACGGACTTTTTTCTTTTCTTTTTGAAGGAATGAAAATCAAAACGAAATGCAAAATACGGCAAAACGGAGAATACACAGGACAAACCCCCCGAGTGCATG
The DNA here is from genome assembly GCA_030867305.1 of Colletotrichum zoysiae. Lineage (NCBI taxonomy): Eukaryota > Fungi > Ascomycota > Sordariomycetes > Glomerellales > Glomerellaceae > Colletotrichum > Colletotrichum zoysiae. Next base: position 306,936 of record MU842831.1, read on the forward strand.
GAAAGGAGAGACGTGTTTGGGGTCGATTTCACGGGGGGGGGG